>CM058233.1:94244865-94844865 GCA_030180135.1 Orychophragmus violaceus
AACCCGTCCCCTCGATCCAAGTCAACGACCCTTTTGACTCCACGAGTCATAGTCCACAATCGCGAACCAAGCCATAACCCGAGGACCTACACGCAATAACTGAAAAGGTTTTACTTTATTAAAATAAAAGCCGAGTCTTACAAGGAAAACCGAACCAACTGAAATAGCTTAACGAAAACGGAAGAACCACATAAGTCTCAACGCATAAAAAGAAACAGAAAGAAGGAAAAGAAGAGAAGGAAAATCCCGCTCCCAAAACGTGACACCACACCGTCCGTCTACCCCTGCAACGCTCCAGGGTTACCTGCAAAACAATCAACGAAGGAGGCCTGAGTAATTGGTTTACACCAATACCCAGTGAGGGCGGATTCAAGGAATACCGCTATCTCTACTTTATACTAGCACAACATCAAGAAAGAGTCCAAGATTAATAACATCTTGCACCCACGCCCGAAGGCACAATCAATACTACACCCACTCGTGCATACACACTCATGAGCCCCTCTCTAGCCCGAAGGCTCACACAACCGGCCCACCCGGTAACTTCCACGTCGGCCCGAAGGCACGGTAAACTTGGGGAGGCTCGCCAAGACGTCCCTTCCGACGATACAAGGGTCGCGTACCAAAACTCGTTATACGCGAGCCACCAAGAAACACCCTTTCGGGGGACCTAAACAGTTCTAGCAAGCATAGCCTTCATACACAAGCAACATTTTCGGGTTAAGTGATAACCTATAACTAAGTTCCGTTTTCGGTTTAAGCGACATCCTAGGTTCTAGGTTTTCATCCATCACATCAACGCAAATCAACAACTAGATCTACTCTACCTACGAAGACACTATTAAGCGAGGATTCAAATCTAAATACTGCGACAGAATAAGGAAGAGATCACGTTCAGTCCTCACCTTAGTCTAGATCTGACGAACGGGAAGTAGATCTGGGGTTCCTGCACACAGATCTAGGTTTAGAAGACAGATCTAGAGAAAAGAAGAGCAGATCTGGGGTTTTGTCCAACAGATCTGGATAAACGACGAAGATGCGGTTCAGATCTACCACTCCTATCCATCAGAAGCATAGATCTGACACAGATCTGAGGAAAATAGAGAGATACGGTCCAGATCTACAACTTCTATCCATCATAAGCATAGATCTGGAGCAGATCTGAGCGAGAGAGAGACGGAATGGAAGATATGGTTCAGATCTACGACTTCTACAGATCATATCTGATCTAGAAGCATAGATCTGAAGCAGATCTGGGGTTTTGAAGGGAAAAACGGTGCAGATCTGAGAATTCCGGAGATCTCACCTTAAAAACGAGTAGATCGGAGGGCTCTACACTCAAACGAATCAAGAAGACGGCGACTCGGGGTGCGGGATCGAAAACGGCGACGTTCGGCGGTCTCCGGCGAAGATTCCGGCGACTCGCGGCGGCGGCGGTCGGCGGAGCGGCGACGATCGCGGCGGCGGTCGGGGCTCCGGCGGTCGGCGGCGGTCGGCGGTCGTCAGCGGTCGGCGGTCGTCGGCGGTCGTCGGCGGTTCCGGCTGGTCGGCGATCGTCGGCTGGCTCGGGATGCGGGCAGAGCTTCGTTGTCTCGAACTTTGTGCCAAATGAGAGGGGCTGCTGCTCCTTTTATAGGGGGTGGAGCTAGGGTTTTCCTTTCCCTCGGGTTGGGCCTTGGGCTTCTGGCCCACTCCTCTCTTTTCTTTGGGCTCAAGCAAAGCCTTAAGGCCCTTTTCCCCTTTTCCTTTGGGCTCAAGTAATTCCTCTTGGGCCTTTCCTTTGGGCCCAAGTTTAGGTATGTTACAATTCTCCCCCACCAATCTGGAATTCGTCCCCGAATTCGGCTCGGTGAACAACTCTGGATGGCTCAACTTAAACGGCTGCTCGGGTTCCCAGACATCGTCCTGAATTCCGTCTCTCTCCCAACGAACCAAAACCATCTTGGTTTTCTTCCCGTTGAATTCGGATTCCCGGCGATCCACCCCTTGGACCGGCTTACTCGTCACTGACCAGTTGCGGTTAACATCCGATGGCGGCTTAGGTAGGATTAGTTCCGGTTCACGAACAACCTTCCGCAGAACAGACACATGGAACACGTTGTGAAAATCTGACAGCTCCTGAGGTAACTCTAATCTATACGCCACCGAACCAACTCTCTCGACAATCACGTATGGTCCCATGTATCTAGGCCTCAACTTTTTCAGCTTGCGGTTGGGATCGTTGCCCCGGAACGTCCTCATCTTAAGGTACACCGCGTCCCCCACTGCGAACTCTAGATCCTTCCGACGCTTATCTGCATAACTCTTCTGACGGTCATGGGCCTGCTTTAACCTTTCCTTAAGCAGTTCCACCTGCTCTACCGTTTCTTGAATCATCTCTGGCTCCAGGTCACGCCTCTCCCCCACCTCGGTCCAACATAGGGGGGTTCTGCAAGGTCGACCATATAAAGCCTCATATGGCGACATCCCGATACTCGCGTGGTGGCTGTTGTTGTAGGCGAACTCGACCAAAGGTAGGAACTTAACCCAGTTCCCTTCCCAATCCAACACACACGCCCGAAGCATATCTTCCAGTGTTTGGATGGTCCGCTCAGACTGTCCATCGGTCTGCGGGTGATAAGCCGTACTGAGTAGCACCTTCGTGCCCATCGCTTTTTGAAAAGCCTGCCAGAATATAGAGGTAAACTTCGGATCCCTGTCTGACACAATACTGACTGGCGCACCGTGCTGCTTTACTATGCACTCCACGTATTTCCGGGCGAGTGTCTCAGTCCCATCCGTCTTCTTAATCGCGAGGAAGTGTGCTGACTTGGTGAGTCGGTCCACGATCACCCAAATCGCATCCTTCTTTCCCGTCGTCCTCGGTAATCCGGTAACGAAGTCCATGGTGACCATATCCATTTCCATTCTGGTATGGGCAGCCCTTGCAGTATCCCGCTGGGGACCTTCCTTTCTGCCTTGACCTGCTGGCAGTTCTGGCACTGGGAGATCCACTTCTCCACATCCTTTTTCATACCTCCCCAATGGTAGTAACGCTTCAGAGTGTAGTACATCTTAATGGTTCCCAGATGAATCGAGAACTGAGACTGGTGCGCTTGCTTCAAGATCTCCTTCCTTAACTCTTCAACTTGAGGTACACAAATTCGGTTTTTGAACATGATCGTCCCGTTGCTCGTGGTGTGGTACCCGAATACTTGCTTCTCTATCATGGCACGCAAGGTTCCATCCTCGGGTTGTGCCTCCCTGATCCTTCCCAACAAATCGGCCTGTTCAAACGCTTCAAGCCGGGCGACGCCTTCTTCAACCGTGGTGGCGTACAACCGTAGCTCTGCCAAGGCCGTGGACAACTCTTGCACTTCCTTATTTTCCGACACGATGATCTTCCTTCTACTGAGCGCATCAGCTACCAGGTTGGCCTTCCCAGGGTGGTACTCGATCTCAAGATCATAATCAGCTAGTAGCTCCATCCACCTACGCTGCCTCAGATTCAGCTCCCCTTGGGTGAAGATGTACTTCAAACTCTTATGGTCCGTGAATATCTGCACCTTCTCTCCGTACAGATAAGCACGCCATATCTTCAAGGCGAAGACCACTGCTGCTAGTTCCAAGTCATGGGTGGGGTAGTTAACCTCGTGCTTCCTAAACTGCCTTGATGCATAGGCGATCACCTTCCCCTCCTGCATCAAGACACACCCAAGTCCAACTCCAGATGCGTCCGTGTAGACTACATACGGTATTCCCGGCCGCGGTAGTACTAACACTGGAGTCTGAGTCAACCGTTCCTTTAGTTGCTCAAAGCTCCTGGCACACTTGTCCGTCCACTCGAACTTAACGTCCTTACCGGTCAGGATTGTCAGAGGTTTAGCGATGCTGGCGAATCCTTCTACGAACTTCCTGTAGTATCCTGCTAGTCCCAAGAAACTGCGAACGTCGGTTGCATTCTCCGTCTTTGTCCACTCGGTGATGGAGGTGATCTTTTCCGGATCCACTGCTACACCCGATGCCGAGATCACGTGGCCAAAGAATCCAATCTCCCTTTGCCAGAAGCTACACTTACTGAGCTTAGCGAACAACTGCTGCTTCCTGAGAGTATCTAGGACTATCCTGAGGTCCCACTCGTGTTGCTCCTTACTCCTCGAGTAGACCAGGATATCGTCAATGAAGACAATAACGCACTTGTCCAAGTACTCTCGGAAGACGTCATTCATCATCTTCATGAAGGCTGCTGGCGCGTTGGTTAACCCAAACGGCATTACCACGAACTCGTAGTGTCCATAACGGGTCCAGAATGCCGTCTTCTTGATGTCCTCCTCTGCGATCCGGATTTGGTGGTATCCCGAGGCAAGATCGATCTTCGAGAACCAGGAGGCTCCCTGCAGTTGGTCCATCAACTCATCGATCCCTGGCAACGGGTACTTGTTCTTGATGGTCACCTTATTGAGGCCTCGGTAGTCGATACAAAGTCTGAAACTCCCATCCTTCTTCTTGACAAACAGCACTGGCGCTCCCCACGGCGAACTGCTCGGTCGAACAAATCCCTTCTCCACAAGATCCTCTAGTTGCTTCTTCAGCTCCGCCATTTCTGCAGGCGCTAAACGATATGGGGCCCTCGACACCGGTGCCGTCCCGGGCTCTAACTCTATCGTGAAGGCCTCGTTCCGTTCCGGTGGTGGTCCCTTCAACGGCGCGAATACGTCCTCGTATTCCGCGGCCACCGGAATGGTCTCCAAACTTGGCGCTTCCCCTTCCTCAGTCATGGAGATGGTTGCCAGATATGCCTCGCTCCCTCTGCTGATCAGCTCTTCTGCTTGGATCATGGATATGACCGATATCCCTGTCCGCGTTTTCATTCCCCGGAAGACGATCTCTCCTTCCGCCCGGGGTAGGGTGATGGTCGCCTTGGCGCAATCCATTACTGCCTGGTGACGCACCAACCAATCCATGCCCAGAATAACCTCGTAGTAGCCCAGCTCAAATCGCGCCATGTCTGTATGTAGATCAACTCCGCCTATCGTCACTAGCACCTGCTCGAATATTCTCGTGCCTGATACGTTCTCTGATCCGGCGGTCTCCACACTCATGATCCCGTCGATGAATCTGCCCTTAAAGGACCAAATTTTTGCGAACCGAGGACTCACGAAGCTATGGGTAGCTCCTGAGTCAAACATGGTGTGGGCAGCCTTTCCCCCGACCACAACCGATCCTACACATTTACTAATCTAAGCTACTAGACTTTCGAGAACTACACTACCACATTTCACACATCGAGTAAGATTTACGTACCCGCGATCGGTTCCACACCTCTAGGGGCGGCTGCCGCATACACCCTGGGTCCCCCTGCGGGTGGCGGTAGTAGTGGCTGCATCCCGGCTCCTCCCTGTCCTCCCTGCGGTGGCGGTGGTAGCATCCTCACTTCCTCTTGCCCTCCTGATCCCCTCCGATTAGTTGGGTTGGTGTAATACCTTGCCATGTGCCCCACTTGGCCACAATTGTAACATTGTACCTGTGGGCAATCCCTCCTGAAATGGCCTGCTTGTCCGCACTGGAAGCATCCCCCAGGCGCTATTTGCCGCAATGGCTGCACTGGCAGCGGCTGTCCTTGCTGTGCTGGCGGTGCTAGCTGTGCAGGCTGTGCTTGGGCTACTGGCGCCGCAACATAAGCTGTATCCCAGCTCCTCTTGACTCCCTTGTTGTGCCCGCTCTTCTGCTGCTTCTGCTCCTCTTCCCAGTCCGTCTCGGTATCAGCTGCCTTCTCGATCAGGTCGTTGATGTCGTAGTAGTCCCTCTGCTTGCAACGAACCTTGAGCTCAATCTTCAACCCCGAGAGAAACTGACGAATCAACTCTCGCTCAGACAAATACCTCCCTGCAAACCTCCTCAAACGGTTGAACTCATCCCCGTACTGTCGTACGCTCCGGTTTCCCTGACGGAGGTTTCGGAACTCCCACTCTAACCTGTCCATGGTCACTTCCGGGAAGTACTTCCGGTTGAACGCCTCGCGGAAATCCATCCATGTCAGCTGACGACCCTGAGCGCTCTCCTGCACTCCTTCCCACCAAACCAACGCATCATCCTTGAGATAGGAGGTCGCTATCTCCACACGAAACTCCAGCGGGCACCTAGTGGTATCCAAGCTCCGCTCCAGCTTCCTTCTCCAGTTGTCTGCGGCAATGGCGCTGACACCTCCAGAAAAGTGGTCCATCTGCATCTCCCTCAGATGCTTCAGCATGGTCCAGTAGGTCACACCAGGCACCGCTCCTGGCACCTGCGGTGGTGGTGGCGGGTTCACCACCGGCTGCGGCTGAACGAATCCAAACCCCATTTGAGCGGCTTCTGCTCCTCCAGCAACAAAGCCGACTCCTCCTGGGGCGTTCACCGCTCCTCCCTGACCATTCTCAACTCCTCCTGGGGCTCCAGGCGCCCCGTTGGCATTCTCCGGTATCGCTCCGGGTGCTCCTGCTCCATTCCCTCCTGGCGCTCCTCCTGCCTCGGCGGCTATGGCAGCTTGTGCCTGCTGAAGCGCGAGCAGCTCTTGCAGAAGAGCGGCATCCACGGCTACCTGTCCAGCTACCAATACTGGTCCAGCTTGGTTTCCAACAACCGGTCCTTGGGGTCCGTGCACACTGGTGGCACTGTGCGTCGAAGAAGCCGGCACTGGTGCATCCTGGTTACGACGAGCTGGCGGGGTTCTTCTCTTTGGCGGCATCTGTTGCAAAAGAAGGGCGATTTGAGTCAGTTAACGGCTGAATACTGAACTCACTTCCGGAGTGTATGTAAGGAGGAGATCGGAGTGGTGCCCCTAGTATCTAGCTTTTGGAAATCCCCAGTTGAGAAGAGTCAGAAAAATCTTGAAAAATGGTTTTGAAAAGTAGTTTTGAAATCCGAATATAAATACCCTACCTAACCAGGGCAGGATTGGTTAGGTTTTAACCTGGCTCTGATACCAAATTGTAACACCCGTCCCCTCGATCCCAAGTCAACGACCCTTTTGACTCCACGAGTCATAGTCCACAATCGCGAACCAAGCCATAACCCGAGGACCAACACGCAAATAACTGAAAAGGTTTTACTTTATTAAAATAAAAGCCGAGTCTTACAAGGAAAACCGAACCAACTGAAATAGCTTAACGAAAACGGAAGAACCACATAAGTCTCAACGCATAAAAAGAAACAGAAAGAAGGAAAAGAAGAGAAGGAAAATCCCGCTCCCAAAACGTGACACCACACCGTCCGTCTACCCCTGCAACGCTCCAGGGTTACCTGCAAAACAATCAACGAAGGAGGCCTGAGTAATTGGTTTACACCAATACCCAGTGAGGGCGGATTCAAGGAATACCGCTATCTCTACTTTATACTAGCACAACATCAAGAAAGAGTCCAAGATTAATAACATCTTGCACCCACGCCCGAAGGCACAATCAATACTACACCCACTCGTGCATACACACTTATGAGCCCCTCTCTAGCCCGAAGGCTCACACAACCGGCCCACCCGGTAACTTCCACGTCGGCCCGAAGGCACGGTAAACTTGGGGAGGCTCGCCAAGACCTCCCTTCCGACGATACAAGGGTCGCGTACCAAAACTCGTTATACGCGAGCCGCCAAGAAACACCCTTTCGGGGGACCTAAATAGTTCTAGCAAGCATAGCCTTCATACACAAGCAACATTTTCGGGTTAAGTGATAACCTATAACTAAGTTCCGTTTTCGGTTTAAGCGACATCCTAGGTTCTAGGTTTTCATCCATCACATCAATGCAAATCAACAACTAGATCTACTCTACCTACGAAAACACTATTAAGCGAGGATTCGAATCTAAATACTGCGACAGAATAAGGAAGAGATCACGTTCAGTCCTCACCTTAGTCTAGATCTGACGAACGGGAAGTAGATCTGGGGTTCCTGCACACAGATCTAGGTTTAGAAGACAGATCTAGAGAAAAGAATAGCAGATCTGGGGTTTTGTCCAACAGATCTGGATAAACGACGAAGATGCGGTTCAGATCTACCACTCCTATCCATCAGAAGCATAGATCTGACACAGATCTGAGGAAAATAGAGAGATACGGTCCAGATCTACAACTTCTATCCATCATAAGCATAGATCTGGAGCAGATCTGAGCGAGAGAGAGACGGAATGGAAGATACGGTTCAGATCTACGACTTCTACGGATCAGATCTGATCTAGAAGCATAGATCTGAAGCATATCTGGGGTTTTGAAGGGAAAAACGGTGCAGATCTGAGAATTCCGAAGATCTCACCTTAAAAACGAGTAGATCGGAGGGCTCTACACTCAAACGAATCAAGAAGACGGCGACTCGGGGTGCGGGATCGAAAACGGCGGCGTTCGGCGGTCTCCGGCGAAGATTCCGGCGACTCGCGGCGGCGGCGGTCGGCGGAGCGGCGACGATCGCGGCGGCGGTCGGGGCTCCGGCGGTCGGCGGTCGGCGGCGGCGGTCGGCGGTCGGCGGTCGTCGGCGGTCGTCGGCGGTTCCGGCTGGTCGGCGATCGTCGGCTGGCTCGGGATGCGGGCAGAGCTTCGTTGTCTCGAACTTTGTGCCAAATGAGAGGGGCTGCTACTCCTTTTATAGGGGGTGGAGCTAGGGTTTTCCTTTCCCTCGGGTTGGGCCTTGGGCTTCTGGCCCACTCCTCTCTTTTCTTTGGGCTCAAGCAAAGCCTTAAGGCCCTTTTCCCTTTTTCCTTTGGGCTCAAGTAATTCCTCTTGGGCCTTTCCTTTGGGCCCAAGTTTAGGTATGTTACAGAAATGCAGATGAGAGCGAAGTTGAAACAAGAAAGTTCCAGGATGATCTTATGTTTTTGTTGTTGATTGGGCTGACAAAAGCCTATGGTGGAATCACAAGCTCTAAAGAAAAGATTATAATACTTTCAAATGAAGTATCATTGAGTGAGGTATACGCACTTAATCAGTGACTGTGTTCTTGGTATGTGATCTTGTTATCAGCTTGAGTTTGATGTGAGGTGGATGATTTCACGAGTGAGGTACTCCGTTTGAACTTTGTTTTCAGAAAGTTTTAGTACGATACCTTCGTTTGGAGTGTAAAATATTTTTTTTTGTGAGGAAAGAAATCGTTAAAAAAATCTCTGTACAATATTTTCTGTGGGGAAACAAATCGTTAAATGTGTTTTTTTAGCTGAATGTTTCTCGTTATTAATGACAATCAGTCAAGGATCAATATGTTCGTTTTGTAAGTTTTCAACACAAAAGAAAAGAGGTAGTTGTTGGCAAAAAAAAAAAAAAAAAAAAAAAAAAAGAAAAGAGGTAGTTGAACTTTCTTTATTCATATATATGAAACAAAAACAGTACGTAGTAGTATACGGCAAAAGAAACACCCTTTTAAGTATGTGTCAGGAACTATAGGAGTGAGTGACTTTATGCCTTTCGTTTCCCCACCGACGTAACTGAACCTGAAACGCAGCCGCCTCAGCCAAAAACTCAACGCACTGCGGTGGAGCTAAGATGTCTAAAATACCCTTGAGCGTTTTCAGCCGCACACAATCTGCTGCCTTCACCATCTTCTCAAGCCCCATCGCCAATCCTTTCACCGCCGCCTCAACCACCACTGCCGATTCCCTTACTCTTCCTCCTCCACCGACATGACATCCAAGCCTCGCCAACTCCACCATTTTCCTATCAGCCATAGCAACCTAAAGACAACCTCAAGTTATTTACAAACTGTTAGCATATATATATTTGACGTTGCTTTGATTGGTAATGGTATCATATATTTAAAATATATATATATATATATATATATATATATATATATATTCCAAACTTTTCATTAATTCAAACAGCTAAAAAATCCAGTTTTTAATAAACAAAAACCCAGAATTCAAGTTCATATGTATTCAAACATTTAATTAATCTGAAGAAAAAAAAATAATAGAATTTAAAAATCAGAAATCCGTACAAACCCAACCTGATATCGCTCCACCTCTCTCTCGATTCTTTCTTCGTCCAACCTCGTCTTAACCCTCAGCTCCTCCAACTTCTTCACATGAGCCTCCACAAGAACCACCGTCGGTCTCCATGACTTCCTCAGCCTATCGAGCATCCTAAACGCCGTAGACGGTTTCCATCCGGTTAACCAAAAACAAGATTTCTCTAACGGATTTAGCCAAACTGGTCCATAGAAAGCCAAAACGTCTTCTCCTATGGCTGCCCATTTTGCTGTGTAGTAAGCTTTGTGATGCGTAGTTAGCTTCGTGATCAAACATCGAAGCTCGATCTCACTTGTAGTGTTGTTGTTGTTATGAGCAATCAAGAGTTGATGAAGATATTGCTCGAGTTGAAAAATCCAACTCTCGTAGAACTCGAGGAACTTTTTTTCTATTTGGTTTCTCATTTAGCTTTTCAGTCGTTATATTTTCATATGGAATTTAGCATTTTGGGACAGTAGTATTTATACCTACGTCTCTCTATATATACACACTTTTATGCGTATGTTAGTGAATGTATATAATCATATTTTATCCATTCTATTACATCGTCATGGTATCATATTACTAGCACTACGGAATAACGAAAATATAAAAATGAAACAAATAAATAGATTCAAATAGTAACAAACAAATAAACAGCCATTTGGATAGACTTTAACAAAATATGAAACGATCGAACACACATTATATTATTGTGTATACTTTTGTATGAGAGCAATTAAAAAACTTTGGCATTGTCAAATTATGTTTCACTGTCTGTTGGTTACTAGTAAAAACCTCATAGTTTATCTTTTTTATAATCGTAATCATAGTAAGTCAAAACCCATAAAAATCTAAATATTTTTACCATTAAATATGTTTATGGGTGATCAAGTAAAATAATTAGATGATTTTACACTTAAAATAAAACTATGAAAATGTTTGACGATATAATTAAACTTGGAGAATTCATATTGATGTAAACTCGTATTTATGCATAGACCGAAAATTGGACCTCGAGAATGTCGACATGTATTTTAAGTGTATATGTATGTACAACATATTTATATAAAGTTGAATGTGCAGAAAAACTTATACGTGTATGAAAGAAATCAAATGTTTCTCGGACGTAACACATGGAAGGGAAAGAGAGATTACAATAGTTACATGGCTTACATGCATCATTCGCCTACTGCAAATATTTGAGGCTTTGCAAAATCAGTAGTAAATAACTAAATATTAGTTTGTAAATTTAAATGATTTTAACTAATTTTTTATATATGATGAATTAAAAAAATTATTTTTTTCTAATAATTAATAGAAACAAAATTTTCTCTCGGGCAATTATATTAATCACTTCAACTCTTTTTATTTTTAATAACGACGAAGACATTTTTATGCATATATATATTGAATAGTTATAGAAATTAATGTATTGGTAAAATCAATAAAATTGTGTTATACTATAAAATAAGATCTTTCTTCAATGTGAAGAAGAATCAAAAAGTTGTTATTAGATTTTTGGCCTATGAATGAACTGAAACGGCAGATAACACAGATGAGCATTGACCAAAAATCGAAAAATTGGCTACAAGTTTTTAACCTCTGAGTGAACTGAAACGGCAGATGGCTCACGTGGATCCGTAGGTTGTTCTTTGGCCATCTTTAGCGTCAACGTGGAACATAGGTCTCTTGTAAGTTGCCAGTCAACCTTTACTTTTGTATATGTGTAAAATATATGTATAGTTATCTGCTTGTGTACATCTTAAAATTTATTATGAATTTCATCTTTTTCTTTTTTTCCAACGAAATAATTTATTGCCTTTATGAATCATAGTGAATGTATACAGATTCTTTAAGAAAACATGGATAATTATGAAAGAAACACCATTAAAATGATGATGGAATAGCCTTTCTAACTAAATTATCTGCACGTTAGCTGCAAGATCGATTTGTTTAATTTCTTTATCAAGTTATTACAAAACTATTTATTATTGATGATAAACAAATTTTATATATAAATTAAACAAATTTAATCACCAAAACATTTCTGAAAAACATACGATTTATCTAAATTACAAATAAAAGAATCAGTTAGATTTATTATAACAACTAGCAACAAATTATTTTTTGCAAAAAAACTACAAATCTAAATAATAATAAAAAACTCCATAGAATAATACCCCTAATTAATTAAATAATGACATCCAATATTACTGTTTTGGGTTGAGTTTAAACTTTTATAAGCTAAGCTTTTTTAAGTTGTTTTTTTGTTCACCGAAAGATTTTTCATTTCATTACTAAAGTCGGATACATTGGTCGAAATCAAGAAGACAACCATCGCTAAACACAAAATATAATCATATCAACAACTAAATTAATCTTGCAACAAACAATAAATCAACATATAATAACGAAATGGGAATAATCAGATATATATTTTCACCATTAATATGTTTCATTGTAAGTGTTAGTAATAACTAGTTTTTAAATCATTTTCACCTTTTAATATTTTTCCCTTTTTATAATGTCATTTGCATACTATGAGATCCGGGATTCACACTAAGAATTTGTATTCGTGGATTTGGACTTTTGGATATAGAAATGGTATAGTTTCCTATAAATCAAAGACTTTATTGAGATTGATCGTCGAGATAGAACAAACACAATCGAAAAGAGAGTACAAAGTATGATGTTCGAGCTATCTAGTCGAAGTGTTCTAAGTTAGGGTCAGAATATCTTGAATGAGTCGCCACTTCTTCTTTTAAATAGTCTCGACTCTGGCCTCTCTGTTTTGATATTTCGGCCTCTCCTTCGTAACGATCCCCGTGATTCTCGCGGATCAGTTGAACTGGAAAAGACCGAGTCACTCTACCTCCACGTCGTCTCCTGCCGAGCTCGAGCTCGATCGCCTGTTACTTCGGCATCGCTTGGGCCTCGTTAAAGTGTCATCCGTTTGGGCCCAACAATCGAATCGGCTCGTCTCTTCGTCTTTGATCCTGAAACGGGCTCATAGATACGGGCCTTTGTCTTGTTTGTTAATGGGCCGGATTTCCTAGAGGGAAATCCAGTACCAACAATAGCCCCCCAGCCAATTGATTTCGAGAAGTCGAGGTTAATGGGCGGTGAACGTTTTCGGGAAGACGCGCGCGTGTCTCGGGCGTCGAAAAATTTAATGATTACTCTCGCCCTCTCCGTAGATCTTGTTGTGATCCAATGGTCAAGGACGGGCGCGTGGAACGAGCTGGTCTGCTTTTTAGCGCGTCAGCAGTTATGGCGTGCATCTGTTCGAGAACGTCATCTCCAGCCGTGGATCTGGTCGATCGCCAACGGCTAAGATTCGAAGGTTGCGAAGAGTCTTTTCAGGCTCGTTCTTTTGATGACATGACCTAATTACTGCGCATTCGCAGCCGTTGATCTCAAATCTACGGTTAGATTAAGGGGAAAGCGAGGAGTCCAAATCATCTCGATTTTCTCGTAATTATTACGAGTTCGGAATCATGCGGTTGAGATTTTGCACGATTCCCACTATAATTTTCTCATATTTGCCAAGGGTGATTTCTTCTCTTCCCACTTTCACTTCTTCAATTTGTGGTGGTTATGGAGACAATGAGCGATATGGGTTTTGTTGAAGACATTTTCGAGTTGCTGTGAAAAACATTGGTGGGTTTTCATGTCCATTTATAGAGTTACTTGGTGATACAAGTCTGACTAATGTATCAACAAAGTCTTACGAAAGCAAAAAGTCTTTGGTCAACGTTTCCGTTTTTTTTTTTTTGCAACACACAAGTGTACTACGCGTACGCATGCGAAAGCTGGACCAACTCCAAGTCACACATAATCCAAATTTCTACTCACATATATCCTATAAAATATCTAAATTCTTACAATATATTTCGATTTATTGCCTAACTAGAACCCTATAAGCACCGTGACTCTTTAATGAAAGGTGTCTGGTGCAAACATGGGTAACGCTAGGGAAATTATGTTGATGAAATGATGTTTACTTGATCAGCTGAGGGACCAGGTGAAACTTCATAATGTTTTTCCGTGTTTTTGTTTTCTTTACATTATCTTCTTTCTGAAACTATTCATCCTTTTAGAAGCTGATTAAGCATTAAATTATGTTTTCCAGGCTGCTGTCCTCAAACAAGAATTTAATATTGATCTGCGAGTTTTGGGAATCACTGGTTCAAAAACTATGCTATTAAGTGAGATGTAAGAATGACTTCTTCTGTACAGTTATTTGATTCTGACGTACTAATGTGAAAGACATACTGATTCATTCTTGATGGTATGATTATTATACTTTTCTCTAGAGAGACAAATATCCTGAACCCTTGATAAGAATCCGTATGCAACGTAGATGATTTACCTAGTTTCCTGTTTCGTATATCTGGCCATTGTTTTCCCTTGATTTTTATCATGTGTTTTAGCTATCGGTTAATACCATCCATGAAATGCCTTGTCACCTTTCTTCTCTACCATTACTGTATTAATGAGCTTAAAATCAATACTTGTACAAACTGTGGATGATTTTGCTCTGTTTTACCAGCACATGACTCATACCTATGTTGTTTATTGCAGTGGTCCCCTTGATCAGGTGATACATTCTTCTCATCAAATGTATGCTTTTCTTGTTAGAGAAACTCAATAGTAAATGTTCATCTCCTGTGTTGGTTTTACTTCTTCACTGATGTTTCTTTGTTTGCTTGCTCAGTACTTGAAACTGAGAGATCTTCAAAGGAAATCCTACACTCATTACTTCTACGAAGCCACTGTTGGAGCTGGTCTTCCAATTATCAGCACTTTACGTGGTCTCCTTGAAACAGGAGACAAGATACTACGTATAGAGGGCATTTGCAGGTATGTTAAATTAAGAGTTCCACCACAGTTTAACTCTGTGTTCCCGTTAGCTCTGGTGCTAATTCTGATGATCTCTCTTTGTTTCTTTCTTCCAGTGGAACTTTGAGTTACCTATTCAAAAACTTTGTTGGAGATCGAAGTTTCAGCGAGGTTGTCGCTGAAGCAAAGAACGCAGGTTTCATTGAGCCTGATCCGAGAGATGATTTATCTGGAACTGATGTTGCAAGGAAGGTAAACAGAGTATCAAGCAATTGATTCATGAAAGTTCTGGTTCTAATGATAGTCTCTCTCATGGAACCAATTCTCCTTTTTGTGCAGGTGATAATCCTCGCTCGAGAATCCGGACTTAGATTGGACCTAGCTGATCTTCCCATTAGAAGTCTCGTCCCAGAACCTCTGAAAGTAAAACCATCTTTATATATCTCTCATTAACCTCCAAAATCAGCTGAGAAATCATTATCCATAACTAACAATCGTCCTCATCCACTTTCAGGGATGCGCGTCTGCTGAAGAATTCATGGAGAAACTCCCACAGTACGACGAAGACCTGGCAAAAGAAAGGCTAGAAGCTGATAACTCTGGGGAGGTACGGTCATTCACCATAAAACTTTTCAGTTTGATTGGATATGTTAATTAGGAACGGACTTATTTTTTTAGACTAAAATTTGGTTTAAACCAACTTATCCTTGTAATAGATTTAGTATATAAAGTTAAGCATGTGTGTAGGATTAGGGTTAATTTTGAAATTAGAAAGATAGAGAGATAGAGAAAAACCCCTAATAGCTTGTAATTTGTGGTGGTTATGGATTACTAGAAAGCTTTAAACCGAAACTTAGAACCACATATCGTGATCTGAAGTCGTTAATTATATGTGTCATTTATTTTATTGTTCAAACAAACAAAAGAGAGATCGGAATTTCTACAGTCTTGAGGAAAATCGCATCTCAGGACATATATATATGTATGTGTGTGAAATAAGATGTAGCGTACATTAATATTCGTGAGCGACGAGATATACCAGTTTGTTAATTGGTGGTTTACTTTAATTAGACTAGAAATCCATTGTTTATAACCGAAAATCAACTGTAAATGAGCATTGACAGAAACGAATAGCATTAGTGAATAAACAGATAACATTAGTTAACAAATTCGTTTAGGATTTGATTTTGAGTTGTAATTTTATTACTCTAAACCATTTATATATTACTTTTTAACCATTATTTACGGAGTTCCAACACGAGAAGATATTTTGTATCTTAAATTATATTTTCCAGTGATACGCCCAAAAATTATTTGGTCAGGCAAGTGCGCCCCTTTGTCCGTTTCCGTCTATAAAGATCCACAAACCAAGGGAGAAAACAGCCAAATTTTAATAAAAGGTTAAACTACGATTTCGCAAACAAGAAGCCGATCTTATCTTGATTCCACGTACCCCGTATATGCATGTTGTTATAATTACAATTTTTAATTAAAATATAATATAATTAAAGAGTATACAAACATGCACCAATCTTATGTATATATAAAGACACTTTAATAAAACTCACGAACTAACCAACGAAGAGAGATGGCGAGTAGTAGTAGTTCTTCGAGTTGTGGGATTGAGCAAGTTCAAAAAGAATGTTACTATGAGTGGATGAGTTTACAATCTAAACACGTAGTTGATCTCAAAGAAGTACTCATGATGAGTCGTCAACGGTCCAACGCCGACGAAGATCATCACAAACTCGAAGAACTCGTTGGTAAAATCGTCAACGACTTCCAAAAATACGCGGAGAGACGATCGGAGCTGTCAGGCCGGTGCTGCTCTAGCTACTTTGCACCATCGTGGAACTCTTCTCTAGAGAATGGTCTTCTATGGATGGGAGGATGTCGTCCTTCATCTTTCATTAGAGTTATATACGCTCTATGTGGAACCCATGCCGAAACTCAGCTTTCTGACTATCTCCTCAAGATGGATGTAAACGTCGATGATGGAAAAGACGGTGCAAGTTCCATGAGCGATCTTACCGCTACGCAGCTTGCGAAAATCAATGGGTTACATGTGAAGATCATAGATAAAGAAGATAAGATATCGAAGAAATCTGCGAATATGCAAGAGGATGTTGCGGATATGCCAATCTCTGTCAAGGCTTTCTCTAGGGATTCGGTTGAAGCTGATATGGCTGTTGAATATGCTTTAGATAAGCATGAAGAGGGCATGGCGGGTTTAATTGCGGAGGCTGATAAGCTGAGGCTCGAGACGCTTAAGAAGATCGTGGAGATTTTGACGCCGGTTCAAGCGGCGGAGTTTTTACTCTCTGGGAAAAGATTACACGTCTCGTTGCACGAGTGGGGAAGAGTTAGAGAAGAGCGTCGGCTCGGGTGTACACGTGCGGAGGATGCAGCCGCCGCTAGAGGTGGAGCTGGGTGTCAAGGAGATCAGCCACTTGTTGACATGTGAGTGAGTTTTGTATGCATGGTTTAATATGTAATCTTGTCTAATATTTAGGTCTAAGTAGATATGAGATCATGTTAAGTGGCTTTATGTACGTGTGTACGTAGTTACGAGACGCATAATAAGCTTTTGATTTTGTCTTATATTAGGAATAACAAAAGCTGTATAACGTCAAGAGAGACGACTTTCTCTTAGTTATGAATACACAAGTAAGTTATGAATACAAACGTCAGGAAAAAAAAATGGAGATATTTATGAATCAAACAAATCAATGACTAGGTTTCAAAAGATAACATGTACATTTTCCCGAATGAAGTAACGTGATAACATGGCAACTACATCAGCTTGTTCCCAACACGCCAGCCCAGATCAAGAGTGCAAAAAGACAACTCGGTTTGAGTTTTATATAAAATAAAATTATGACATATCATATACTCTACATTTCTTATCATATTGTACATTTATGTAAAAGACAAACCATATTTGTACATTATTTTTTGTCTTCATCCTGATCTCATTAATTAAACGCAAAATATCATTTACGAATTTCTAAATATATATTATTGGTATTATTGGTGTCGAGTTTAAAATAATTAATAGGTTAGATTTATTAGCGAAATAAAATTTCTGGATAAGTCAAGATAAAAAAATCAAGAAAATAGATCAAAACAGGTGAATTAAAGGAATTTAAAGAAGAAACTAACAAAATTAAGGGAAAATCAAACCAAAGTAATGACAAAAATGTAAACTCTAATATAAAAGAAAACAAAAAGGCATGATAAATCTTCTCAAATTCAAATATTTTTTCCTATTTTGGATTTCTCATTTCCAAACTAAAATCTTATATTTTTATTTTCTTCTTATCTGATACAAATTCGTATTTCACTTTATCGGTTTTTTTGTTCTAAAAAAAAATATAATCACTAATATCTTCTAAATTATAAATATTTGATTGCTGATATTTTTTCATCAACATATACTGTGTGGAGTGGATTTTGATTTCAGATTTTACTCTTTTTCTGTATGTACATATTTTTAGTTCTTTTATTGAAGGTACTACAATTTTTTTTATAAAAATATATACAACTAATATTATTAATTTTATGCAATTTAAAAGTTTGTGCTTATAAGAGAAAAAAAAAATTACAGATGGCCTTTAGTGGGGGGCATGAGGTTTGTTCTGGTACATTGGGTCACCAGGCTCACCACTTGCAGCAATAGCCATTATTCAGTGAAGAAAAGACAAGGAAGATTTGAATTTATGGCTTTAAATTTAGATTATAAATTTATGTTTCTTTTCCCCCCCCCCCCCAACAACTTACAATTTCATGATCATCATTTACTCCCTCTTTCTCTCTTTTTTCTTTGGTGGGCGCAACTAGGTTAATTTTTTTTTTCATCAAATATTTCATTTCATTAAGATTGCGGTGCACGATTTTCCTAAAAAAAACAATAAAGAACCGACAAACTTACATGGGAAAATAAAAGACTATGTTATCTTGTTTTTTTAGCAAGACAATATGCATGAATGTTATCTTTTCTATTAACATATTTAATACAAAAACTAAAAAAGAAAACTGAGAGAGATCTAAAATCTTCCATTTTCGAAAAAAATAACGATAATTCAAAAGGGTCTCTAAGCATGGTTATGAGGTCCGGACAATCCGAGAAAAATATAACGCTTGTCAGTTGGAGGCTAAGAAAACATCTCATAGCCCATTTAAGCGAATCAAATTCAGCATGAAGGGGAGACAAACTCCTTCTAGAACCTTTAAGACCGAATTGCACAATCTCCACACCTTGCAGCACAATCCATCCGTGTCCACTCACAGAGTCCAAAGCCAGCCAAGAACCATCGATGAAACACGTAAGGAGTAAAGAGGAAGAAGGAAAAGATGTGGCGCCAAACTGGGGAGAATCCACAATAGGAATTTCTTTATCACTCATTTGCTTTCCTCCTTACTTCATCTTCGAGTCTAGCTCTTTTTATCGTTGCCTTAGGGTCTTCATTGAAGTTTTCAAAAACTTTCATATTACGAGTCTTCCAAATGAACCATATAATCCATGGAAAAACCTTTAAGGTCTCATCTTCACTAATACACTCCTTAACCCTCCAGAACATGAAGTCGAGGTTGTTATAAATCGATGGGGATGGGAAGGTATGAGGATCATAGGGAATAAACGAGATGGGCCAAGATTGGCGAGTCGGAGGACATTCAAAGATAGCATGATTAATAGTTTCTTTCTCTGAACCACATCTAGGGCAACTTGAATCTCTGCCAATATGACGATAGGAAAGATTAGCACATGTGGTCAAGAATCCTGATAAACATTGCCACACGAAATTTTTGTTTTTTCCTGTAGTTTTTAACTTCCAGACTTGCGCCTTTAGTACAGTAGTATTTGGACCCTGAAGAGGAGGTTCGCAAGTCATGCTATAACTATCACTCGAGACTAGCTTGCTCATACGTAAACCCATAATGAGGGTAATAACTTATGGGGGAAAAAGTTCTCGAAGAAGATCAATCTTCCACTGTTTTGTCTCAAAGTCAATGAGAGAATTCACATAAATTTGTGGATCAATCTCGGCATCAATACTCCTATGAGCTCGTGACGGATAGTCAGAAAGCCAAGGCTCGCTCCACACCCTAGTGCCAAATCATGAACCTATTGTTTTCCTTAGTCCTGCTAATAGAAGGTGTTTTGTTGCCATCATGTCCCTCCACCCATATGAAGGTCTATTCGAGACTTGGATCTCTAAAGGACTCGAATATTTGAAATATCTTCCTTTTAGTATGCGACTCAATAGAGAATCTGGGAATCTAAGGATCATCCATAATTGTTTTGCGAGACGTGCAATATTGTGTTCCTCCAAATCTCGAAATCCTAATCCGCCATACAAGGTTTGGGTACATAATTTATCCCATGCAACCCAGTGAAAACCTCTACTATCAGCTTTTGAGCTCCCCCAAAAATTGGCAATAGCACTCCTCAGTTTCGTGCACACATCTTTTGTAAGAAGATAGCACGACATGACATATAAGAACTTTTTTTCCTCCACGAGATAAGAATTTCGAAGTCCATGAATTGCATCATGTCTCTAACAAAGGCAAAGACTTGAGATTTTGAGCCATTAATATGTTCTGGAAGACCAATATAAGATCTCATTCCTCCTTCTTGTGAGATACCTACAGTTCTCTTAATCTTTCCCTTTATCTCAGGAGTGACATCATTACTAAACATTATGGATGATTTGGAGAAGTTAATTTGTTGCCCTGATGCTTCTCCATAAGATTGAATAATATTAATAATTTTCTTACTCTCCTGTAAATCCGCCCTACAGAAGAAGAGATTATCATTTGCAAACAACAAGTGAGAGGTTGGCGGACTAGCCCTGGCCACTCTTAGGCCATAGATCCTACCATTAACTTTTGCTTTGCGAATAAGGGAGATAAGACCTTTCGTACATAAAACAAACAGAAATGGGAAAATAGGATCTCCTTGACGGATACCTCGAGAAGGTCTAATATGACCACATGGCGCCCCATTGAGAAGGATTCAATAAGAGACAATAGTAACACAATGCATAATCCATCCTATCCATTTGGGATCAAATCACAAGTGTCTCATAATAGATGATAGATAAGACCACTCAACTCTATCATAGGCCTTGCTCATATCCATTTTAATAGCCATAAACTTTTACGACACAAGGGATTAGTGTGGAGAGCATGGAAGTTCTCTTGCCTAATAAGAATATTATCAGTGATCAATCTTCCGGCAACAAAGGCAGATTGGGTCACGGAAATCAATTTCGAAAGGATCCTCTTTAGTCTGAGACTTAAAACCTTGGATATAACCTTATAACTCACATTACAAAGGCTAATTGGTCTGAAACCTGACATTTCTCGAGGTTTATCCCCTTTTGGGATCAAAAAAATATTTGTTTCGTTTAGTCTTCCATCAATGGTCCCGGTCTCAAAGAAGGTCTAAATCGTATAGACAAACCCAGGTCCAACCGTATTCTGGTAGAATAAAGTTGTCATCCCATCCGGACCCGGTGTTTTTCCGGGGTTAAGGGAGAAAAGCGCCTTTCGAAACTCTTCTACCGATGGATCTCGGGTTAGCTTTGTATTCATATCACGAGTGACAATCTCAGGAATGTCCTGAAAAGGGATGCTCGGAACTCCTAAGGAAGAGGAAGTAAAGAGATTATCGAAGTACTATACTGCGATCTTCTCAATACTTACCTCATCACCAACTCATATATTATTCAGATCTAGAAATCCTAAAATCATATTCCTCGCGCTCCTTTGCTTTGTGGTAGCTTGGAAGAATTTTGTATAATTATCACCTAACTGAAGCCAATTAGTCATGCTCTTTTGCTCCCAGAAAGCTTCTTCCTCTTTGTAGGCTGGCAATAACCGACCTTTTAGAGAAAAGATTTATTCCGTAGAGAATGTGATATCATTTTGAGCAATTTCAATCTGATCTTGAAGCTCCTTAATGAGAATCTCATAGTTCGTCTGGATACCCTTCTTCCCTACCGAAATGGATTTCCGACAGTTTTGGATACAACCCTAAAGAAAGATCGGACCATGGATAGGCACTTGGCCCAAACCATCCATTATAGCCTTCTTTAATCCGGTCGGTTTAGCAATCCAACGTTTGTCAATTAAGAAGCCGCATCTTCTCTTCTCAGGTTTATTTAGAATGGAAGCAAGGAGTGGTCTGTGATCCGAACCCACATCTTTAAATACTCCACACTAGTGTGGAAAAATATATTATGTCATTCTTCGTTACCTAATGTCATGTCGAGTCTGCATTTAACTACGCCTTTCCTTCTCCGACCAATCCACGACAAGGGATTCCCTTGATACGGGAATTCAAGAAAACCACATCAATCTATCATCGCCCTAAAGGGGGGAAAAGACGCTTCTGATCTTTTATGCCACCACTCTTCTCATGGTTACCTACAATTTCATTAAAGTCTCCAATAATGAACCATGGACTTGTACGAGCTATATCTATACGAATTAGCCTTTGCCGTACATATTCACGGTATTTAACAACTAGATCCCCATAAATCAAAGTCATAAAGACACGATTCACATCAATAATAGTCTCAATATCAATCAAACGATCATCCAAACAAAATATCTTGACTGGGAAATCGTTAGAGTGAAAAAGAGCACGACCAACTATATCCTTTCGGATTCACAGTGTGGAGGTTATCAAATCCTAAAGACACTTGCATATCTTGCAAAAAATGATCATTCTTAGTCTCCTATAAAAACATAAAACCTGGCGAATACATTTTATACATCTCCTACAATCGACAAGAAGTAAGCTCCGCTCCTGCCCCTTGACAGTTCCATGCTATAGTCCTCATATGCAGGGATTTGGTGAGTTCTGGAAGCCACCAGACTCGAAAGATCTCCACTGCTAGGACCAGCGAGCATATTGAACGTATGGTAGACTAAAACTTTTTAAAAGAGTAATAAACATCTTAGCAAGGGGCTAGATAGTAACAATGACGTATGGTAGAGAAATCGTGAGTAAACAACGATCTATCTTAGCAAAAGCTAGAGATTTTACACTTAAGCACAAAAAATAATTGTGGTTCTAGTGTTTAATCAATCATGTTCGTATTTTCCACAGTACTGCTCAAAGCAAAAAAAGAATCAAATCTTAGCACTAAGCTAGGGAAAAAAAAACTATGAATTAACGGTTTGTTGTGTGGAAGATGGAATCTCATCTTTTGATTTCAAAACAGCTCGTCTATGAAAATGTTGACTTGATAACAAGAATGTTAACAACAGGACATGCTCCAAAAACACCCGAATACGGGGAATTTTTTGAAGTTCGCTTCTAGATCTTCCATTGGGATTTAATGAAGGTTTCAAAGAATCGTTAATTCCGTTGCTTATGGAACAGAGGAAGGCACAAGGGATTAAGCCCTGAGAAAATCCAACCACATCAACGGGCTCGCCTGAAGAGAGATCTCGTCACACTAGACTGAGAACGGAACGAAGACACCATCGATTGACCAGATCTGGAGAGAAAGAGTTATCTTCGAAGAAGTTTCAGATCTGCGGCTCTCTCATATTTCGTTGCCTAGTTTGCAAATAATAAATTTTCTCCGTCTAACTCTCCGACCTAAGCTGTCTACGCAAAGACCCTATCTAAAAATGATTCTGTGGATAAAGTGGAGCTACGTTGGAATTTTTCTCTCTTCCCCTAAAATGGTTTTGTTAATGGCGCAACCAGGTTGATAGTATTGCCTTATTTCCAATGGCGGACCTAGTAAGGAAGATAGGGATTCAAATGACCCCCCTTAAATTTTAATATAATTTAAATTACACCTAAATTTTGAGAAAAATGAGTAGCACACTAGGTAAATTATGCTTATTGAACCCTCTAAACTAAAGTTTGACTCTTTTAATATACTTTTGAACCCGGTTAAAATCTCCTCTAGGTCCGCCACTGCTTATTTCATTTCTTTTAGACTGATTATCATTAAACGCATTCAAACAAAAGCTCCAAAAGAAGTTACTAGTTAGTTATATCATCAATGCATCATCATTCAAATCAACTTCACGACACATATATGCTTTACTACACTCACATGTACATCAAGGAAAATAATTTTTTGTGTATTTGTGATTGTCAAATCAAATCATACAGATACAATAATTTCCTAAAAAAGCCGAGCCTAGAAAAACTGCTTTCAACTCGAAACCAACTTGTTTCACACAATGACAAACACTTCACATGGTTCCTGTCAAACTCTTTACCCACAAATAGTTAAATTTCATCTCACAAAACTTCTTTACCTGAACTTTCCGCCATTAAAATCTTTAAGAATCAACAGAAGAAAAAAACAAGAACATTCTTTTCTTCTTGGCTCATACCCATTTTAAGCAAATAAACGACATACCAAAAACAGAAACAAATTTTTACAGACAAAACCATTATCAGACAACAAAAAGAGGATTCTTAAGAAGAAGAAGAAAGCAAGTTTCTTTATTTGATGAAAATCCTTTAGAAAAAAAAAGTTTCTTTATTTGATGCGAACTTGTTTACAACTCTCCAACACACACACATACACAAACAAACTGCTAAAAGGTTAGCAAAAACATAACTCAAGTCATTTCTCTAACGATCTCTCCAACAGAATTGCTGTTACATAATTCGATTCTACATTTCACCAACCCTAAGCAGCTTTTTTCTTCTTTCAATTCAGATAACAAAACCCAAAACTTCCACCAGGAGAATACATACCCCTCATGATCTCTGGTTTTTGGCCTTTTCATCTTCTATTCAGTGTCAGACGGCAAGAAACAAACCGGTGGAGAATTCACGACTGCAGTCGTGGTTTCATCAACCGCTGAAACCGCCACAGGCTCTTTTACATCATCAGCTGTTAAATTCTGCAACATGGGTTTCAGTTCCTTGTTACAAAACTCTTCATACTCTGTTTTATCTCCTCCTTTCTTCTTAACTTCCACAACAACCAACGATGGTGTCAATTCGAATATCTCTGCTGCAATCGTCAACGGACCTTTCACTCCTTGTCTTGAACCTTCGAGACTTACCCTACAATCCTTCTTCCTCACCGTAAAGCTCACAACTTTAGCAATCTCTTCCAACTTGGATATGATCTTCGAAACCGGAGCTCCTGAAACAAACCTAGAACCTTCACCATCGTCGTCAAACAAACCCGATAAATCGAATCCTTGCGAAAACGATATGATATCGAAAGCATTCAAACTCGCGGGTCTAGGCAACCCTCCAACTCTTCTCCTTGGCTCGAGATACTCAATCTCCGATTCAGACACCGCAGAAGACCGATCCGATTCCACGGATGCAGTTTCTAATTCATCATCATCATCATCAACATTGCAAAGCTTATCATCTTCCACATAGAACTTAATATGCTTAAACCCTTTCTTAAACCAAGAGTTTTCCATAATCTCAGGGAAAGTAAACCTTTTCTCAGGATTCGTCTCCAGAAGCCGAGACAACAGCCTCGTAAGCTCCGGCGAAAACCATCTAGGACATCTAAATTCACCTTTGTAAATCTTCTTATACATGGCCATAACATTCCGATCATGAAACGGGAGATAACCGGCCATCAACACGAACAAGATAACTCCACAAGACCAGATATCTACCTTAGCCGCATCGTAGCCTTTCCTGGCTAAAACCTCCGGCGCAACGTAAGCCGGAGTGCCACAAAACGTATGGAAAAGTCCATCTTGTCGAATTTGATCAGATACAGCGCTAAGTCCAAAATCAGAGACTTTGAGATTACCGTTTTCGTCTAGCAGTAGATTCTCCGGTTTGAGATCTCTGTGGTAAACGCCACGAGCGTGACAGAAAGTGACGGCGGAGATCAATTGCTGGAAATATTTGCGAGCGACTTCTTCTTTGAGACGTCCTTTAGCTACTTTATTGAACAGCTCGCCTCCGCGAACGTATTCCATCACGAAGTAGATCTTGGCTTTCGTCGCCATGACTTCGAAGAGCTGCACGATGTTCGGGTGTCTCACGCGGCGGAGAATCGAGATCTCGCGTTTGATGTGAGCGATTAAACCGCCTTTGAGTATTTTCTCCTTGTCGATGACTTTGATGGCGACGCTTTCGCCGGATTTCACGTTTCGTGCGAGATAAACTTTAGCGAAGGTTCCATGGCCGAGAAGCTTACCCATTTCGTATCTTCCGAGGATTAGAGCTTGTGGGCTGCTTTTCTCTTTCGGCAACGACGTTTCTCTTCTTAAATCCGTCATCGGGATGAAGAAAGTATGAACCTTTAAATGGTTTCTGGGTAAAAAACTTGTCTTTAGGAAGATAAAAGTTGGAAATCAAATGATCTATGAGACGGGTGGAGAAGTCGAGAATCTGGGCGAGTCAGACTCGCTTGGATTTCGAGTTTCTCACCTGTGAAAACGTTGATTCTCTCTGGTTTGTGAATTTTGAGATGTTGTTGAAGAAGAAGATGATCGTTCTCTCTCTGTTTTCTGTTTTTAGGGGTTCACTAGAAATAGCATTGTCCTCTGTTTCTATCGTCGCCGTATATAAACGGGGAATATGCTTATGAGTTATGAGCATTGCCCCTAATGACAAAAATAAAATAAAATAAAAAGCAGAAATTAAAGTCTCTTTTTGGTTAGAAGTCTTGCCCTCTTGTGACATCGACTTGTATCTATCGAAATCAACTTTTTGAATTTAATATTTTAGGTGGTTATATGTTAATGATGTTTTTAAAGTACTGTATCGTCTAAGATTTAATACGTTACGATAGTCAGTAATCATTTCCAAACGATATAATTTGTTTCAATTCAGAAACAAACAAGACTAACAAGTTAAAAAATCTCAACTTGCCATTCTAAATTATTTTATTTGAAGGTAACATATTAAACCCGACGAATATATTGTTAAAAAAAGAAGACGGCATTTTCGAGTAAGAGTATCATTCTCGTGAAGAAAATCAATTTTTAATTATGTCGACAACCTGTATTTTAAATTTTTTTCTATCTTAATTCTTTGTTTAATATTTTCTCATATTGGTTGCTGCATTTATACTTTTTTGTCATTCGAACTAGCCCGTATGTTGTGTATCATGCTTCTTCTACACCAGTGACTCATTGTTTGCTACAAATACTTCAAAATAAAAACACAAGTCATTATCATGGTTAACTAAGAAACAAAAAATGTCATTATCATTTATATATTTTGCTATAAGTATTCATTTTATAACCGTTAATTTCCAATAATAACGCCAAAAATTGTTTGAGTGATGAAATAAAACTGTCAGAATACATGCATTTATATGTTGAACAATTGAATAATTGAGTGGTCCATTCATTTTTTGGAAATTATATCTTTTAATTCTTACTTTTTGTGTACCCTGCATTACAAGGATTTTTAAATTAACAACAAAATCAAACAAATAAACTTTTGTTTGCTCTCTCATCTCTCTAAACAATAGTCGTTTCCACTTATTTATGCTTCCGACCGATGGTATCGGTGTTCTGTCGGTTCGCCGGTGAAGTTACTTTTGTCTACCTTCGTTTTTAGTTATGTGGTGCTTCTCATTCGTTTTGTATACTATATTACACGGGATCACTTGTTTTGTGTGAAATAACTTCGGATTTTTGTCCAGTTACTTTTCCGATTTTTTCGAATTTACGTTTATGGATAATTTTGGACTTCCCAATCTTTTCCACGGTGTTTCCTTGTCATGAAGCCGATGTTCCCTCTCTCTCTCTCTCTTACCTTAATCAATGTGCACTTTAGAGTTGTTGGTTTGAAGCTCGATCGAGTTGAACATGTGGCTGATACACACTCAATATCATGTGTTCCTTCTCTGTTGGATTTACCATTACGAAGCGCGGATATCGTAGACGATGGTAAAAGATTGAAGCAATCTCAAATTTATGTGGCGTTTCGATGGCGCTCTTTAGTGGAATAGATCAGCAGGGCGGTGTAGTTGTAGCGATGAAGTCGACTCGACGACGACCGAAAACCCACCAACATTTTGAATGTAGTCGCTCTCTAGGATTCTCACATGTGTCTCTCCCTTATCGGCTTTCGGACATGTGTGATACGCGTGTACCATTAGCAAAACCAATCTCGTTTAGTTCTTTGGTTCAATGTTTCATTGGATCTTATTAGCCTGAATCGTTTTACACATATTTCATATTCTACGGTTTATATTTGTCATGTATTGTTCATTGCACTACAAAAAAAAAACAGGTATGTTGCAACGAATTTTTACATTAAATATAAAACGACGTAAATTTTTGTATGTTTTACGGCAAATTTACGCCGAAATTTAGATTCAACGTAAAATCGATGGAAATTTACAAGGCAGTTATTTCAAAATTAAATTGATGTAAATTACATCGATTTTACGTCGATTTTGAGACTCGATCAGATTCGTCATAAATTTGATGTTAGTTTACGGTAAATTAACATTGACATTTTGTAGTTTTAATAAATGACGATTTAACATTGAATCAATGTTTGATCTGGTATATATACACATTTTAAATTTGATGTATCCGTTTTTGGGGATATGTTAAAACGCTGTACATTTATCACTCATTTGGTATAAATTTGTTGTTAAAAAAATTGTTGTAAATTCGATGCATTATTTTGTTATTAATCTGTTTCTATGTTTTAATTTTTTCTATAAATACTTTCTTATAAACAAGAAAGAAACACAAATCAAACAACAAACAACATTTTTTTATAGAAAAAATTAACAATAATCAAAAAAGAAAAAATAGTTTTTTTTAACATCTAACTTTATTTATATTGAATTTGACAGTACATAAACAACATATAGTATAATGAGAATCAACAAACAACATAATGAAGATGAAGAGTAAAGTACGAAATAAATGAAGTAGATTGTGAAAATGTTGTTTCTTGAAAGGTCTTGTATATTAACAGGATCTCTGTTAATTTTTTGTGATCTTCAAATCTCTGTCGCATTATAAACACCAGCTTCTTTTGTTGTATAACATTGGCCACATACCAATTTAGATCTAAAGATATTCTTCGGATTAGAATTCAATGTACTGATTCTTCCGACGAAAATAGAGTTTGGTAGTGCCAATTTTCAACGATTATAAGAATATCGCCATACAACAAAGAGAATACATCTTCAACTCCCCATTGTCTTCTTCATGGTGGCTTCCATGGTTCCAACAATCGAGCAAACTTTTCCATAATTTGATACCAATTATACTGTATCGAACTATGTATTTTAAACGATTCTTCATTTATCGTTATAATCAGCCTTCTACTCATGGCATTCCAGCATTGTAGATCATAATCCAATGACGGAAAATGAGTAGACACCATCATCTTATCATGGAAATTTGTCAGCAAACCCGAAGATTTTCCAGGATCCCAAATTCTCCGACCAAGGCACCATTTGCAACGACTAATAAACACGATTACAATCACAAAGTGATGATATCGTACCAAAATAACATCGCAGTGGGTCTTTTCCACCACAGAGATGGAAGATGTCTCAATAAAACTGTCGTAAAACAGTATCACATCGACATCGATATCGGAATTCTTTCTCCTAATATCGGATTTCCAATCACCCAAGAAAACATTACTTACCAGTTGTTGGTGTGTTCGTTCTGACGTTGGTTGGACCGGAATCAGGTCTAAAATACTCAAATATTGTATATCTTCCTTTCTTATTGTAGGCAAATTATCAATCCTTTCGCCGGACCACATCGTCTCGCAATTAACCGATGCTTCAGTCAATAGAAGGTGTGAACGTGAATCCGGTAACATCGTTGAATTCACCATATTCAACATCCCAGTTGCAAGCAAAAGAAGACCATGGATTTGATTTTGTAGATTTTCCATGTCTAGAATCAAAGAGAGAATGTGCAGAATTAAGATTAGAAAGCGTTAAGAGAAAAGAGGAAGCCAACCGACGCCGGAGAAGCCAGCGCCGGTCGGACGAGGGTCGCCGGAGAAGTTTTGGCTGGAGACGGTTACGATCGCCAATCAATCGTCAAACTGCTTCTCGTCTGAGCCATATAAATTTGTTAATGACTCTTTGACATATATGAAGAATATAAAGAAAAAATGGTTGATTTAACAATTTATTTTGACGGCGTTTATATAACAATTAGAATGCCTAACTTTCAGCATGATCTTAATTTATATTTACGAATAACAAATACTACTATCAAATCAGTTTAGTGTCGTAAGAATATCTTTAATTTCTATTCTAAATTTGGTATCAAATTTTATTTTAAAATAATTTACTTTAATATTATTTTAATTTCACTTGTAAAATAGTATAATTCTATTTTTGATTTTAAATATAGGACTATTTTATTTCATTTTCATTTTTCAATTGAGTTTTTATTTATAAAGTAGTTTTTAAATTTTTACATATTTTATTTTAAGATATAAATAATTATTTTGATGTTAGTTTTTAATAATAATTATAAATATTATAACACTTTAATCTTTAAAATAAAAATACAAAGATATAGATATTCTATCAAGTTTAAATCTTAGAAGAAAAAATTGTTTTTTCCTTTTAAAATTCTTTCAATGTAATATCATATTGGAGATATGGCCCTGTTCGTTTTGCAACTGTTGGCGACAGCGACTCCAAATATGTTCATTTGATAGCGTTAACGATAACGATTATTACAGCGATTCCAAATTAGTAATTAGTAACTTAAATATTCGGTCGCTGATAAAATATTCAGTGACTGTCGCAGCGATTCTAAAACGAACAACACAGCGATAGCGACTACCACAGTTGCAGCAACTCTGAAATAAACAACACAACGACCGTCGCAATCACATCTAATCGTAAAAGACAGCCAAATTTAAACATGATTAATCATAAGGAAAGACAATTAGCAACAGCTATTTGTGTGGTGGGTAAGTTGGTGGTCTCGAGACCAATCTAGATCGTACATTACTGAATATCATAATCTACCATATAACATCCTCCACGTGGCGTAAACCTGACAACAATGTTTTGCGGCTGTTAATTCAAAGCGATGGTTACTAGATTTGTTGTCTACGTGTCAGATTCTCAACGATCGCTTTATGTTAAGTGGCCTTGAGTTTTCTACCTGGTAAGGGTCCCCCACGCAATTTGATCAAAACAGCTGTGAATTAATTACAGCCGTTGGATTGCCACATGAAACGTTTTTTTGTGTCTATTTACATATAAGCAGACGAGAATTTCGGAATCCAGCTCCAATAGCGTTCACAGAAAAATAATTAGCGCGAAATTAGTAAGTGTTTATACGCCAAACTTCTTATCAAATAATCTAAACTAATTCAACTATTTAAGATTGTTTAATTAAGAGAACTTATTTTTTAACGAAAGTCAATTCTTCTGCAACGCAGCAACGGTTGTTGAAGAAAGTCGGTGGATTCGTAGGTCGGCAATTTACGTAATGGTCGGTCTTTGTCAAGATTTAATAATAAGCAAGGGGGGGGGGGGGGGGGGGGGGGGGAATATCGTATGAAAAAAGAGTTAGATAGTCCATTTGGTACGGTAATGATGTAAATGATATTTTAGTTAGGTCTTCTTGAATTTAATAAGTTTAGAAACACACAAGTGGGTGACTGGTGAACTATATATTAGTTTTTTTGTGAAAACATGAACAATGCATTAATGATTTGTTTCATCGTAAACGAAAAAAAATTATATTCCAACAAATATAAAGTTGGATTTCTAAACATATTGACATTTGACCTCAAATATTGACATTTAGTACGGAAGTGGATCATGGTACAAGGTGATGTAAGTTTGTACTTTGTAGTGTCGTATATCACTTCTTTAGTCGAAATATAAGAAAGTTTGTGAACTCGGAGAAGTCCCAGTTGAGTTTGGACTAGAGTCTACGTATTCGAAGTTAAATACCTATTGGGCCTTGTAAAATATAAGTCCATGTTAATTAAGTTTCGTTTGAACATTTTCTTTTTTAAAAATCGATATATTTGGGACTATATAAGATTAAGAGTTTATTCAAGAAGTTGTGGGATGGCCACTGTTCAAGGTGATTTTAAAGCTATCAATCGAAACTGCGACATCTAGATTATGATGATTTGTAGGAATTATGTCGTACCAAGCCAAGCAAGATATCCAGCATCCAAAAATGCAGTACATAACATTCAGTGCATTTGTATTGACAAAACTCAGAATTGCAATACGCACACTTTTCAGGACCATAACAACACAAAACCAAGATACATATATAAAGCACCAAAACAGTATGATCACTTAAGGCGTCAGTTTGCTACTCTGTTCCTGCTCTGTTCCAGCTCTCTTTTTTTATCTTCTTTTTCTCTGTTCTCCCTTCTCTTCTTCTTGTTTCCTCCTTTGTACTTAATTTATGCTTGTAATAAGTTGTCTGCAACAACAATGTAAACTTAGAAAATGATATGAATTTTAACATTTAGACAAAAAAAAAAAAAAAGAGTATGATCACTTTATTATGGCCGAAACTAGATTTCTTTGTAGACCTGTATCCTATAGAGAAGACTTGTATCCTATGGCCAAAAATAGTATGTAATAAGTTGCTTGCAACAACAATGTAAATTCAGGAAATGGTATGAATTTTAACATTTAGACAAAAAAAAAAACAGTATGATCACTTTATTATGGCCGAAACTAGATTTATTTGTAGACATGAATCCTATAGAGAAGATTGTATAGATCTGTGGGCCTTATTATAAAAGCCCATTTTACGTGAGTAGGAAGCATGGTCCTGGTGGGCTTTAAGTTTCTGGTAGTTCAATCGAAGCCACACACAGATCAATGACAGAGAGGCAAAAGAGGTGAGTTCACTGTAAGGCTTTTACGCTCGATAATAGCACAGACAATCACTCTCTTTAAAAAAAAACAAAGCAATGACAGAGAGGCAGAAGAGGTTGTTATATAATAAGTTTGCAGTTTTGACCAGCCCATCTTCGTTCCACCGACTGCTGTAAAGTTACTGAAATTCTCTGTTGTTTATTCATTGACCTAATGGTCTCTTTATATACACAATTACAACTTAACGCTCAAGGCAAATCTACAATCAAATATTCACCAAGATAATCATAAATGGAAATCTTTCATATCGCACGTATCGTATCCTAACCAACTCAATACTCCCCCTCAAGTTGGAGCGTGTAGATCTCGAACGCCCAACTTGCCAAGTAGTGTAGTGAATTGGCGTGTACCAAGGGGCTTAGTGAGAATGTCGGCCAGCTGCTCCGTCGTACGAACATGTGGTGTAATAAGAGAACCATCTTCAACCGCATCTCGAACAAAATGACAATCCGATTCAATGTGCTTCGTTCTTTCGTGAAAGACCGGGTTTGCAGCAATGTGTATGGCTGCCTTACTATCACAATAGAGATACATCGGCTCCGTCTGGCTAACATTGAAGACAGCCAGAAGCTCCTTGGTCCATTTTAACTCGCTCAGTGTCATCGCCATGGCGCGATACTCTGCCTCCGCCGAAGACCTCGACACAGTCTTCTGCTTTTTAGTTTTCCAGGCCACAATAGAATCTCCCAACATGACAATATAACCAGTCAATGATCGTCGTGTCAACGGACAAGCAGCCCAGTCAGAATCACAGTATGCAGAAATCGTCAAATCATTAGCTGCGGAGAGGAAAATTCCACGACCAGGAGACCCTTTCAAGTATCGAACTAATCTCATAGCTGCATCCCAATGCTTGTGACGAGGATGCTGCAAAAATTGAGCCAAGATATGAACCGCGTAGCTTATCTCCGGCTTGGTCACAGCAAGATACACCAGTCGACCAACTAACCTCCTATATCGAGACGGTTCCGTGAAGAACGAGCCAGTTTCTTTTGCCAACTGATGATGCTGCTCCATCGGAGTTGAAACGGGTTTCGAGCCTAGAAGACCACACTCCGTGACAATGTCGAGAGCATATTTCTTCTGGGATAAGTAGATGCCCTCGTTACTCCGAGAAACCTCAATACCCAGAAAATAACGAAGTACTCCTAAGTCCTTCATGTGGAAACATCGACTGAGATAGGACTTGAAGCTGGTAATCAAAGCAGAATTATCTCCTCCAACAATAAGATCATCAACGTACACTAAGACGAACAATGTTCGACCTCCACGCAACAACGTAAACAGCGAATAGTCCTTGTGATTCTGAGTAAATCCAAACTCAAGTAACGCCTTAGACAGCTTGGAGAACCAACACCGCGGAGCCTGACGCAGACCATAAATGAACTTGCGAAGTCGACAAACCCGTTGTTCATCAGCAGAAGCAAAGCCTGGCGGTAACCGCATATAAACTTCCTCCTCTAAATCACCATGCAAAAATGCATTATGAACATCCATTTGAAACAACTCCCAATGTTTTGCAACTGCAACTTCAAGAACAATCCGGACTGTCGTCATCTTCACTACAGGCGCAAAAGTTTCATTATAATCCACGCCTTCTTCTTGTCGGTTTCCAAGTGCCACCAATCTGGCCTTATGACGTTCAATGCTGCCATCCGACTTGTATTTGAGCTTGTACACCCACTTTGAACCAATAACTTGTTTACCACGAGGCAGGTCTGTAACAACCCAAGTATTGTTGTCCTCAAGCGCATTGACTTCACTCTTCATCGCGCCTCTCCATTCGGCATACTGAACAGCATCTTTGTAAGTCGATGGCTCAAACTGAACAGCAACCGCAGCAGAAAACAGCTGCATCGATGGTGATAAACGATGACATGAAAAATAGTCAGTTAAGGGATAAAGGACCGAACCTGATGGTGCTGGAGAAGAAGCTGGAGGGGGTGTATCATTTGCTCGAGCCGCATACGTGACATAGGGACTAAGAAGAACTGATTTGTGTTTCGTTCGTAAACCACGACCCAAATCCTGTGCTGGGGCCAACGAACTCTGTTCCAAGTCAACATGAATGTCTTGCAATGAAGCTTGTGAAGTCGGTTGTTCAACTGTAGTGGGGATATCATCAGAAACTCCCCCTGACTCAGACGTATCCGCAGAAACTCCCCCTGACTCAGTAACTTCTCCCTAGGCATGGGCAATCGGATACCCAATCGGTGTTCGGTTCCACCCATTCGGTTCTTCGGTATTTCGGTTCTATGCATAGAAGCCCCAATCGGTATTTTACAAAAAATCGGTTCGGTCCGGTTCGGATCATGTCGGGTTCGGGTCGGTTCTCTACTTCAATGTAAAATCTGAATAAACCCGAAATACTTTCGGGTATCAATCGGGTTCGGTTCTTTTGTAACCAAAGTACTCAATATAACTTAAAAACCCGAAAAAACCGAAAAATATCCGAAAACCCTGGAAAAATATTCGAAAAACCCGGAGTAAAACCCGAAATACCCGGAAAAAAACCCGAATAACCCAGAAATTCTGAACCAAAACTCAAAAAAATCCAAAAAATGGAAAATATCTCGCCCAAAAAAATACTAATTTATATTATAAATTAAATAGTAATAGATTTTAATACTTATAAGTGAATATCTCATTAGCATTTTTATGTACTTTTAATTTTTTTAATAAATTAAAAGAAATGAACTAGTAATGTAGTCGAGTTATTGGTATAGTTCGGGTTAATTCGGATACCCAATTGGATATCCGTTCGGTTCGGGTATTACCCGATATCCAAAGTAACTTGCATTTGGGATCCAATCTGTTATTTTGCAGGATCCGAACCCGAACCGATACCGACTTTTTCGGTGCGGTTCCGGTTCGGTTCTTCGGGTTCGGTTATTATGCCCAGCCCTACTTCTCCCACTTTCTCCGACACTGACATATCATCATCAAAGAGCGCCGGATGATGAGTAGTTGTTGCAGCGTCATGTTGTGGAATGGGCAACGATGATGTGCCTGAAGAAGCATAAGGGTACACATCCTCCTGAAAGATGACATCCCGAGATATAAACAACTTTTCTGTTTCCAAATCACATACGAGCCATCCCTTCTTTCCCATAGGATACCCGAGAAACACACAACGAGTACTACGCTCGTCAAACTTGTCTTTATTGCGATTGATTTGGCGCGCGTAACAAAGAGTCCCAAACACACGAAGATTATGATACTCAGGTGGTGTCCCATACAACAATTCATACGGTGATTTGTTGCCAAGCAACTGAGATGGAATCCGGTTGATCAAATACGATGCCGCAAGAATACTCTCACCCCAGTACTTCTTCGGCAAGTTTCCTTGAAACAATAGTGCGCGTGCCACATTCAAAATGTGTCTGTGCTTCCTCTCTACTCGCCCATTTTGCTGAGGAGTTTCGACACATGAAGTCTGATGTGTGATGCCTTCATCGGCGAAGAACTTTCGGAGACACAGAAATTCGTTTCCGTTGTCACTCCGTACTATCTTAATTTTCTTCTGAAACTGTCGTTCCACAAACACACAAAACGCTTTTAAAGCATCAGCAGTATCTTTCTTTTCTAGTAGCAAAATTGTCCAAACAGCTCTTGAGTAATCATCAACAATCGTGAGAAAGTATCGCGCCCCGGATGTTGAAGGTTCACGATACGGTCCCCATAAATCACAGTGAATAAGTGAAAAAGAATCCAAAGCTTTATTAGAACTGTTTGAAAACGTGTCTCGAGTTTGTTTAGCTCGAAGACAAACACCACAAGAATGATCAAAAACACCTAAGCTACTAGGAAAACCACCAACAGCAGCTAACACCGAAAGTACTTTAGAGGAGGGATGTCCCAAGCGATGATGCCACAAATCTCTACTCTGCATCTTGCCAGCATGCCCAGCAATGATCTGTACCGGTCCAACGTAATGATACACCCCTTCTCGCTCCTTACCCGCACCAATCAAAGTCCTCGAAGCGCGGTCCTGTATCACACAAAATTTTTTAGTAAACAACACAAATTCAGCCACATCACGTAGTAATTGTGCGACTGATACAAGTGTAATCGATAGGGCTGGCGAGTAGTAAACATGGCGCAACATTAGGCGACCACCAAGATTCAAGCTTCCACTACTCGTCGCCCAAGCATTCTGCCCATTGGGCAAAGTGATTTGACACGGCGAGATAGGTGTAATATCGTCAAGCAACTCGACATCTCCCGTCATATGATGGGATGCACCGGAGTCGATAATGATGTCGTGACGTCGATCCTTACCAAACAAAAGAAGTTTAGTCGTCTTACCAGTGAGTTTGTCAGAAGCTGAATCGTTAGCCTTCTGACTGTTTATGAACTGCGCAAGCGAGGCCCACTGCTCGGAAGAGAAACCTGGAACACCTGCATTTGAAGTGTTGACAGGCGTGGAGGTATCCCCAATCTGAGTGTTGTATGCGCGGAAGCCTGACCCACGACCACCACGTCCCCTGCCCTGATTATCAGCTCCTCTTCCTCGACCCTTGCCTGCGTTTTGTTTTCCTTTCTCCCACCAGTCAGGAAATCCAATAACCTGAAAACAGTTGCTGGAGTCATGACCTTGCTTCCCACAGTGAGAACACACTGTTGTTGGTCTCACAAATCGAGAGGCAGCACCTTGTGCAACGGTCGTCATAGAGACCGAATGATTGGAGCTTGCAGCAGAATTGATTGCTGAGAGGCCAATCACCGGTACTCGCTCATCTGAGTTTCTCATGGCATCAAGATGCCTTTCTTCCTGTATGATCTGGGAGTAGACCGAGTCCAAATTCAGATCACCCTTTCGGCTCAGTATGTTTGATCGAGTCGTTCCAAAACGAGAATTATCCAAGCCCATGAGAAACTGATGAACACGAACTGTCTCCTGCATTGTTTCGTATTTCACCATCGAGTCACAATCACCACTCCCGCAGCAGCAAGAAAATCCTTTCTGAAAATCATCCAAGTCATCCCACATGACTTTGAGCTTTCCGAAATATGCTTCAACAGATTCACCATTTTGTCTACACGCAGATACATCCGCGAGCAGCTGATGGATCTTCGTATCATCGCTAACCGAGAACCTCCGTTTAATACTCGACCACATAGCTTTTGCGCTATCAACTAACGAGATCGAGGGTCTTAGCTTCTCTTCAACGCTGCTATAGATCCAACCAATGACCATAGCATTAACCATGTCCCATTTTTCTTCTTCATCCGGATTATTCACCGGTCGCTTGAGACTTCCATCGAGAAATCCCAGTTTTCGTTTGGTACGAAGTGAATTAAGCATCAACTTCGACCACCGCTCATAGTTCTTTCCATTGAACAGAATTGGAGAAAGAACTTGACCCGTACTATCCGAAGGATGCAAGTAGTACGGTGATTTAAGAGTATCTTTTCCCGATCCTGTTCCACCAGTAACACCGGATGTTTCATCGTCACCGGCCATCGTGGATTTCGATTAAGAACAAGAGAAATACAAAAGAAATATGAAATCGAGAGAAATAAGAAATCGTGAGACGAAAGAGATTTATTAGATCTTAATTTGTGTTGGTCCCTTCATACTTCCAATGTGGGGTCCCTTTATATATTAGTGTTGGTCCCTTCATACTTCCAATGTGGGATCCTAACACGCCCCCTCGAGATGATGGCTCTTATCAGCCCATCTCGAACCGAATCCCACTTTAGGACCGATAATAAACCCTTTTTGGGCCACCCTACTTGGGTTAAACGAGGCTCTGATACCATGTAAAGTTACTGAAATTCTCTGTTGTTTATTCATTGACCTAATGGTCTCTTTATATACACAGTTACAACTTAACGCTCAAGACAAATCTACAATCAAATATTCACCAAGATAATCATAAATGGAAATCTTCCATATCGCACGTATCGTATCCTAACCAACTCAATAACTGCCAACCCACCACCACCAGTCAATTCTATCTTCACATTTTTATTTCGTTATGACATATGTTACAATATTATATATAGTATAGGTAATACCATAGTAGTTAAAAGACATTTTTTTCTTAGATAACGGTCAAAATTAACTAGGTTAATAGATAGTAAAAAAGTACAATAATTGGTTGGGATGCTTGAGGAAATGGCAAGTATATGCTTGAAGAGATGATGAAGGGATTACAATTTACATGTTAATGTTTTCTTCTTTTCTTTTGCCAACGGTTAGCTGCTGGCTTGGGATAAAAGGAACTTGATTTTAGGGTTTTCTTTTCTTATTCATTCAGAGTCTAATTATTATTCTCTTTCTTTTTATAGTTATATACTTAACTTTGCCTCTCATTTTCATGTCATCTTAAATTTCTTTTAGTTACATATAGTCAGTGTTATGCAAATTATTAGTTCTTCATTCTCTACCTTGGCTCCAGAACCCTGTCACATGGTGCATGTTATCGTCCTTTCGCATACCACAAGAGTTTTAACTTATAGTTTATAACATATAGGAATATGTTATCCTCTTGGTTTGCTTATTACTAGCATTTGTCTGTTTATTTGCTTGTTGTTTTCTTTTCTTTTTTTGGGGGGGGCAGGTAAAAACAGTGTAAATGAATTTTGGTTGTTGACAAAAAAATGAAATTTTGGTTGTAAATTTTCCCCTTTAGGGCAATTAATTTAATTCTTAAAAAAAAAAACTAATATAACCATTTTTTTATCTGAACACATATAGTTTTTTGTTAATATGCACTAAAAAAATGGTACAAAATCATATCGAGTGATACCGCTTCATTTCTCTATCCTCCAATAGTAATAGTGTAGTGTCGTATTAGGCTTCGAATGATAACAGCGGTTTGGGCGGTGCGGATCAAGCGGATTGGACGGTGCGGTACGGTACAAATGCGGTTTTATAAACAAAAACGCACACTGCGTAACATGAGCGGTTTAAATAAGAAAAGCAGTACGGGACAAAGTTTGAATGGTGACAATACTGTGCGTATACTATTTTATTATTATTTTAAAAGTTTTAGTATTATAATTAATTTTATTTATTTATAAAATATTTATAGTAATTGATAATACTAGTTCACACATTTTTGATAATTTTTTTAGTAAAAAAAAAGAAAAAAAAAAGAAAAAGAAGAAGAAACGCACCTTAAACACACCTATTTGGGTGTATGTGTGTGTTACAAGGCGTAACTTTAAAACGCCTGGGTCCCATATAATTTTAAAAAAATATTAATCATCAAATTCATCTATTAAATTCGTTGTATTTTCTGTTGAATGGTAACAAGAATGAAGTGCGTTCTGGTCCCGCATGTGAAACGCGTTTCACATTCAAAGCCTTAGAATCGTGATCTTTTTTTTTTGTTACAAAAATAATTAAATTTTTTTGGTTTTTTTTAATAAATCCGTACATGAAACAAGAGATAAGCTCCATAATTTGCTTTTAAAGTTTTATCTCTCTAGCGAGAGACTTTTTCAGAAGCTCCGCCGCTCTTTTCTTCTCCGATTTCATTTTTCAAAGGACCGATGAGGTTTTCGATAAAGATTTTTTTTTTCCTGATTTTCTCGTTTTTCTCATCTTTCTATTATTTTGAGATCGGAATTTTTCTCCCTCTTCTATCTCCTCGGATCGCGACTGATTTTTTTCATTTTGTTTCTCTTTGCTCTCCGATCGATTTTTTTTTTTTGGATCTCTGTTTCCAATAAGTCCAGCGTCGTTTTTAGGGTTGGTTGTTCCTTTCCGGTTACTCAGATTCTACTGGTTTTTCCGGTTCTTCTCGTCTCTTCGACGGCGGTCTTGCTTTCTCTTTCCTCTTTCGCGGTGTCTTCTCTGTTTTGTCTCCCGCTTCGCTCATGATCGTCCTTTCTTGGGGATTAATATCGCATGCGTGCCACCTACTTTAGAGGACAAGCGCTCGGTGGATCCTGAGGGGTTTCTAACCCACTCGGCGTCGGCGTCTCCTTGAGTTGGTTGATTCCAGCGGAGTTTGTGGTAGCTGTTTTTTATGCAGGTGCTTTTTCACGGTGGTTTCGGAAAGCGTTCGAGCGGCAAATGGTTCCTTGCGCCTACAGAGTGTTGGTCCGGTGAGTTTCGGCGGCGTCCTCCTCCACGTTTGCTGGCTGTTTCCTTCGGTGCTTCTTCCTCCCGACGTGTGTCTTTCCTGCATGTCCGTTTACACAGAGAGCTTGCCATGTGGCATTCCTATCTTCGGTTGCGGGTTTTTGGTGGGCTTCAATGTATCCGCGTTGTTTCATTCTGTGTAGGGCTTCGATCCATTTATAAACTTTAAGGTCTTGGTCCATATGAATGACACTGTTGACAAAAAAACAAGAGATATTTCATTTTTGTCTCTTATTTTTTTGTCAACTATTTTGTCCTATTAAAAGTACAATGAATAAAAATCTATGATAATATATAATATATAACTGATATAAAATTACAAAAACGCACAAAAAATTAACTAGTGTGCAAGGTTCATTCACGTTTAAAGTAGTAACCGATATAAATCTTAACAACTTACTATAACTAATGAAATTTGTAGTTAAAAATGAATGCAGATAAGCATTAAAACTGGTTGCTGCGATTGGATATTAACATATGAATGATTGTGTGTCAAGATAATACTCAATAATATGAAATGTAAATCCAAAAGTATGTATGTCCCATGCATAATTGAACCAGGGAAAAAAAATTATACTATATTTTTGTTTTGTTGTCATCTGCAAATGCTAGTACTTCTATCAGTGTCATCATTGATTTTCATATTGATGTTTCCAGAAAAAAATAAACAAATATAAAGAAAAAAACAAACACAATAAGTAAAGCTACACTATTAGTTAGGTAATAATTAAAGACATTTCAAGTCTAAAAATTGTTATAAATAAAAATAAAACATTAAAAAGCTAAGACCTATAGAAACATAAATGCCTTTTTCTTTCATCAATGTCAATAAAGAAGTTTTCCCACCAAATGGTCAAACTTGGATCTTTGACAATTTTGTTCCAGTTCATCATGCTCTAATTTTATATTTATTTATTACCACACATTGTTTTATCTACTTCAAAATCTATTTGTACCATCATAATATATAGTAAAACTTTGATAAATTAATATAACCTAAACTGTAATATTTTGTTGATTTAATAAAATATCAATTTATTGAGATACTAATTAGATAAAACTTCATTTCGAATTATACAATTATATTAATTTACTAAAATATTAATTAATAAAGTTATACTGTATATATATATTACAATTAAAAAAGTATAGAAAATAATGTGAAATTATTCTGTAGAAGGCATGATTATTGTTCATTTATATATTTGATTGGTACGGATTAACAATCAAAATTTTGGATAATTTTACAAATAACTAGTGATTGTTATTTTTACATTATTAATTATGAAAATGAGACAATTGACAATACTAGCATCTAACATTTTTAAAATTTTATCATTAGGTACCTGAAATACCAATTTAGACCTTAACCAAACGAATTGGGAAGATGAGGCCAACAAGAAAGGATTCAAATTTGACCGACAACAAGTTTGATGTCCTTTGATGACGAAATTTCAAACAGGGAAAAGTCCTTGTCTGCGTAATTAGACAGCAAACTCGAGGGTGTTTATGTAACTTTCGCTTAACAAACGAAAAATTAATAAATTAATTAATAAAAAACACGAAAGAAGATGGCGAAGAAAACGGAAAGTAGAGAGAAGAGATAGAGAGCTGTATTCACATGGGCTTGTTCTTTCTCTCTCCCTTTTTCTCATCTTGCGGCTCTCTCTCTCTCTCTCCACCATGATCATTACCAACCAATCTGATTGAAACCCATTTGTTCTCTCTCAACCCATTATTCTCTTTCTCTCTCTATCTCACACTCTTCTTTCTCTTCTCTTCTCTGCCTCTAAACGCCATGGCTGACGATAAGGTAAGCTACTTTGTTTCCTTTTCTCTTGTCTTTCAGTGAAGATCCTGTTTTTTTTGTTTTCCACATTTTACCCTTCAGTAAACAGCTTCGGTCGGAGAGTTCTTGTTCTTATAGTTTTTTCTTGGGGTAAGGAATCTCTAGCTAGTTGTCTTGAAGTTGAAAGGGTTTTCGAGTTCTGGGTTTGTCAAAAGTTTTTTCTTTTTCTTTTTGAGTTACCTTGAGATCTCTGAGCTCTAAAAATGGTTGCTCAAGGGTTTTGATTCTGAAAAAGTTTTTTTTTTTTTTTTGACGACCTACCTAACTATTCATTTAACTTTAACTTGAAGAGGAAAAAAAACTGATTTGTAATCTTCTGGGACGTGAAAATTAAGCATCTTTTATTCTTTTCCACAGACTTTCCTAGGGGTTTGTGAATTAGCTCTGTTTTTTGGATGATCCATGGCTATCGATCTCGATCTATGATTTAAATCCACAGTTTGTACTCTGGTTGCTAGATCCAGAATTGAGCATATAATTCATTCTTGTTTTGTTTGTTACATGTGTTTCTGTTTTGTTTACCTTACTTCTCGCGTGACAAAAGTATATACTAAATCAGATTCACCCTGCGTAACGGCTATTTCTTAACCAATCTTTTGACTAACAAAAGTTTCTTCCTTTATCATTTTGATTCTCAGACAAGCATTATTCTTTTAGCTTTTTGATGATGGTTTCTTAAGTGGAATCAATGGTTACTTGCGTTCTTACCGACTTTTAAAGCTTGTCTCTTACAGGAGATGCCGGCTGCTGTAGTTGATGGACATGATCAAGTCACTGGTCACATAATTTCGACCACAATCGGTGGAAAAAATGGAGAACCAAAACAGGTAATCTTTAGGCTTAACCAAATTAGGTACTTCTCTCTGTGTATGTAAGATCTTGATTCTTCCTTATTCTTTTGTTAGACAATTAGTTACATGGCGGAACGAGTTGTCGGTACAGGCTCGTTCGGAATAGTTTTCCAGGCAAAGTGTTTGGAGACTGGAGAAACCGTTGCGATAAAGAAGGTTTTGCAAGACAGGAGATACAAGAACCGAGAACTTCAGTTGATGCGTGTGATGGACCATCCGAATGTGGTTTGTTTGAAGCATTGCTTCTTTTCAACCACAAGTAAAGACGAGCTTTTCCTCAATTTGGTTATGGAGTATGTCCCTGAGAGCTTGTACCGAGTTCTGAAACATTACAGCAGTGCTAACCAAAGAATGCCGCTTGTCTATGTTAAACTCTACATGTATCAGGTAACTACACGGCTTTCTGGTTGCAAAACTGATGTCCAAAATGTTCTTATTCTGATATTTATTCCTATTTGTTGTGTCAGATCTTCCGGGGACTTGCCTACATTCACAATGTTGCTGGAGTTTGTCACAGAGATCTTAAGCCTCAAAATCTTCTGGTATGCGTCACATTCATGATTCAACTCTTGTGTTTTTTTTTCTCTTGTTTCTTTCTTTGCTAATCTATCTCTTCGGTTTCTTTCTACAGGTTGATCCTCTAACTCATCAAGTCAAGATCTGTGACTTTGGGAGTGCGAAGCAGCTCGTAAGACTTCAGGACATATACAATTGTAGCGTTGTTGTGTCGTGTGATCTTGTCATGTACTGATGAACTGTACTTTTGCATCAGGTTAAAGGTGAAGCCAACATTTCTTACATATGTTCACGATTTTACCGTGCACCCGAACTCATATTTGGTGCCACGGAGTACACAACTTCCATTGATATCTGGTCTGCTGGTTGTGTTCTTGCTGAGCTTCTTCTCGGTCAGGTAAAACAAGTTTTCACTAATCACTTTCTTTAATTTCCCGTGTATTCGCATTAGGTGATGATATCATGTTCTTATGAATGCAGCCATTATTCCCTGGAGAAAATGCTGTGGACCAGCTCGTTGAAATCATCAAAGTAAGAATCTTTAACAATGTTATTATGCAAATCACATTCATTGGCTACAAATCCTCATTGTTTTAAGTTGTTGGAAACAGGTTCTTGGTACACCAACTCGTGAAGAGATCCGTTGTATGAATCCACACTACACAGATTTTAGGTTCCCGCAGATAAAAGCACATCCTTGGCACAAGGTTTGTGCTTTTTACTTCCATTCTTGTTTTATTTTCCTGCTTCAAACATCACCATACTCAATCTTTGGTTTCATTTTTGATTTAGATTTTCCACAAAAGGATGCCTCCGGAGGCTATTGATTTTGCATCAAGGCTGCTTCAATACTCTCCAAGTCTTAGATGCACAGCGGTGATTCTTGCTCTTAAAATTTATTCTGTCTCTCTAAGAATGTAACTGAAATGCTAAATAGTATTTTATTCTGCCAATTTCAGCTCGAAGCTTGTGCACATCCGTTCTTTGATGAACTCAGAGAACCAAATGCTCGTTTACCAAATGGACGGCCTTTCCCACCTCTCTTCAACTTCAAACAAGAGGTAGCTGGAGCATCACCTGAGCTGGTCAACAAGTTGATTCCAGACCATATTAAGAGACAATTGGGTCTAAGCTTCTTGAATCAGTCTGGAACTTAAATGATCAAAAGACGGTAACTTTTTATATATATATAATGTACCATTACTCAAGCCAGAAGGTAGTTGAAGGGCAACATGGAGGACACAATTTGAAGTTTGCCTCCTCAAACTCGTTCCAGGAATGTTGTTTTCAGAGACAAACAGCTTCTACAACTGACTTCCCCAAATCAGCAAGAAAAGCTATTCAGTTGTATCTTCTTCTTTCTCCATTTTAAGTTTGGTAAAACAAGAACAAAATATCCTCTTTTGCTTCATTCTTTCTGCATCTGTAAATGTGTTTAGTCAGAGATTTTTTATATAGTAAAGTTTGAGCAGAAGGTGAAGAATCTAGTTAAAGCGATACTAACGCTCAACCAGAAGAGGTAGGCTGAAGTTTCTGCAGTTAAAGGGGTTGCTATGTTTTTTTTCTTTCTTCTTTCTTCTTTTGAATATGATTGCCTTATTCTATATTTGTTATCACCAAATTTTATGAAATGGTATGTTTATGACACACTTTCTTACTAAGGAAATTCGCAAGACTCTTTCTGCATTAAGAGAAGAGTGGATTACAGAATGGGGGCATTTTCAACACTTCGCTTTCAACATAGATATTTTTGTGCATTGCTCAAACCATTTTAGTTCTCTATGAACTACATAACATAAGAACTCACGATCTAAGATTCTGGCCGGTGACCGACGCATCTCCGTGTCGGCACCGTGCCCCTGTTTTTTTAATACTAAGTATCTATATATCTATATATCTATATCTTCCTCCTTCTCCATTTGGATTGAATCTCTAAATTTATGTCCTCTTTAAATCCCTCCATCTTGGTGCAATTTGAAGTGTCATCTACAACATCTATCAATCTCTTAGAGAATTACGCTTATCTTGAATACAATAGTGGACTACTCACGACATTGGTGGTTTCACAACACGTTTACGGTGGATCCAAGCAACATCTTCTATGGTGGTGTGTTAGTGGAATCAGTGATGTTATGCAGTCATGTTTCTCTATTTCGTTCAAGTGTGGTCGGTTCCAAAGGGTAACCGTTTTCTGTCTCTCGTGTAGAGTTTCGTTCCCGTTTAATCGGTTTCTGTCTTGGATTGGGGTTAACATCAACAATCCATGTTCTCAAAAGTGTCGTGTATGGGATCCTGAAATTTCTACCAAGATAGATGAAGTCTTAGCAATTAGCAGGAACGTACCACAATGACACCAAAGTTATATGGGAATATGGTCTTTGTGCAACCTTACGTGAAAGAGATTTTTGTTTCTTTTCAACTTTGGTTGCTGGAGTTCATTCATGTGGGATTGAAAAAGGCATTTGATGGATGCAAGGATATACGGAGTCAAAGCGGAAAGAACATGAAGTTTACATTATCATCAAGGACACGACTATGGACTAATTGGTATCGTGTCGACACTTCAAAACATGTAACGGATGCAATGGCCTTTACTGGTAAGATTTGGAAAGCAAAAAAAGCAATGCCAAATTGGCATACAAATCAGACCGGAGTGAGACGAAGAGAGAAGAATGAAAATAACATCATCCAATGTTTGTTAGCGTGTAAGGCTTACCTTGAAAGGAAGCAACGTCAAATTCGTTTTTCTAATATTTTGTCTTCAGTAGATGGTGCATATAGCTGCTTATGCAATAATTTGTATTTCGAAGTAAAAAAAAAACATAAGAACTCAGAAATTTTATATTTGAACTATTGGTTTGGATGAATTATTAGAAGGCGAAAACATCTCTTCCCCCGATTTTGAAAATATTTTTATTATATTTTATTTTAATAAAACATTTGTTGCTGACAAAAAAAACATTAGTCATAAAAGTATGTGATGAACGGTTAATTTGCATTTTGGACAAACTTGAGTGTCGAGAGAACCGGTTTCGAAACCCGGCAACGATATTTTTTGTTAACATTTTTGACGGGGTAGTTTCGTCATTAACCTCTACGAAAAACCCTAATGCCCCTAATGGCTTACATATAAATATCAAAATTCGCAGACGCTATACACCTGCCACTCTTTTTGCTCATCTCCCTCGACTTGAATCCTTTAATCATAAGATGGTACATTTCTCAGTTTCTAGATTGCTTCTTACTTATGTTATACTCGAAAGATATCGTTTTGGGGATTTAATTTTCTTTTACTGTGATGCAGGCGTCGGAGAAGAAGCTCTCGAACCCTATGAGGGATATTAAGGTTCAGAAGCTCGTCCTTAACATCTCTGTTGGCGAGAGTGGTGATCGTCTCACTCGTGCCTCTAAGGTTCGTTCTTTTTTTTCCCCATAGAAAATCACTAACTAGGAAAGTTGCGAACAGTGGAGAAAGATTGAGACTTTACTTTTTAGCGTCACTGAAATGGATCGAGTCATAGCAAATGATATAAACCCTTGAAATTTTAATCCGTATTCGTTTGTTTTCTCAATATGAATCGAGGGTTTTGGTCATTGTGTAGGTGTTGGAACAGCTCAGTGGTCAAACCCCTGTCTTCTCCAAGGGTATGTGAGCATTTCATGTGGGATCTCTTGCATGTTGTATCTGTAATTGTGAGAATCTAGATCTTAATTTTAGCGTGGTGTTGATTGTAAACAGCGAGGTACACTGTGAGATCTTTCGGAATCAGGCGTAACGAAAAGATTGCTTGCTATGTCACCGTAAGAGGAGACAAGGCAATGCAGCTTCTTGAGAGTGGCTTGAAAGTGAAGGAATACGAGCTGTTAAGGAGGAACTTCAGTGACACTGGCTGCTTTGGATTCGGTATCCAGGAGCACATTGATCTCGGTATCAAGTAAGTGTTTGTGATATAGTCTGTTGGCTGATTTGGTTAAACCAAATATGATTATGAGTTTCTTGAAACAGAGGAATGTTCTCATCATTCTGCATTTCGTTCTTAGGTACGATCCTTCCACCGGTATCTATGGAATGGACTTCTATGTTGTTCTTGAACGCCCAGGATACCGTGTTGCCCGTCGCCGTAGGTGCAAGGCTCGCGTTGGGATTCAACATAGAGTTACAAAGGATGATGCCATGAAGTGGTTCCAAGTTAAGTATGAGGGTGTTATCCTTAACAAGTCCCAGAACATCACTGGTTGAAAAGTTTTCGTTCATTTTGGTTTGTGGTGTTAGCTCTGTTTCAAGTTCTTACATTTACGATTCTGGATGATAAGGATTTCTTGTTGTGGTAACCTTTTTGACTTCAGTTTGTTTAGAATTCTTAAGTACCCTCGAGATATGAACAAATTTTGGAGTTTATCGTTATCAGTTTTAAAATCTCTCTGCTTTAAACAATTCCAAGCCATATCTGTTTCTGTTTGGCATGTCAAAAGAGAATGTGGACTGAAAATTAAAATCAGGACGATCTGAATCTTTAACTTTGGGTACAAGTCCTCTGTTCTTTGAGCTCTCCATGTTTCATAGTTTCAATCAGTGGAGCTTTCTCTACCTTCTGTGTCATTTCTTCTAAAGCTTTACGGCTCTTTGTTATTGGAAGCTTACCTCTTAGACCTGAAGGTCTTAAAGGAGACCTGAAGCTACTTGTCTCTTCGGTATCTCCTACATTAGCAAAAGGGTATTCGCTACTGACTAAATACGCGTTGATCGATGCGGTAGAGATGGAAATGGAAAAAGCTTTGTGTGGTCATAGTGATAAACTAGCAATGGCGTTGGGGATAGCTCTGAACATGGAAACATCATAAGAGTTACTAAGAATCTAAGAGTGTGTGATCGATTGTCATGAAATGGCCAAGTTTCATTTCTATGTTAACCAGAAGAGAGATTGTTCTAAGAGATTCAAACTGGTTTCATCATTATAATGATGGAGACACTGTTCTTGCAGAGGTTCGGTGAAATCTACTTGATATCACTTCACTTCAAGGTCTTATTTTGAACCAATTACGAACTCATACACAGTGTGATACAAACTCTGATGTATCTAAATCAGATTTAAACAAACACAACGACAAAGTATATACAACTTATCTTTTTATTAGTAGAAAATTCAAAATAATATATCATAGTTTTCAGGTTTTTAGTCATGATATAGGTTATATATATAGAATCTTTTGTATTCAAGTCTTTTCCATTTTTTACATGTTGATACACATTTGAGAATCAATCGGAGATTTTGGAGGAGATTGGAACATTGTAGTTGAAAAGTCAAGACAAGAACTGCAAGAGCTGCTCGTAGTTGTTGGTATCGATCGGCACCACCCATGGGTATCAGTCGACACCCAATTCGAAGTTTTTCCAGATGAGATTTAAAGATTTGCAATTTTTTTATATGAGTCGATCGGCACCATCCATGGGTGTTGGAAGACTACAGACTCTTCGCTATCACCGGAAAGAGTCAACGACGTCTTTCTGGACGTAAATTTTTATGTTAATTAGTTTTAGATTATTTGATTTCTATTTTTTTTTTTTAAATTCGTAGGAAACACATAAGAGTAAGGATTGTGTATTCGGCTTAGGAAATTTAGCGGAGAGTCTCAACACCGCTTTCCCGTTTCCATCCAGACACCGACTCTTTCACTGAAGCCTTAGGGGAGAAAAACGAGGAAAATCACTACGTTGAAGGCAAATCAGGCGCGGATGGAAGCTCTGACGCGAGAGAAAAATGAAGAAACTAATCGGAAGATGCAGGAGATGCAAACTCAGATGATGCACTTCATCAAATTCAGTATTCTTCCGCCAAGAAGCTCAGGGAGCGGCACCGACAATGGGAATATGAGCTTCGGGAGCAAGGATGGGATCGGGATCCGCTGCGGATTCCGATTTTATGTAATTTAAAAAAAAATTTAAACATATATTTCATAAATTTAATTTTATAATAAATTTTTGGTTTTATTACTTTTTTAATTTTCATATTAATAAAATTGTTATATAATTTAGAAAAACAAAATTATTATTTAAAAAATTATATTTTAAGAACCGTTGGTAATTTGTCGGTCTATAAAGTTTATTTTCGTCGGTAAACTGTCGATTTATTTATGTCGGTAAACAGCCGGTTTGTGTCCATCGGTAATCCATTGGTTTATTTCTGTTGGAAAACCGTCGATTAATGTTCATCAGTAATCCGTCGGTTTATATCCTTCGGTAACTGTCGGTTATCATCCATCGGTAATTCATCGATTTATATCCGTCGGTAAATATCCATCGGCAAAACGTCGGTAAATTTCCATTGGTAAACCGTCGGTAATTTTTCGTCGGTTAAGGTCTCTCGGTAAACCATCAGTAATATATGTCGTTTTTACGGTATGTCAGCAGTCTTTTCCGCCGGATTACCGACAACTAGTCTATCAGTTATGACGTCAGTAATCCGTCGGTTTTCCTCTCGTCGATAATCCGTCGGTTTCTCTCGTCAATAATTCGTTTAATCCATCAGTAATTACTAATTACCAACGGAAAATCGACGAATATCGATTTCCGACGAAATAGAATCAACAGATCCTTTCGGTTGGAAATTCATCGGTAATAGTCATTTCTGACGAATTCGTTTGTTGGTTATGGCGTGTTTTTTTTGTAGTGCTATTATATATTACTTTTGAATTTTCTACTAAATAAAAAGATAAGTTGTATATACTTTGTCGTTGTGTTTGTTAAAATCTTCTTTAGATACATCAGAGTTTGTATCACACTCTCTGTATGAGTTCGTAATTGGTTCTTTTTTTTTGTCAACAAGTTCGTAATTGGTTCAAAATACGACATTAAAGTGAAGTGATATCAAGTAGGAACATCACTACCGTGTGTGATTACGGTTGGACCGGTCCTGATGAAATCATTGAGATTGAAGCCATAGAAGAAGAACATGAACAGGCTGAATCTATATTTCTTTCATAATAGCGTCATTGCTTCAAAGTGAAACATCACCCACGTTATTTTATTTACTCGATTTTATTATTATTTAGTCAAATGTTTTTCAATCATTTACAATTTGGTGAAAATAATTAGCTAACTAATGACAGGTTCATTGTTTTGTTTTGATCAACTAAACCATGTTCAACCGCATGTTCAGTATTATATAAACACAAGTACAGAACTAACAACAATGTTTATTGAAGAAATAATTGATAAAAGAATAATTCAATAATTATTACAAAATAATCTTTAAGACATACACTCAAAATTACAACAAAAATCTGAAGACAAAAAACGAAAGACATAAAGAAAAATAGCAAAAAGATATAAAGAATAGACTAAACCGGGATTGGTGCGGAGGACCGGTTCGGTTATTCTCAAAGAATCACCATCCTCTTCTTCATCCCGTAAGAACCCTAATCACTCTCAAAGATTACTCCTTTTTGCCTTTTTCTGTATTCACTAACAAATGAGAACAAAAAGATAACACATTTCTTGAATCAACCACACCATTTGGCGAGAAGGATCAAGAAGATGATTAAGAACACGAGCGAAGAAAGTCCAATGGCAACACCAAGCACAACCTTATTAGGACCATGATTCTCTTCTTTTTTCTTCTCACTAGTATCATCTTCATTGTCGTAATCGTTATCTGAACTCGAATCTTCCTTCTGTGGCGGCGGAGACAAAGGCAAACCGTGTTTATCGCACGGAGCAATACCCAGTTTCATCTTCGACGATAACACAGTGTGGTTGTAACAGAGATCACTGTTTCCTTCGATTTTGAACACTTCGAGCTTTTTGAGGAAGCTCGCATTGAAAGGAAGAACTCCATGGAAGGCATTGTTAGCGAGATTCAAGTGCTTGAGGTTCTTCATCTTCGAGATGAATCTCGGAACGGTGCCGTTTAGCTGGTTTCCGCTCAGATCTAAATGGGCAAGGTCTGGAATCGACGAGATCGAATCAGGGATTGGTCCAGACAGCTTGTTTGAAGCTAAAGAGAGGTTTTTGAGCGAGATTAAGTCGCCGATTCCGTCGGGTATCTCGCCGGAGATCGAATTTCCGGACAGATTTAGCGATTTGAGGTTGGAGAGTAGAGTAATTGAAGTGGGTATTGAGCCTTTGATCAAATTATCTGACAAATCGATGAATGTGAGATTCGAGTGGAAGGATTTAGGGATGCTTCCGGAGAGATTCGCGTGTGATATCGTGAGAGAGACGATCTTGTGCATATTCCCTAGGATGACGAAGAGACCGGAGGTGGATACGGGGACGGAGGAGACGGTGAGGTCAGTGAGGTTAACGAGACGAGCGAGGTAGACTCCGGAGAGGCCATTGCGGCGGCGGAGGAAGGAAGAGACGGCGGAGAAGGAGTGGAGTGAGTCAGGGAGACGCGGCGGAGGGGAGAGAGTATTGATCATGTATGTTTCAATAATGTGAAGTCTACTTCACAAGTCTGTTCACAAGTCTGCTTCACAAGTCTGCTTCACAAGTCTGCTTCACAAGTCTGCCATGTTCATTTCGGACCAAAATGACAAAATGTCTAATTTGTCCTCTATCTAATTAGGTTTAGGGTTATTCTTGTGTACCCATCCTATATAACTTGTGTAGCCACCAAATATCAAAAGTTAAGTCATTTTTGTGACTATTCTCTCTTCTTCTCTTGAGCAAACAATTCTCCCATTTCTGAACCTTCAAGCTTAAATCTTTCTTAAAACTATCATGGTATCAGAGCAATAGAGTTATTGTTCTTTGATTCTCTCTATTCTCTTATTGATTCTACTCATTCTTAGTTCTAAATCTAGGTTTTTCTCTTCATTTCTGCTCTTCCAATTGTTTCTCTTTTCTGAAACCTTCAAGCTTCATCAATGGAAGACACTGTCCAAGTAAACTCAAGCCTCAAGCCTACTGTCATTCCTGTGGTTCTCAAGGGTTTAAACTACAGGACATGGCAGAGAACAACCAAGACCGCAATATGTGGCAGAGGACTTTGGGAGCACATTCTTGAGGACAAGACACCGCCTGATGAAGATCCAAAGGAGAAGAAAGATGAGGCAACAAAGAAGGAGGAGGCAAGGTGGTTTCAAGAAGACCAATCAGTTCTGGGTTTTCTTCAAAACTCACTAGATCCATCCATCCTTGAAGCTTACTCCCATTGCGAAACTGCTAAATCACTTTGGGACACTCTGAAGAAGGTGTATGGTGATGTCTCTAACCTCAGCCGCGTGTATGAAGTGAAGAAGACAATCAGTGACCTTCACCAAGAGGATTGTGAGTTCACCAAGTATCTTGGGAAGTTCTCATCTGCTTGGTCTGAGCTTGACATGTTAAGGCCAAGCACCATGGACCCAAAGGTTCTTAATGAAAGGAAGGAGCAAGACAAGATCTTTGGACTCCTCCTCAATCTGAATCCGGTCTACAATGATGTTATCAAGTCCATTCTAAGGGAAACTACTCTTCCTGACTTTGAAGAAGTGTGCTCAAGGATCCAAAAGGAACAAGGGAACATTGGGCTGTTTGGAGGAAAGGGGGAGCTTGTCACCGCCAACAAGAGTGTGTTCAAGCATGAGGACAGAAGCGTGTTCAAGCAAGAGGACAGGAAGCACATCTCCTGTGATCATTGCAAGAAGAAGGGACATGCCAAGGAAAAATGCTGGATCCTCCATCCACACCTCAAGCCATCCAAGTTCAGGGATTCAAAAGCCAACATCTCTCAAGAAGTGGCTGAGCAGGCGACTTCATCTACTCAAGGAGGAGAGCTTGCCTTGTTCACTAACACTGAGTATGTGAGGAGAAGTGATCTGGAGGATCTCATCAAGGCTTATGCCTCTAAACTCTCTGGTATCACACTTTTGTCTCATAAATTGCTTGCTCAATCTGATCATAAAATGGTAGTAGACTCAGGAGCTTCTCACCATATGATTAGTGACGCTAAGTGGTTAAAAGATATTAAACCGGCTCTAGGTAGAGTAACTATTGCTGATGGTCAAAGTATTCCCATTGTAGGAACAGGAAAGTTAAGACTTTTTAACAAAGATAGTGATGCTTTCTTTGTGCCTAAGTTTAAATCTAATCTTCTGTCTGTGAAAAGGATTACAAATGATCTGAATTGCAATGTTATATTTGGGCCTAATGAAGTTTGCTTTCAGGATATTAAGAATGGCAAGGTACTTGGAAGAGGTGGAACACAAGATGAGCTTTACCTCCTTGAAAACACTTCTCCAAGCAATTCAGATTCCTTAGCTTTCAATTCCTGTTTTTCTGTTAATCAAAATGTTTTGTGGCATGCTAGACTTGGACATCCTCATGCTCGTGCTCTCAGTTTAATGTTGCCTAATGCTAACTTTGATCATTCAACTTGTGAAGCTTGCATCCTTGGCAAACATTGTAGAACTATATTTCCTAAATCTACTACTATCTATGAAAACTGCTTTGATCTAGTGCATTCTGATGTTTGGACTTCACCATGTCTGTCCAGAGATAGGAACAAGTATTTTGTGACATTTATAGATGAAAAATCAAAGTATACTTGGGTCACCTTGCTTCCATCTAAAGATAGAGTTTATGAAGCATTCATTCATTTTCAGAATTACATTACTAATCAGTTTAATGCCAAGATCAAAGTGTTTAGATCAGATAATGGAGGAGAGTATACAAGTCAAAGATTCAAAGCAAATCTGAACAAACATGGAATCCTACATCAAACAAGCTGTCCACATACACCCCAACAAAATGGAGTGGCTGAGAGAAAGAACAGACATCTTATGGAGGTGGCTAGATCCATGATGTTCCATGCCAATGTGCCTAAAAGCTTTTGGGGAGATGCAGTCTTGGCAGCTTGCTACCTCATTAATAGGATTCCAACCAAAGTTCTACAAGACATCTCACCATTTGAGGTATTAAACAAAACTAAACCCTTTATTGAACACTTACGTGTGTTTGGGTGTGTGTGTTTTGTCCATATCTCAGGTGATCAAAGAAACAAGCTAGAGGCTAAGAGCATCAAGTGCATGTTCCTTGGATATTCAACTACTCAAAAGGGATACAAATGCTATGATCCAATCAACAACCGCACATATGTGTCAAGAGATGTTAAGTTCATTGAGGGGCAGGAGTACTATGAGAAAAGGGATTGGGAAGGACTGAAGGATCTTTCAAGATCACCATCTGACCTTGCTACAAGTCTGAGGTTTCTCTTGAATCATTTGGGAAATGGCCCTCATAAAGTACCAAGACAAGGGGAAACAGAAACAGGAAGGCATCAAGAAGAGTTGCAAGAAGAAGAACCAGTGACAGCTAATCAAGAACCCACTCAAACTCAAGAGGAAGTTCTACCTCAGAATCAAGATCAAGACAACTTGAATATGAATGATGAGGAGATTATTCATCATGAAGAAGAAGAGATGGGTGTAGAGGAAGTTGCTCAACCGGTCCAACAACTCAGAAGAAGCACTAGAGAAAAGACGGATCTATCAAGCTACATCAACAAGAAGTTCTACTTCAACAATCAGGCTGTTGCTCATCCCAACCAGTCCATGTGTTCTATTGACTTGTTGCCATCAAGTCATTGCGCTTTTCTTGGGAAGATAGAGATGAATCATGTTCCTAAAACTTATGAAGAGGCTAAAGACACCAAGGAGTGGATGGATGCTGTGATTGATGAGAAGGGAGCTATGGAAAAGAATCACACTTGGAATGTGGAGAAGCTGCCAAAGGGAAAAAAAACTGTCAGCTCAAAATGGGTCTTCACAATCAAGTATAAGAGCAATGGAGACATTGAGAGGTACAAGGCAAGGTTGGTTGCAAGAGGGTTCACACAAACTTATGGAGAAAACTACACTGATACCTTTGCACCGGTAGCTAAACTCCATACAGTAAGAGTCACACTGTCCCTGGCTACAAACCTTTCATGGAACCTATGGCAAATGGATGTTAAGAATGCCTTTTTACAAGGAGAGCTTGAAGAGGAAGTGTACATGACTCCACCACCGGGACTAGAGCATTTGTGTAAACCTGGTGAAGTATTGAGACTAAGGAGAGCAATCTATGGTTTGAAGCAATCACCAAGAGCATGGTACCATAAGCTAAGCCATACACTCATGGACTATGGATTCAAGAAGTCTCAATCTGATCACACATTGTTTACTCTTCAAAGCCCTTTAGGAGTGGTGGTGGTTCTGATCTATGTGGATGATTTAATCATTACTGGAAGTGATAATGAGGGAATTCAGTCCACAAAGGCTTTTCTCAAAAGTTCGTTTGACATCAAAGACCTTGGAGAGTTGAAGTATTTCTTGGGTATTGAAGTATGCAGATTCAATGATGGGCTGTTTCTGTCCCAAAGGAAGTATGTTAAAGACTTGCTGACAGAAACAAGAATGCATGATTGCAAGATAGCAAAGACTCCTCTTGAAGATGGCTACCAAGTCAATAGAAAGGGGGAGAAATCAGATGAGGAGAAGTTCAAGGATGTCTCCTTGTATAGAAGACTGGTTGGGAAGCTTATCTATTTAACTCTCACTAGACCAGACCTATGTTTTGCTGTGAATCAAGTCAGCCAGCATATGCAATCACCCACGGTTTATCATTGGAGTTTGATTGAGAGGATCCTTAGATATCTCAAAGGCTCAACAGGACAAGGAATTTGGATGGGTAAGAATGATAGCACTGAGATTGTCGGCTACTGTGATGCAGATTGGGCTGGTGATAAGAGTGACAGGAGATCCACAACCGGTTATTGCACCTTCATTGGAGGTAACTTAGTGACTTGGAAGACAAAGAAGCAGAAAGTGGTCTCATGTTCAAGTGCTGAAGCTGAGTATAGAGCTATGAGGAAGCTTACAACAGAGTTAACTTGGTTGAAGGCTCTACTCAAGGACTTTGGCATTGAGCAATCAAGTCCCATTACCTTTCATTGTGACAATCAGGCTGCAATACATATTGCTACTAACTCTATGTTTCATGAAAGGACTAAACACATTGAGATAGATTGTCACAAGGTAAGGGAGAAGATTGAAGATGGGACGGTTCTACCTTGCTACACAAAGAGCGAAGATCAACTAGCAGACATTTTCACCAAGGCTGCAAGTCTCAAGGTTTGCGATCATATTTTCAGCAAACTAGGACTTGTAGACCTTCCTACCCATGATTAGAACTTCCCTGATCATGTGCAGCATACTCTTTTTCCCTTGATGTGGTTTTGTCCCAAGTGGTTTTCTACATCAAGGTTTTTTAATGAGGTGTTGCCATGATCATTCCAAGTCCAGACTTTAGGGTGATTCCAAAGTCTGAACTTGAGGGGGAGTATTGATCATGTATGTTTCAATAATGTGAAGTCTGCTTCACAAGTCTGCTTCACAAGTCTGCTTCACAAGTCTGTTCACAAGTCTGCTTCACAAGTCTGCTTCACAAGTCTGCTTCACAAGTCTGCTTCACAAGTCTGCTCACAAGTCTGCTTCACAAGTCTGCTTCACAAGTCTGCCATGTTCATTTCGGACCAAAATGACAAAATGTCTAATTTGTCCTCTATCTAATTAGGTTTAGGGTTATTCTTGTGTACCCATCCTATATAACTTGTGTAGCCACCAAATATCAAAAGTTAAGTCATTTTTGTGACTATTCTCTCTTCTTCTCTTGAGCAAACAATTCTCCCATTTCTGAACCTTCAAGCTTAAATCTTTCTTAAAACTATCAGAGAGAAGGGCAGTTGAGGAAAGAGAGAGAGACGAGAGATGGGGAGAGAGCTCTGAGTGCTGCGGAGGAGATGGAGAGATCGGAGGAGCAATTTGTGAATGAGATGGAGGTGACGAGGCGGAATGGGGAGCCGGCGTCGCAGGTGACGACTGCGGAGGAGGAGGATTTGGAGGTGGGACGGTGGTCGCATGGATTTTTGACGGTGGGGATGTTGAGAGATTCGAGGGCTTTGAGCTGTTTTGGGTCTAATGGGGAAGATGAGGTTCGAGGAATGGGAGAGGTTCGAGGAACGGGAGAGATAGTCGGAGAAGGAGTTGGAGAGAGGGAAGGAGCGGCGAAGATAGTGGATGAGAAGAGAAGGAGAAGTAACAGTAATGACGGTGACGGAAGTTTCATGGTGGAGAGAGAACGAGACAAGGAAGGAAGTGTCAGAAAGTAAAAAGAACGAAGAAGAAGAAGAATTGGATTTTCAAATATTGGGTCATGTGACAGTTGGGACTCTTAAGTTTATTCTTCTATTCTGGTTTAATTACAGTTTTGACATTCATTTATTCTTCTTACTTTCATGAATTTAAATTTATTTTTCCCATTCATTCAATTTTTGTTGCATTAGTGTAGATTCTGTAGAACTAGGTTGTAGTCTTGTAGATAGTGATGCTTTCTTGTTGCGTGTTGTGCTATTTGTAACCATTTTAGAAATTCTGACAAATGTAAACGGAGAATCTGAAGAAAAAGAAAAACAAAAGATAATTTGAGAAAAAGTGTGGAATGACAACAAATTTTGTAGGTGAAGATTAGGTGTTTAGAATAAATTCATGTTAAGACATTAAGTAGCTCTCTCTCTTCTCTCTCACGCATCTTTTAGAGAGAGAGAGTCTATCTCCCCATTTGATTGGGATTTTTGAGTAACATACTATTTTCGACAAACCGTGTTCTGTTCTTAGTGGGTTCGCTTGTCGGCTCTTCCTTTTGTTTGAATAAAATTGGAACTGTTCTGATCTCCCGATCGGCCTCGTTCGGTTCCTTGTTGCGGTTTTAATCCGTGTTTTGCTTTTCCGGCGATGCCGGATTTCTCCGATCGCTCTTCCTTGCTTATCTCCGTTGCGGTGGCTAGTTCTCTTCGTTATCTCTTTCGGCGGCTCCATATTCAAGGAGTAATATCTTCGTAGCTTATCCCTCCAGCCTTTGGAAGTTTAAATGGTCGAACCAATCTCGTGTTTCTACCGGCGGCGGAGCTTCTCTGTTGTGGTGTTTTTCGGTGAGCTAATTGAGGCAACGCTCATCTTTAGGTGGTTCATCTTCAACGGCATCTTCAGTGGAAAGTTCGATCGGCAACAATGGTCCTCATCTTCCGTTAGAGCAACTCCATCGGCGTGTTTTCTGACGATCTTTGCGGTGCGTTCACTGTTCCGATGGTTGCATGCTGTTGTGACCTTTGTGCCGACGCATGTCCCTCCCAACATTATCCAATCAACTTTTTTTTGGGTCTTATTGTAATGTAATCTCTTTTACCCTCAGAGCTTTTCTATATGAAAATATTGGCAAAAAATAATAAATTCCTGTTAAATGCTTTAGTTTCTTGTTAATCTTTGTTTTTGAATTATGTTTTCGAGGTTCTCCTTTGTGGTTTTTTGTTGTATCCGGTTGCGATTTAAGAATATTGTAGTGTTGCATCTATTGTTCGTTTCCTACTATCATGATGGTTTTAGAAGTTTTAATTGGTTTACTTAGTTATGGTAGTTTGTTTTGTTAATTTCGGTTGTTTATCTCTTTTTTTTTTTGATAATCCAGGGAGGATCCCAGACCTAGGTCCAGACTAATCTCCCTGGGCCCAAAGGGTTTATCTCTTTACATAGTGTTCATAGGCCGGGGCGGGGTTAGATTTTCTGTCTATGGATTGGAGCTTTCTCTTCTTCTTTTTTCGGGTTTATGTCTCTAGAGTTTGGATAACTGCAGAGTTTGTATTCCATCTCGAATATTTTATTTAGCGATAAAATCCTATGAAAAAGGCAACCAATTTTGTAAAATAATAATATCATAAAGAAAAATGTTGAATTATTAATATGAAAATTGCTAAAGTATTAAAAAAAATTGTAAAAACTATTAGTCGATCTGTACTAACCATAATTTTCTACTTGCTTTACATTTTTCTCTGTTTCATTGTAACCATTCAAAATCTAACATAAGAAAATAAATATAAAAATAAGGTATTATATCCGTTAGCACCAAATGCGATTTCACCGGGTGATTTATGATCTGGATTGGATTGGGATCGTGTAATTGAAGTCTTATCGATTTTACCTTTGTAAAAGAAAGTTCATCGAATGATCGTTCTTCTTTCTTTGCAGGTGATGATTCGGTGGTTTCGGGAGGTGCTTGATCGGCAAACGCCCCTTGGTTCCTGCAACGAATTGGTCCGGTTCGGTGATGCGGCGCTCTCCTCCGCGCATGCAACTATTTTCCGGCGGTGCTTCCTCGCTGACGCGTGTCCCTACGACGTGCCGAGTTCGACGCGTGTATTCTCATCTGTCGAATTGGGCTTTGCTGAGTCTAATGGGCTTGTGTTAGTTTTCTTTGTAGGGCTATGGCCCGTTTGTACTTTCAAAGGCCACGGCCCATAATCGAATTTGTTGACAAAAAAAAAAAAAAAGTTCATCGATATGAGCACCAGTCCAGTCATTATGCATTGAGTGGGGATAAGAAGAATATCATAGGAATAATCTTTTTATTTTTGTATACCCCCATACATGATAAATAAAGTTCTTGTAAAAGTTTAGACAGAACTCAAGATTATGAAAATAAATAAACGAAAAATATAATCATATAGCATATGCAGATTTTTTTTTTTTTTTTAACGCTGATTAAATATATTAACATTAACGGATACATTGGTGGGATACGTTGTTCGGATACGGTTTTTCAAAGACTAAAGCCGGCGAGCATAAACAAATTGCTCCCGGAGTCAAAAGCCGACGGATAAAAGAGTAATCCTCGGAGACAAAACAGAAACATAAGGGGCAACCCAGACGACTATTAAAAATCTCTAAGCAAATTCGAGATCCAACAACAAAACACCCAAGAAGCTCTTGCCACCGTGTATCGAGAGAGAAAGGAGAGGAGCATCTGATGTCGAACTTTATTAGGGCAAAATCCACCGGTTCACATTATATTGCTCAAGCCCAGCAGGAGCCACGAGAGACCGTATGCAGACAACCCGAGGAAGAGGAAGGAGCGAAGCTTGTTACCATCCGACCATCCACGACTAGATGCGAGAAGAGCCGCATCTCCAATTCCTATAGTTATAGCCGGAGAACCCTTGCACTCGGGCATAAGATAAGAAGAAACATTACAAGAACTAAACCGAAGCAATAGAAAATAGAAAAGAGCTCTCCAAATACACGGCGAAAGGACCACCCGAAGCTGCTAAAAATAATACCAAACCAGTCCACCGGAAGCAGGAACACAACATGAACCAAGGATAACCTAGGACACATGCCCATGAACCACAAAGGCCGAGACAAGGCGAGCAGGACCACCTGGAAACACAGGCGAGCAAACCAGCACACCACAGAACACGACCACCAAAGGAGAAACTGAAGATCTAGAACCCAAATTTAACCTGTAGATTCTAAGAGTCAAGGGAGCCGTAAAAGCATAAGAGACCAACAACATGAAAAGGCCTATACCGATGAGCTAAAGACCAGGAGGAGACAATACCAGCCGGCGTCGACGGGAAACAGGGTCTGACACAAACCCGCGCCAGATCTGACAAAAACCCGAGCATAGACACCCGAATCGAGTCGTTACCAACACCCAACGACCTCTGGCACAACGGCAACACCAACAGACATAGCGTAGACGAAGCTTCCACTGCTCATCAACCACCACTAGACGAAAGGGTCACGGCCGAAACCGAAGCTGAGACCGACGCACCCACAGACCCACGACACCGCAAAGAGAACCGGAGCCAAGATCTTGCCCAAATCGACGGTCGGAAAGCTGGGAAGGATAAAGGGACTCCCGGCAAAGCTAAAAACACGGACAAGGAGAATAAAAGCTTATAGAAGAAACAGAGAAGCCTCTCCCGGCGACCATGGCGAAGATCGCCGGCCGCCAGAGAGGAAGAAAGCAATTTGACGGCCGACCTCGAAGAAAGCGCTTGGGAGAGAAATTAGGGCAAACCCTCGAAATTTTGTTTTTTGATTATGCAGATTAATTAGAAAGCTGAAATCAACAAAAAAAATCCTCAAAATAATGCATTACTAATTAAAGAGCTTTGGTGGCAACAAACTCTTTTGTTCTTACGGAATTTCGATCTAGTCCAAATGAGTTGAGGTACGATCAAAAAAGTCCGAACTACGAGGTGAGAGATAAATTTTAAGTGAGATCGGAAACTATTCTGTTAATATTAAGGCCGAAGCCGAACAATAAACAGGATGGTACGAGGTGGTAGTCCGTCGAATGACGTACTCCCTAAATGTTGCTTGGGCTCGTAGCTTTATAAGAGCAGCTCGGAGCCTTCGCAGAATACAATGTGTCTACAAATGAAGAGTGAAGGGTCTATTTATAGCGTGTGAAGGCTGACTTTCTATTAGGCCATTTGACTCCTTAGCGGGCTTGTTTGTTAGGCCGAGACGAATTGTTGAATTGGCAAGATTTCCAATGAGCTTATGGATGGGTGCTAAACCCATATCCAACAATTAGCCCTCCCCCCAGTTCGACGATCTTTGGTTCGGATCGGAGTCGGAAAATTTCTTAAAGCATTTAAGCCAGGCGAAAATCTGGTCGATCCGTTTTGCTTCAATCGGCGATACCTTGGACCGTTAAATTCTTTCATGGCTTTAAGGGACGAAAGGACGCAAACCGCGTGGGGTGCGATTTTTCATGTTTCTATAAAAAACCCCTTTTTGAAGCTCCATCTTTTCAGTTCCCATCGTCTTTCTTCAGGTAATTGTTTCCCTCTATAGTCCTTTGCTTCATATCTATTTATTTATTCGTTGTGTTCTTGTTGCTTTGGATTCGCTAGCATGCGAATAGATTCTAGTTATCATTCTTCTACCAGTACCGGCGGTTTTGGTTTTTACGGGTCTTCCGACGAAAGTCCTGCTGAATCTAGGCCGATTGAAGGGGACGCATAAATTTTTAAGTCTCGTTCTAGGTGTAAACCTCGTCGGTCTCGCGGTGGTCCCGTCGCGATGAATTCTTATAATTGCTAATCGCTCGCTGGCGAGGGAGAGCGAATCCGGATGATGGCGACGAGCCCGGCCATCGAAGCAAAGGTGCTAGGACTGCTGATTCGGGAAGTCGTTTGAAGATTAGGCGGCTATTTCTAGTAATCGCTCTCGAGAGAATACCTCGAAGGGAGGGAAAATGAGATCGAAGGAGGCGGTGGAGGAAGAAGTTACAACGGAAGAGAGGAAGACGATGGAGGGGAAAGTTGTTATTCCCAGAGCGATTCGTTCGTCCGTTTGCGAACATCCCTATCTGGATAGCATTCTCCTAGATTGTTCCCTTGTCTCCGGTCTTGAGCTTCGGTTGCCGACCTTGTGTGAACGACCTTGGGATGCTCCTCCCGGTTAGGTTTGTCTGTACGAGTGTTGGTTCACCGAGTGCCATTTGCTCTTCCCTCTTCCCAGAATTCTGGTCGAGTATTGTGAGGCAAGGAATATGGCCCTTTCTCAATTTTGCTTTACGGTCATTCATAATGTGTTGGGCATTCTGATCATGGCGGCTGATAGTGGAATTGATGTGTCTACTTGTTTTTTCGAAGAGCTGACGTCGATATCGACCAATCAGGGGGCGTCCGAGACTTTTTACGTGCGGTTCAGGCCCGATCGTCATTTGAAGGTTGTGTCTGCTCCTCAGGACAAGACTTCTGATTGGCAGGATAATTACTTCTTTGTGCGGGTTAACAGCGCGCTGACGTTTGATACAAGCAAGGTTTTAATATCGGCATGGAACTATCATCCCGATAGTTTTCTTTTGTTATGTGCTCGTTCATCGATATTGACTGCCTCATACTATTTTCTCTTTCTTTGTTTTGCAGTTCGCTCTGCTTTGGGTCGTTGGACAGCAGATTTTTCTAGGGATTTGGACAGGTTGAAGGCTCATGGTGGGATAGATTGGCCTCCGTCAAAGAATAAAGAAGCCAAGCCTCTATTTAATCGAAAGGTCTGAGGTTGCTTTAAAAAGATTGATTCGGGTATGCGTATTCCCTTCTCCCTCCCCTTTTTCTCTCTTTTAATTATTAGGGAGATGGGGAAGATGTTTTTTGTTGATGCGTTGTTTGTTGTTCAGCGTTTTTGGTGTCAGTTTCTTCTTTAGATCCAGAAAGCAAGCTAACGTCTCCCCGGGTTTTTAGAAAAAGGTGTCGGATGTTTGGTGGTGTTAACCAGAGATATTTAGCTGCAGAAGGTTCTCTGGTGATCGTCCTTGAGGATAGCCCGACTGTTGTTGAGGGGAACGAGTATCATGTTACCTCGAAAGGCAGAGAAGCTGTGATTGAGGGGGTGGAGGTCGATCGTAGTAAGGAGGCTGATCGGGGCCATGAGATGGTTTTTGAGCGAGAATTCGCGAACCAAGATGTTATGCTTATGAGGTTTCCAGTGATTTGCATTGCCCAGCAGGCGTCAAAAGGCGCATGTCGGAGTCAGAGAACGAGGTCGATCGTTCTGAAGGTTTGGATTTTTCTCCTACTTCTGCTCATGTCGATGATCCGACGGCCAGGCCGGATCGTGTTGATCCTGATTTGTGGGACTCTGTTTGGTCGTTTCTTCATAAGGGGAAGGACCCCTTGGTGAGTGATAAGTTGTTGTGTGCTAACCTTATCCAGAAGATTGCGGTAGGTCCCCCCAAGAAGCTAGTTTCTGTTTCCGAGATGCATAAGCCCTATCTTCAGGAGGAGCTAAGTCATCATCTTGTCATGGTATGTGTTTCATTCCGTCGTATGTGTTATTGGTAGGCGAACGTGAGCCTGGATTGACTGTTTTCTTTCTGCGCAGTTCATTGCTATTCTGAACCAACTCAGAGATTCGTATGAGTCCGAGAAGAGGCAGGCCAAGTCGACAAAGGGCATTCTTAGGGAGCAGGTTGACGCGCTGCTATGCTATGCACGCTAGTTGAAGCAGGTTCGTAAAGATCTTGATGAGGCTAAGGGAGTTGCTACTGCTTTATCTTCAGAAAATCAAAAGGTCAGGGACCTTAGGAAGAGGTTAACCGAGCTTGAAGATGAAAAACGTGATCTTCGTTGTCGGGCCGAACGTGAGGATGATTCTCTTAGGTCGGAGGTCGACCGTCTGGCTTCTCAACGTAACGAAATCCAAGCTTCCTTTGATGAGCGTCTTCGTAGTGAGCGAGAGGTGCTGCACAAGAAGGCTTCTGATCATTTGGAAAAGTTGAGGTTAGAGAGGAAGCAAGGAGAGCGTTATTCTTCTAAGATTTTGGAGCTGGACCAGGTGGTTGACATCCTTGGTGCTTATCAGCTGATTGCAGGGAACATCGTGCCGGTCCATCCCGCGCTGATTGCTCAGCTTGAGAAGGACAAACCCCTCTTGGAACGGGAGTTCGACGAGCTGCGGCTTGATGTCTTGGATCCCAACGTTATATGCATGTCGCCGCTTCATGGTCCGTCGAGTAGCACTGCTGCTCTCGAGGGATCGGTGGAAGGCGAAGGAAGGGATAATGTGGCGTCTCTGGCTGTTGAGGGTGTGGCTGATCCTCGTATATCCGACCTCCCATAATATTTTTCTTGTTGTAATAGTTATTTTTTTTTTGTATTTAAACTGTTGTATGAACAGTGTCCCGTTCTCGGGTTTTTTTTTAATCTCTGAGAGACTTTAATTTTTCGTGGTTTTAGGTCCTTGCGTTGTTTGGGTGTTGTTCCTATCTTTTTTTATGTGATCGTTTTGTCGGTTTGTGCTTGGAGCCTGGCTTCTGCTCGTCGATGCGACCTCACTTGTTGCCTTTAATCATACTAAAATATCTCAATATATTTCGACGGACGTATCTTTCTATTTCCGAGGCTTGGTCCACGCGTTAATATTGTTTCTTAATAACTTATTTGCGTGAATTTGGGAAAGTTGACCGCCGTTTTTTTCCATTAAAGGCAGCACTGGTAACCGTCGCATTGCTTTGAATGCGCTTCTTGGTAACCGTAGCTTTCCTTGGTTATAAATACTGCCCTTTCTTCTTTGATTTTTGCATTACTCATCTTTCTTTGCTTTTTTTTTCTTTTCTTCTGATAGTCCCATTCCTCCTTCTGCTCCTTGTCCTCTTGAGTAGATTTGAGTTCTTGTTGGCGAAGGGCTGAGTCCCAGTGGATCGTGGCAGCAAGACCGCTCTGCCGATAAGCCTCATGTTTTACTTTCATTTTGGTCGTCATCGGCCTTCGGAGTTTATCATTGTCGAGCGAGCTCGTATTTTTGTGTGAAATGGGGGCTTGTCGATATGTGAAAATGTACCGATAGCCTCCCATGTTTGTCTCCTTTCCGAACTTAAGGGCGATGCACAAATCCTCCGTTTGGGTGGGTCTGATACGTCATTGGTTTCAGTTATGTGTCGGTGGATGTCCCGTCCTGACCTTTTCGCTTTCGGCATAAGTGCTTTGTTTGTTTGTTGTTGTTGTTTTTTTTTGCCTTGATGTTGGTGGTTCGCCCTGATGCCTCTCTATTTTGTGTTTGCAGGGCAAGGGACGGGGGTGTCTGAATGGCTCTTCTTCCTCCGCGTAAGGGAAGCTATTCCTTTGGAGGGGGCCGTCAGCATTAGACTGTCCATGATAACCATAAGGTCCGGCTCTGGAGACCGACCGACCTTTTTGGTGTGCTGAGGTTGGCTTTTCTGGGCTCTTTTCCCCCATGATGATCCTCCCCGGCTCGGTTTCGTTGCTGTTCTTGGTTGGGCCTCTTCCTTTCGAGGATAGCCATGTCGGGAACAGACGTCAAAATCGTCTTTCAAGAAAGGAGCTCGCCTCCTTGTTAGATAAAATCGGGCTCAGCACACGAGCTCCGATTCTGACGAAATCGTCTTTCAAGAAATTAGATTTCTCTTTGTTTTTTTTGTATGTGTATCTCCTTGTAATTTGGACAAGAATGAAATAAAAGAAGGGGAAATATTTTGTTTATGTTCAACTTGTGTTCGTCTCTCTCTTTCCTCCCTTTCTTTTAAACAAATGCGAGGCGTTTCTCGGCTTTGGGCGAGATCAAATTTTAGGTGCGAGTACGTGCCCGACTATCATGTTTTTGATTTTCTCAGATCGAAACTATGCTCGCCCATTTTTTTACAAATGTTTGTGAGTTCGAGCTTTGGTTCGGCTTATCTAGTCATTTGTCCATTTTCCTAGGTTACGTGCTCGGCTTATTTTGTGAAGCCCTTGAACATAGTTGTGCAAAAGAGGTTCGACTTACCAAACTTTTCTAAGGACTTATGCTGGTCTGGCCCCGGTTTGAGGTCGCTTATATCGACGATGTGACGCAATGTCACTCTGCATGAGACACGTGTTTATTTGATCGATCATTTGGCCAAAATGTTGATGGTTAAGTGCTGGAGAGTGTAGTTATATAAAAAGGAGAAGGAATTTTTGGATTAAAATATAGAGGTGGCTGCACCCCGTAGAGGTTGCCTACGTACTCTCCAAGGAGAGATCAAACCGAGCGTAGTTCTTTCTTTTACAAGTCTTGAGCCGAATCTCGATTACCTATATATATTTTGGGTGGAGCTTTAGAGTTTTCTCTAAGCGGGAGGCAGAGCTTGTTGGGGCGACTTCTCAGTCGAGAGACGAGTCTTGTCCGTTTTTGCCAATTTTTAAGTGGTGGTCGTCCGCTCGGTTATGGGGCATGATGTCTGTCTTATCTTGCGCTCTACTGTGAAGCAGTATCTCGAGATTTTCTGACTGCCTCAGAGAGTTAGTATTCCTCATGGGGTTGGGAATTTACGCTTTGGTGGTAGGTTGAGGGTACTGAATTCATGGTGTGGATCCAGGGAGTTCCTAAGATCACATTGTAAATTTCGGGCCGGTCTATGACGACGAACTTGATGACCTTGGTTATGCGTCCGACGTGCACCGACAACTTGATTGTCCCGATCGTGGTGGTCGTGTCGCCGGCGAAACCGGTGAGGGGCTTTTCAGAACGCTTCATCATGTAGTCCTGCAGTTCCATCCTTTGCAGGGTTTTTTCGAATATGAGGTCGACCGAGCTTCAGGTATCGATCAGGATTTTGGTGACTTCGCAGTCGCCAATTTGGAGTTCGACGACGAGCGGATCGTTATGCGGTTTATCGAGGCCTTCTTCGTCTTCCACGGTGAAGGTGATCTCGGTGCCGGCTTTTAGCTCTTCTGGGATTCCTACTCCAATGTTGTCGTATGTCAGCTTTTTGACTGTAAGCTGTTATTGACAATACCCGAATCGTTATAGGTTGGGAGTCCTCCCATGATCATGTTGATTCGTTTTCTGGGAGTGTGCGTGTCCTCCTCGTCGTCGTCGCGAGTTTGCTTTGATGGTTCTGTATCAATGTCTCCCTGCTCTGTTCGTTGATGGCTGGCCTGCCTCGCTTTTTCCTCCTGGACAAGATTGAACTGTTCCCCCTCGTTTTTAGGATGCCGCAGTGCTTCTCGATTTCCGGGGGTGTTGCTGGAGCGTTCCGATTCGTTATGTTCGTTACTACTTTCTGATATTCGCCGAGCAAGAGACTTTGGAGGTGTCGACATTCTGCGGTGCTATGTCCAGAGCGCTGATGAAAGGTGAAAAAGCCTTTTCCTGATCGTCGGTTCGTATGTATTTGTTCCATGGTCGATTTTGTTGGTTGTTTGGCTGGTTGCGCCCCCGCTGCTGGGTATTCTGTTGGTTTGTTTGTTGCTTGCTGACATAGCATGTTGTTGCCTTCTTTCCTTTGTTGTCGAGGCACTCGGGTGTTGAATATTTCCCTTTCTTAGCCGAGGTAAACTTTTTGGCGAGTGGGTCCTTCTCCTCCTCTATTTCGACGAAGATGGTTGCTCGGTGAAGGGCGTCTTCAAGGGTTTGTGGTTTATTTATGGCCATCTCGTCGCGGAACGATGATTCGTACAAAAGTCCATTTCGAAGCGTCGGGAATCACTCGTTATCGGTTACCATGATTTTTAGGACGATAACCTTGAACCTCTCGATGTACGACCTGAGAGGTTCTTTTGGTACTTGGCTCACAGTCCAGAGAGCGCTTGAGGATCCCTCCTGGATGAACATGAAGTAATGCTTTAGAAAGGTAGCTGTTAACTGGTGGTAGTTGTCGATAGAATGAGCCACCAAGCGTGAGAACCAATTGAGGGCAACGCCACTCAGGTTTTCGACGAAGAGCTGGCAAAAGCCGGCGTTGCACTCTTTGGGCGAAAACTTGCCTGTCCCATTGCAATGCTGAAAGCTGTCAGGTACTGTTGTGGGTCTGAGTTCCCTTCGTAGTTCGGCAATTTGATTTTCCCAGGGTACGTGACCGGTGTTCCCGTTATCTTGCCCATGAATGGAGTGTTTTGCGTCTCCTTCAGGACTCGGTCTATATTCGGGGGCCGAGCTGGTCGCTTTATGAACTCTTGATGTCATGTAGTCAAACTGCATCTTGAGTGACTCGAGCTCGCTATTTCTACTGGCTTCCGCCTAGCTTCGAGCGAATCCGGTCGGCGATGGTCCCAGAGGTACAAGTGGTCGTCTGCTTGATTTGGTGTTTAGAGCTAGTGTTTCACCGAATATGACCCTTTGGAGCCGCGGAGTAGGGTCGCCAGTTGCTTGAGATGTTTGGTGCCTGGTAGTTTGTAGGTCGTTGATATGTTCCCTGTACGTGTATTTATTGCTTGTGAGTGGATCAAAGCGGGTGTTTGGTTTCCCGAGTAAGCTCGTCGATTTGCGTCATCAGGATCTTTATGAGGGAGGAGACGTCCTGGCCTTGGGTGTCTGAACGCGTTTCATCTCGGTGGGTGCCAATTACCCTGGTTTGGTTAGCTTGAGTATCGGTTTGTAAGATTGGTGAATGTGCCTCGTCCGTCGGGCTCGGGGAGGTCGAGTTCGAGGGCAGCGGGCTCGGAGTTTGTTCGAAATATTTTGAGTTTTTACCGGTTGAAAGCGGTCATGTCATTTCGGCTTCGTCTTAGAGTATATGAAAGTTTCTCAATCCCAGCCCACAGACGGCGCCAATTGTTGTTACGAAATTTCGATCTAGTCCAAATGAGTTGGGGTACGATCAAAGAAATCCGAACTACGAGGTGAGAGATAAACTTTAAGTGAGGTCGGAAATTGTTCTTTTAATATTAAGGCCAAAGCTGAACAATGAACGTGATGGTACGAGGTGGGAGTCCGTCGAATGACGTGTTCCGTAAACGTTGCTTGGGCTCGTAGCTTTATAAAAGCAGTTTGGAGCCTTCAAAGAATACAATGTGTCTACAAATGAAGACTGAAAAGTCTATTTATAGCGTGTGCTGGCTGACTTTATGCTGGGCCATTTAACTCCTTAGCGGGCTTATTTTTTGAGCCGAGATAGATTGTTTAATTGACAAGATTTCCAATGAACTTATAAATGAATCCTAAATCCATATCCAACACTTTTTAAAACAATATATTAGTTGTTTAAAATATGGAAATTTGAAGAAAATGATTTATTTTAGGATTTATATTAACTAATATCTATATTCTATATGGACTTATTACTATGGGGCCACAATTTAGTTGATTAAACAAATGTTAACCGATTGACTATAGGCATTTCCGTTAATGTTGATTTAAGCAATTTAAAATATTTTTGTTTGGTTCTTAGTTGGTTAGTTTTTAAATAAAGTTGCACATCTCATTAGTTTATGAACATATGTCTAGGCTGGCCAAAATTCAAGCATGAATTTGTTGTTTTCCCCTTAACTTTTATGACAACTTTATAAACCTAAATTTTGTGGTATTTACAGTACTTTTCTAAAGTAGTCGTATATTTTTTGGAAAAGATAAAGTAGTCGTATATTTGGATGTAAGTTTTCTTTTTGTAATATTTTAAGGTATATGGCTATTAATATCGTTCGAAGTTTATTTGGAGGAAACAATTAAAAGTTGTATAGTTTAAATGGTTTGTGGTAGTCGCATTGATGTGTTATTGTCTAAGTTTAAATAACCAACCCAGAATTAGGTTAGTGGTCAGGTGGTGTATGAGTTGGTTCCAATTAGGGGTGTCAAATTGGACCGATGCCCGCGGGCCCAGCCCAAGTAAGATCAAAGCGGGGTGGGGCGGGTCACTAAAATTTTAGCCCGAAAGTTGGCGGGCCGTGCGGGCGTGATCCGTGCGGTTTGCGGGTTTAACGGGTTGACCCGCCACGGGTCTGCGGGTGTCGCGGGTCGATATATTTTTTTTTTGGGGTGAATACTCTTAAAACGCATGCAAATTTGATTTTTTCCGTTTATTGTTTGATTTATCACGAATTTGATCCTCCAATTGATAAATTTCCTCATTTGAGTCTTCAAAATTGTTAGATTTTGATGGATTTAACTTCTGCAACTATAAAATCATCACCGGATTGAAGAAGCTGGAGGTGGAGGACTTCTCGATCAGAGTTTGTGTGTTTGTTGTCCTTCGAATCGGTGAGTTCCTTTTGGGTTTATACAGTTTATGATTTCAGCTTTCAATATTGTAATTGAATTAAGATTTGGTGAAGTGTAAGGAGTTTCACTATTACTGCGTCAATCTCTCATCTCTTCTTTGCTCGACACAGGTTGTAAGAATGAGAATATGAGCAAACACACAATTCTATGAGATATGGCAACGTGCCTATATCCTCACTTTATTCAATAGAGATTTTAAGACAATCTTACAATAAGACCTTGCCTAATAGAATTACTCGACACTAAGACACCCCTTAGTTCGACACCAATATATCTCTATCTATCAATAAGATACACGTTCCTGACACAGATCCAAGGACTAGAAACACTAGGTTCAACTTCCTAATTCCTCCTTGATCTATAATCACTGTTTCAAACCAAACTGTGTTACACACCGGATTTCGTGTGCCACCGAGAAGTCTTTTTCTCTCCAACAGAGAACTTAAATTTTTCTTCTGCTCCTACACTATTAGAGACGTCAACTAGCCTCTATAATCTTCCTCTTTTAATACTCACCACGTTTTTCTCCAAAGATCCTCAATTTCCATATCTTGGATATTTGCAAATCTTCCTTTTTGCAAATCTTTGATATCTCCAAATCCTTATGCTTATTTTCCTCTTTTTAGATTCATTCACCAATGCCACGTCATCCACTTCCTTGTGACAAAACAACTCACGTCAACTTGTGTTACACATAAACTTGAGTTGTGTAACTGCAGAACCTTCAGTTCTAACAATCTCTCCCTTTTTCACTGAGTTTTTCAACTCAAGCCAACTAGCTATTACTAATCACATAAATCACATACACAATCAACATATCATTCTGAAACTCCCCCTGAATCAAGCATCATCAACCTTTCAATCTCCCCCTGCTTGAGTGACACAACTCTGTGAAAATATCAAATCAAACACTGAATTTTCCCACACCTACAGAGCCATCCATCGTGCTTAACAACTCTTCCTCCTCTAATTTCTCCATCGATTTGAGTCTTCATATCTCGTTTTCCCAAGCATGTTATGATCAATTCCTTTGTGTCTTACACACTCACACTTACACAATGTTGAACTATGCTTGATACTTTGATAAGGATTTGATTTCTCCATCCACCTTCTTCTGACAATATTTGCATCATGATCATGGTGTCTCCGAGCTTGATGAACTCCTTCAAGATACTTGTAGCAATGACGTTTGATATGCCCAGATTTACCACAAAAGAAACACACCTTAGGTTTCCATATGCTTCTACATTGCATGGGCTTTTTGGTATCCATCCTTGTTGAATTAGTCTTCATGATACTGCCACACTTATGCGCTCTTGAGTTCTGATTTCCATCCTCTATTTTGTTTGTTTTAACAGATTTTAACTTGTGCAACTGGATAGATTTTGATTTTGGATCTGAATGACTTCTACCAAACACACTCCTAATACTTGTCTTCTCTTTAACAACTTGTGGGGTGTTTCCTTGGACGTTTGAAACATCCTCAGCTCTTAAGGTTGTGATTTCATTCTCTGCTCCAATACTGTGTGACACATTCCCTGACACAAATATTGTTTTTGTGTTAACTGTACCTCCATTATATCCAAGACCAAGCTTTGTGTTTCCTGTTCTTCCCATAGCAAGAATTTGATCTAGCTTTTCAGATCCATTGTTGATCAGACGAATTTGCTTTCTATTCTCATCCAGCTTCCTCATAAGTTCCTTTTTCTCCTCTTGTTCTGACATGAGAGCTTTCTGCATTCTAATGACTTTATCTTCCAACTTCTTATTGTCCTTGATCAGTTGAAGGTTGTCTTTGCTCAATTGAACCCAACTCTCATAAAGATTTTTTTATTTCAGCTAAAACATCAACGTCTTGATCACTTTCTGAATCACTGCCTGACGCATCAGTATTTATGTGTGTAACACACGTCAGCCCAAATTTATATTTTTCGCTTTCTTTCTCAGCCTCCACAACTCCATGAAAAGCCACCAAATTAAGAGCGTCTTCATCTATATCTGGCGTATCATTGTGACTTCTAACCTTCTGCATCTTCTTTTTCGTGTGGTTACACAGTTTGCTTTTGTGTGACCATAACCATTACATCCATTACACTTGATTTCTTTCCTCTTCAATGAAGGGCATTCAGATTTGACATGTCCAGAACCATGACATGCATAACACTTAACTTCATATCTTTTATGACCTTCTTCCTTCCTTGGTAATCTATCTTTGGACATCTTATGCATAAGCTCCATGTTTTCTTCAAGCTTCAAGATCATCAAGCGAACAACTTCTTCAAGTTTCAGACATTTTTGGTTGTCTTCATCAGCTGTAACTTCACAATCCTCCACGTGTTTGGGAAGCTTAGAATCCATCTCCATCTCTTGAGCTTTTAGCATCCCTACTGCTTCAGAAAACTTAAGTTCATCAGTATTCATCGTCATTCTTATCACAGCTTTCTGTGATGCAAATTTATCAGGCAAGCAGCGCACCAATTTCTTCACTAATTTTGCATCTTTATAAGTTTTACCCAAAACTTGTGCTTCATTAGCTATGGAGCTGAGCTTGGCACTGAAATCTGCTATCTTCTCATCATCATTCATCCGTATGTTTCAAATTGTGATGCCAGAAAATCCAACCTTGTTCTTCTAGTTTAGTCACACTCTTGTATCAATTCAAATTGCTTATCATCCACTGAATTGAAAATTGCATCCAACGCCTTGACATTAAATTTTGATAGCTTTTTCTCTGTTGCAGTCCACTTGGTGCTGGATTTAACTATCTCTAAACCATCTTCTGTCGTTACACATGGCTCTTTCCAACCACACTGAACAGCCTTCCAAACGTCTTCATCAATTCCACGCAAATTTACCCTCATTCTTACTTTCCAATGTCTGTAATTTACATCATCTAACATCAAGGGTTTATGACCAGTGTCTTGTGTAGATGTCGCCATATTCTCTTCTCAGGATCCCACCTGTGTTCGAGAAAAATTCACCCGAGTAGGTGTCCCGCTCTGATACCAATTGTAAGAACAAGAATATGAGCAAACACACAATTCTATGAGATATGGCAACGTGCCTATATCCTCACTATATTCAATAGAGATTTTAAGACAATCTTACAATAAGACCTTTCCTAATAGAATTACTCGACACTAAGACACTCCTTAGTTCGACACCAATATATCTCTATCTATCAATAAGATACACGTTCCTGACACAGATCCAAGGACTAGAAACACTAGGTTCAACTTCCTAATTCCTCCTTGATCTATAATCACTGTTTCAAACCAAACTGTGTTACACACCGGATTTCGTGTGCCACCGAGAAGTCTTTTTCTCTCCAACAGAGAACTTAACTTTTTGGGATTTCTGCATATAAACCCGTCACCTGGTCAACTTTTTCATTTCAACCCCTCAGGTGATTTCTATTCCGGTCAATCCTCATACCTCGAGTCAAACCGCAATATAACCACTCCGTGTATTGATGACGTGGCACCGTGAGTATTTTTAACAGAAACTCAAACGCTGTAGTTTTGATTGTGCTCGAAAACAGCATGTTTTCTTGACAAGTTGCCGTTTTTCGCAGTTAAACAGCACGTTGTTTGCAGTCAAAATTATCGGATTAAAGTTCAGACGAATTGGGGAAATTAGGGTTCATTCCTCTGGGTAATTTGGGGGAAAAACAATCGAGCCTCGCTATCATCTTGTCCAGGTAAGGGTTTATCTTCGTTTTCAATTTCGTTTTCCAATCTGTTCCATGGTTTCTGTTAATCGAGCATTGATTTCGTTTCTAACAATTTCGTTTATCTAATCGATTTTTCAATTCGCAGTCTGTTCTTCAGCTGCAAATCGAATGCTCACAATGAGGTTGAGATGTTAGCAGGGTAATTTCTTCACCTTAAACAACGAATTTGAGATGTCTTGAACATTATCGCTTATTGTCGTAACTCACGGGATTTTTGTTTTCTGTTTAAAATTTTCAGTTTCGATTTGTTTTTGTGGATTGGTGGCTATTGGTCAAGTGATGGGTCTTATGTGGGAGGTGATTCTTATCAGATTGGGTGAGTTGCGACTAGTGGTTTTACTTTGGATAATCTTGAGTCTGTAATTATTCAAAATCTCGAACTGGAGGATGGTCCGAAGAATTTTGCTTGGTTTCCACCTGATAGTCCTGAAAAGAGAGAAGATATCGAAGACGACGAGGTGTTAAACAGAGTAAAATCCTATGGAGTGAAGGCTGGTGCTTTGACTTTGTTTGTTGTTCGGAAGGAGGATCCATATTTTAGTCTGCTCCGCAACAAGCATAGTTTTGACAACAAACCGTAGCTTGAAAACCCAGATCCTCAAACCAGCTGCTGCAAGTTCCTTGTAAACCGGTAACATCGTCTTGTCGGAGTCTCTCCAGTTCTTGATCAGAACATCACTGCACCACCCCAGACAAGAACAAGAAAGCGTTTCCGTTAGCTAACATTTTTTCATAACATCATCTTCAAGTGGGGAAGCGAGTCAGTTTACCTGCAAGCTGTCCATTTATAGCGAATCCTAGTGACATTAGCATGCATAGCTCTCTGAACATCACGACGGTTATAATACTTCTCTGCGTAGCTCTCCATACAAGGATCATAGCCAGACACAAACCGTCTACGTAAGAGTGTGTTTTTCATCCGTACAAAGAAACCAGTCTTCTTCTGTTTTGAAGCCACGCACGTTGGAGTGTAAATGCTGTACTGATCTATGTCACCGAACTCGTGGTTCATGGCGTAGTTAACAGCGGTGTCACAGTCGTCGGAAACTTTCTCCGCCGTGAAGTTGCAGTGTTTGAGAATTGACTTGTAGGTTCTGTCGGAGATAATTGCGTGGGTCCACCAGTAAGCTACGGTTCATATGCTGTCGTACTCATTGTCCGTCACTGCGTTCCCCACGTTGAGAAATAATGGGTTGCAATCTTTGGTCTAGATAGACCCTTTTTATTAGTTATAAGTTACCATGAATCCTTTGAGATTGATGATGGGTTTTGAGAAAGCTTTGTTGTAGTCATGTATCTTTTTGGCAAGCTGAGGTACATAGTGACCTGTCAAAGTTATATGAAATTAATATAGACCAAGAATCATAATTAGATCATTTTCATTAATATAATTAGGTAATGACAAAAAAAAAACGCCGAGTTGTTGTGTTGTTTTCGAGCACAATCAAAACGACAGCGTTTGAGTTTCTGTTAAAAATACTCACGGCGCCACGTCATCAATACACGGAGTGGTTATATTGCGGTTTGACTCGAGGTATGAGGGTTGACCGGAATAGAAATCACGTGAGGGGTTGAAATAAAAAAGTTGACTAGGTGACGGGTTTATATGCAGAAATCCCTAACTTTTTCTTCTGCTCCTACACTCTTAGAGACGTCAACTAGCCTCTTTAATCTTCCTCTTTTAATACTCACCACGTTTTTCTCCAAAGATCCTCAATTTCCATATCTTGGATATTTGCAAATCTTCCTTTTTGCAAATCTTTGATATCTCCAAATCCTTATGCTTATTTTCCTCTTTTTAGATTCATTCACCAATGCCACGTCATCCACTTCCTTGTGACAAAACAACTCACATCAACTTGTGTTACACATAAACTTGAGTTGTGTAACTGCAGAACCTTCAGTTCTAACACATGTTCGCAAACGTCTGCGGTTGACGCTGGAATTGATGAAAAAAGGAAACGGAAATTAGCAAGATTCATGTATTTCAGTTTCTTACTTTCTTGTGTTTTTCCAACTAAGGAGCTACTTATCTGATACCTGTTTGAATGAGAATAGATTCTTTTTTTTTTAGCCTTTTACTGGAAACCATAGCAAAAGCAATTGAAAAAAAAATTAGCGGTGAGCAACGCCGTTACTTGCCAAATGAGCAGCTCAAGGCTATAAAGAAGGTATTCTTCAGCACGCTTCACAAATTGTTAGAGGCGAGTTCAAATGAGTTTAATATTACCCGTAACTACCTTGATTGGTTGACCATTTTGCCTTGGGAAATGACAGGTTTTCTACTCTTGCTTTATTTTATTTGTTTAAGTCAAGCAGTAGGTCTTTTGGTTTGAGAGAGACAGATAAAGAGAGAGTTGAGAATCCGTGATCATCTTATGGCACCAATTGTATTTGCTTTGTGTTAACTGATTGAGGAATCTATTTATTAAATTTGCAGTGATGGAAATTGTGATATTGTGCGGGCACAACAAATTATTGACGAGGATCACTATGGCTTATCTGATGTAAAGGAAAGAATACTAGAATTTATTGCGGTTGGAAACCTTATAGGCACTTCACAAGGTTTGATTACTTACACAGTAGTTGTGGCCCCTTTCTGATTTGATTTTGAATTTTGAATCAATCTATATATCAGCCGCATTATTTTGATGCACATTTTTTTAATTCTGTAGAGTTCAATGGAAGAGAAGGTTCAGGAGTTAGAGAGAAGTTAGGCTGTTATACAGGAAAGAGCACTGAAGCAGCCTTCTCCAGATACTTCTCATCATCAACTATGACTGTATTTATCAACTTTCTCAACTCTCTCAAACTTGTAAGATGGCTAACTTCTTAGATCTTTGTCTCTTCTTATTTCCCTTATTCCTCTTCCACTACATTTTTTGTGCTAGTTTCATAGTTTAAAGAATTCATTTCTCTTTGCTGATCGTATTTGCTTTTCTATAGGTGCAGAGGCTACTTCTTTGTGTTTGTGCTGTTACGACCCGCGGGCCGACCGCGAAACCGCAAAAAAACAAGCAGGGCGGGTATGGACATGGGATTTTGGACCGTCGCCCGCGACGGCCCGGACCGCACGGACCAAATGAAATACACGACCGCAGCGGATCGGGCCATTTGGACGCGGGCTGCCCGATTTGACACCCCTAGTTCCAATGCATCTTAATTCAAAACTCGTTGGAAAAAAATATTTTACGTTATGTTATTGATATTAGTAACCGCTGATCCCGATAAGGAGATTAACCAGGCTTAAAATCTGGAAACCTTTCTATTAATAAAAAAAGTTCTCATAATAATGAGTATGGTTTATTCCTTGAAATTTTAACAAAAACATGTATGAATATAAAATCAATGATGAGTTTCAATTATCGGAATACAACCCTACTTTAGATCAGCGGCGGAGCTAGCAAAGGGCCAGGGAGGTCAGCTGACCCCTGTGAAGTTTATAAAATTGTGTTTACGTCATTAGAACGTTAGTAATGTGTAGCAGAGTTGGTCAGCAAGATCAGTACTTGACTCCTGTGTCCAGGGTTCTATACTACCCCTTTGCTCCCTGTCCAATATTTTTAGTCCGCATTAAGTTCATAAAACTTCAAGGCCCACACAGCTTTGTTTTCTTTTTAAATCGTTTATTACTCTTTTTTCCATGGTTATAGTAATTTATTACAAAGCATTCTTTTTTTTGTTACTTCCTCTTTTTTCTTCTTTCTATACAAGTTTTTTAATTTATTGAAACACAACAATTTACTAATATTAAACACTAAATTATACATAAATAAATTATAAAAATATTTTATATCATTCTTTCTCACCAATATTTAAAAAAAAACAAACTGATGAATAATTTTAGTTTGTTAGTTAATTTATACCATCTTTTACTATTTCTAGAATTACAATATTATATATCTATTTATATTGATAAATAATTATAATTTATGTGTTTTATAATAAAATAATTATTTTAATTATATTTTTAGCTTATTTAAATAATTTTTAAAATTAACAAAAAAATAATTACTAATTTATTATTTTATAATATATTAATATTGACCCCTGTAAAAAAAATTTCTGCCTCCGCCATTGCTTTAGATTATACTTCCAACATTTTAATCAAGACGTTGGGATCTAAAAGTATAGATATTAGAAATCGTTTGATATTCTCGACAAAATCTCGTTCTTTTTTATAAACTGACAACATCTTGTTGCCCATGATGTAGGCTATGCTTTTAATGTATAAATTATCATATGGAGTTTACGTGACACGACCATATATTTTCCGGCTGGTTCAAGCATTTTTTCCCCGTTCCTGTGCAGAGAAGATAACAATTCATAACTTGCGGTTGTCGATATTTGGTTGGGCTTTAAGTGCCACGCGCCTTTATCTTATTTTCTCTATAAACTCCTTTCGTCTTATCGTGTCGGTGACGGAAATCACTCCGGTGACGGCATCCCTGTTGTTGCCGTGAATAAATCTCCGATGGTCTCGTTTCTCGCGCTCGTCTATAGCTGGGTCAGATCTAAGAGATCAGAAGTTTGCTTTGTTTTTGCTTTGCTCGGCTGTGCGTGGTGGGATGTCTTATACGGCGGAGCTAGCGGAGGGTGGTTCGGGTTTCGTCAGTGTCCTCTGTGTCGTCAAGCTTAGGAGGTCGTCGGAGGACTCCGGCGAGCTAAGGCAGGCGCCGGAGACATTTGACGGACAGGATCTTTCGAGGACTCCGTTGTCGTCAAACTTAGGAGGTCGGGCGAGGACACCGGCGAGCTAAGGTAGGCGCCGGAGTTTGGAGACGAGCCGGGTAGCAGCGGAAGCCGCGGTGGAAGTCGTGGTTGGAGTCGCAGCGAGTCGAAGAGGAGAATGAAATCGCTTGGTGAGGGTTTCACGATGGAGGAAGAGCCGTCAGAGATAAGAGAGGTGGCCCTGTCACCGTCGACACCTGCTCTTTGCCTCCGAGATCGAGTCAAGGTAAGCTCGAAGTGGATCTGAGGAGATGAACCTCGATTGGTTCTGCAACCGACCGGAAAAGAGAGGTCAAGGGTGTCCGGACACCGCCGATTCAGTCCGTGAAAGCCAGTCTCCGGAGTTCGGAAGGTCGGAGATGCCGCTTGCGTGGAAGAACGAAGGTGAAAGGTCTGGGCCTAAAGAAGCTGCCCTAATCCGATTTGGTGTAGGCTAGTCTAGAGGTTTTCCTTAGGTTATTTTTTGGTTCGATTACGCTTCCGGTTTTTTACGGTCTGTAACGGTTTATCTCCGATTTTGATCAGTTCGGATTATAAATATATTATTATTAAAAAAACAATGCATAACTTGCGCCAGAAGCAACCACGTGTCTAGGTTTCTGGCCCCATGAAACCCATGTTTTAGGTTTTAATCGTATGTCTGGATAAATTACTCGAAATCAAAATACCAAAACGTAACGAACCAAAATTTTCCGATCCGAAACCAAATTAAAACCACAAAAGCCCGAATAGGTCCTAAAATGGAAAACCGAATGAATCGGAATCGAACCGTTATTGAACCGATAACCAATGGTTATTTTTAGATACCGAAATATAATACATATAAAAATAATAATTATGTTTAGATTTAAAATAACCAAAATATTTAAAATTTAATTACAAATACACCAAATATATAAAACAACCAAAATACTTAACTTATAGTTATATTTTTTTTTCAAAACTAATCAACTTTTTGCAAAATTTAACCTATTTTTTCTTGAAAATTTTGTTTTCAAGGGGTAACTGAGATAATTTTTGGATAAATTCGTTTTTGGATAATACAAATAATTTGGATACTTTTAAGTAGTTTGGATATAAAAGTAACCAAAACCAAATTAAATTAGATAAATTTCAAGTATTTTTTAAAAACCAAATAAACCAAAAACCGAATAAACCTAAACCCAAATGATCCAACCTATTTAATCCCATCAATTAATTTATATCAAACTAGATGATTACTACAAACTCTTATATAAGAAACTACAAATGAGAAAATCTAGTATATAAGATACTATTCTTTTCTAAGTCCAATGAATATATTTCTCTTTTTGAGTCCACTAATTAGACTAATAAACCTTATAGCTAATGGTCAAAAGTCAAAACATTCCTTGGCATTAAAATGGTTATTACATTTTTTTTGTTGACTCATTTAATTAATGCCTTTTACTAACAAATTAATTAATTAATTGTTGACTAATTAATTAATTAAATTTAGGAACACTAATGGTACCAACAAACTCCAAACGTTAGATTTGTTTACTACACATTAATGGATAAGAGCAAAAACACACATTAAATATCTTTCTTCAGTCTCATACCTTACAAATACAAGAAAAAGAACAAAGCATATACAAAATCGCAAAATCATTTCCCCTTTTTTTTTTAACTAATTAATTAGTTTTTTTTCCTCCTCATTTCAAAGAAGATGGAGAATTACGTCGACGAGAGTGGATTTGCTCCTCTAAACCAAACAATCTTCACACATAATCAAGAACAGATGAAAGAAGAAGATTTTCCATTCGAAGTCGTTGACCAATCAAAGCCCACAAGCTTTCTTCAAGATTTTCACCATCTTGATCATCATCATCAGTTTGATCATCATCATCATCATGGGTCTACATCTTCAAATCCTTTTCCCGGTATCCAAACGAGTTTGTCTTATATCAATAATGCTTCTTTCGAGCATTGCTCTTACCAAGAAAACATGGTCGACTTTTATGAATCTAAGCCACACTACCATTTCCAAGGTGCAGAAAATTCGTACTCCACTCGTAATCATCACCAAGAGATCAATTTGGTCGATGAACATGGCCCTATGGACTTGGAACAAAACAACATGATGATGATGAGGATGATCCCTTTTGATTACCCTCCTACAGAGATCATCAAGCCTATGAACTTCGTGACGCCAGATGAAGTTTCATGTGTTTCTGCAGATAATGATTGTTATAAAGCGATGAGCTTCAACAAGACCAAACCTTTTCTGACAAGAAATTTGTCTTCATCCTCGTCGTCATCATCATGGAAAGGAAAGAAAAAAACAACAATAGTCAAAGGACAATGGACTGCTGAAGAAGACAGGTTTGTTATTAACGTAAAGCTTAATATCAATATTGCATAATGATCAAGATTTTTTATTATTATATTATATAGTCTTATTAATTAGAAACTAGTAAATATAATATCAGAATATTCCATTTTTTTCATAATAGACAAATTATCCCATGTTGCGGGTTATTAGTTAGATTAATGATTTATAGTAGGCCTGGGACTTCGGTTTTTCGGTTCGGTTTCGGTTCGGTTTTTCGGTTTTTTTGGTTTTTTATTTTTTCACCGAAACTAACCGAAATAAATTTCGGTTCGGTTCGGTTTTCGGTTTTTTCGGTTATTATTTTTTTTGCCGAAACTAACCGAAGTTTTTGAAAAAATCGGTTAATTTCGGTTACTTCGGTTTATTCGGTTAAATTTGGGTATATTCGGTTATTCGGTACGGTTCGGTTTGGGTAATTTCGGTTAATTCGGTTGATTTTGGATATATTCGGTTATTTCGGTTCGGTTCGGTTTTATTCGAAAATTTTAATATTTTTGGTTAAAAACGGTTTATTTTGGTTTATAAAAGAAAAAGAAAAAAAAAGAAAAAAACTTCGTTAACCGAACGGTTCGTCGAACCGAACCGAATCGAAAACCGAATACAATTTTAAAAGCCACCGAACTAACCGAACTAAATTAATCGAACTGCAAATTCGGTTCGGTTAAAAATCCCAGGGCTAATTTATAGTGTAGTGATTTGCCGTTCTATTCCAAATTTTTAGAATGTTATCAACCAAAACCATATTTTATTTTGATAATAGGATATTAATTCCACTTGTGGAGAAGTACGGATTGCGGAAATGGTCGCATATCGCGCAAGTGTTACCGGGAAGGATCGGGAAGCAATGTAGGGAGAGATGGCATAACCATTTGAGACCTGACATTAAGGTATTAATTAAATAGTAACTAAGATTCATGTAATGATGATTAAGGAAACTAAAGATTGTACAGTGTTGAGAGATTATGAATATATATGCTGCAGAAAGAAACATGGAGTGAAGAAGAAGACAGAGTGTTGATAGAATCTCATAAAGAGATTGGAAACAAATGGGCAGAGATTGCAAAAAGACTCCCTGGACGAACAGAGAACTCGATCAAGAACCATTGGAACGCGACAAAGCGAAGACAATTCTCAAAGAGAAAGTGTAGATCTAAGTATCCAAGACCATCTCTGTTGCAGGATTACATAAAGAGCTTGGATTCAGGAGTTTTGTCGTCTTCATCTGTTCCTGCAAGAGGTAGACGCAGAGAGAGTAACAAGAAGAAGGATGTTGTGATGGTTGAGGAGATGAAGAAGAAGGAAGAAGAGCTTTACAGACAAGACAGGATTGTGTCTGAATGTGTGTTTACTGATGATTTTGGATTCAATGAGAAGCTGCTTGAGGAAGGATGTAGCATTGACTCGTTGCTTGATGATCTTCCTCAGCCTGACATTGATGATGCTTTTGTTCATGGAATCTGATTTGTATTGCTTTCTTCATTTTTTATTTTCGTTTTGCATTTTTTTTTCTTGTCTGAGACAGAGTCCACCAAACTATATTGAGCAAAATTATTCAAACTCAGCAGGGTTTTGTTTCAACTGAATAAACCAGTTTCTTGATTGTCAAAATATAGTCAAAAATAAGTCTGGGCAAAATACCCAAAACCGAAACACCTAACTGAACCCAGACTGATATAATATCTGAATGGATCCTAAGCTCCTCTATTCGAAGAATCAGAACTGAATCCGAATTGAAAATCGAATGGATACACGAAATATCCGAATTACAATTATATACCTAAAATATTAATTATATTTAGACTTAATAAAACAAAGATATCCAAAACTACAATTATAAACTCAAATATATTTATTATTTTTAGACCGAAATAACTAAATTACTCAAAATAAACGAAGTATATGAAAGTGTTATATTTATCAAAATTTGATAAAATTTTATTCAATATAACTAATTTTATTTTTGTTTTATAATTTTTTGGTATCCAAGACCGAACCGAACTCGAACCGAAATTCTAAAATACACAGATGAATCTTATATGCATGGTTCCAAAAATGTGAAAACCTGAAAAATCGGAATCGAACCCGGATATCCGAACACACAAAAAGAAAGAAAGTGGAGATTAGTTTAACATGTTGAAGTAACAGAAACCTCAAACCTAACTTGTGCAATAGGAACATTACTTAATTTGTGGATCAAGTAACCATATGAGAACACTTCTGTCACAAGAAAGGAAAATTTTACAAAACAACAGAAAAACAGATCATCAGCCGTTCAAAGAAATACATAACATCATCTCTCAGCAATCTATCAGAAGGCAGTTCTGCGAAAGCGAGGTCGTATCAGTCTTAGAGACGAAAGGATTGATACGAACCCAAACAAGAGAAAACACAGAAGCAAGCAAGATAGACCAGAGAATAACAATGGTGGGTGTTCTGTTCTGTCTTCCCATAAGACCTTTAAGGAAAGGATAAAGATGAAGAACGACCCAAAATGCGAAGAAAACCTTACCAAACAAAGGTCCCCAAGCTTCATAACCTTTGTTTAAAGCATCAGAGAATCCAGCAACGACTCCAACCAAGTTCACTATGAGAAGTGATGTTGGAGGGATCAAGAGTGTTGTCCATTTGACAATGTAAAGCTCACCGAATTCTAAATCTTCTGCTGTTTTTGATGTGACCGTGAAATTTGTGTCGAGACCAGCGAGCATTTTGAGGAAACCTTGGAAAACGGCGAATAGATGAGCTGAGACACCACCAATCACCCAGAACTGTTCGTTTCTCCATAAGTCTTCGATGCTCACTCCACTCCATCGAAGCTCAAGGACACTTGTTAAGATGATTGATATGAAGAGACCTAGAAACAGCATGCTTGCTAGGTTTGATAGCTGCAATAAAAAACAACAAGATAAATTTTCCAAACAGAACCGGTAAGATGTTCGGTCTGGATCCGACAAGTTTCAAATAACCGAAACTAAACCCAATACACTAAAAACACAAACCCTAAATATTACTTGTTTGAAAAGTTACCGTTGGGATGATGAATTTTCCGGTGAGAAGACAAATTTTCCAAACAGAACCGGAAAGAAGTTCGGTCTGGATCCGACAAGTTTCAAAGAACCGAAACTAAACCGAATACACTAAACATACAAACCCTAAATTTTACTTGTTTAAAAAGTTACCGTTGGAATGATGAATTTGCCGGTGAGAAGACAAATGGCAGGAAGAGTACAGTAAGCAACAAGTGGCAATGACGTGAAGGGATAAACAATGGTGTTTACATAAGCCATTCTCTGAAGCCACTTGAGGCGGCCTCCACTGCAACCGTACCAGAGAGGACAATGCCTGCTAAGGAAAATCTCGACCGAGCCAAGAGCCCAACGCAGAACTTGGTGAAGCCTATCTGATAAATTGATAGGAGCAGATCCTTTAAAAGCCGGTCTTAATGGCATACAATAAATCGACCTCCATCCACGGCAATGCATCTTGAAACCCGTCAAAATATCTTCCGTGATTGATCCGTAAATCCATCCGATCTGCGAAAACAGAGTTAAAGATTATGAATTTATTCAAAGTTGTGAACTTTGATAGTACAGTTAAGAACATTTACTTCTTTCCCCCATTCAGTTTTCTCTTCGTATCCGCAACTAATGACATGAATAGCTTCTTTGATGAGCGTTGATGGGTTTACAGAGTCAGGAACGCCGCCAGTTTCCATAAGAGTAGACTCGATGAAAACCGCAGAGAGACCAAATGTTTTCTCAAAGCTTGTTTGTGAAATGAGCATTGATCTCTCGTACTCATCGTAGTTTTCTAGGTCTCCAAGATTAAAGATCGCAGCATCAAGTTCTTGTCTCTTTGCGTCTTTGTAAATCTCGGAAGGATCTTGTGTTGGTTTCTTCTTGCTTGGACAGCAGCAACAAGACGAGGAAGAAGATTGCGGTAACATCTTTGGTTTAGAAGGAGGACTATACCCGTAAAGTGCTTGTCTTCTAAAGACAGTACCGGTACCAACATAAACCGGACCTTGAATCCCATCAAGCCCTCTCATATTAACCTGAGATCAAAAGTCACAAGAAATCAGAGGAAGCTCAAGAATTTCTTGAATTTATGAGAAAATTTCGGTATATTTACATCGAAGAAAACTATGTTTCGGTTAGCGTATCGATCACTCTTGTCGATTCCATCAAATCTCTGTGGGAATTGAACATAGCAAACGTCTTGACCAACAATTGGATCCATTAAAAAGCACATTGCTTCACGGACGGATTTACTGTTGTTTACGTAGTGATCACAATCAAGATTAAGAATGAATGGAGCATTCGTTAGAACCGCAGAAACCCTCACCTACAAAGAACAAACTCATTAGGATTGTGTCACAACTTTTAGAGTTGAAGTTTCAGTTAAACAAATAAGGAAAATTGAAGTTTTTATTACCAATGCGTTCTCTGCCCCAGCCTTCTTGTGATGCTGATATCCAGGCCTCTTCTCTCTAGAGACGTATACTAATCTTGGAAGTTCGTTTCCTTCAATGTCACGAGCACCACTATATCCAAGAAAAACCTGCAAGAAAAGATCAAAGATTATGAAGAGATGTTTGAAAAGGCAGAGTCTTTTAGGTCAAATGTTTGAGATATAAAACCTGAATCATTCCGGGATGGTCACGAGTATTGTTTCCAGGCCAAGAGGTTCCATCTTGCATTGTCCATCCTTCTTCCGGTGTCTTTTGAGCCTTGGCCACTAACGCATTCATTCTGATTTTGAACTCTTCATAATCTCTCTATAAAGAAACCAAAGTTAAGTTTTCAATTTCAAATAATCGGATAATGTTATGGCTCTTCAAGCCTTTGTGTTACTTACTTTCATGGCTCTACGTTCTTTCACAAAAGAAGGTTGAACCTTGTCCCTCAAGTAATCAATTTTAAGCGAGAAGTAAAACTCGGGAGCTCGTGGCTCGATCGAGTACTTTTTGCAGAAAGGTACCCATTTCCTAGCAAAATCTGCTGTCTCAACCAAAGACTCAAACGAAAGCATCGCAGCACCATCATCAGATACATAGCAAGACACTTTATCCACCGGATAATCAAGGGCCAGGATCGAAAGAACAGTGTTTGCAGTGATCAAAGGTGGCTCCTTCAATGGATCTACTGTACTGACAAAGAAATCTACAGCTGCAAGCTGTGATTGCTCGCCTTCTCTTTCGAATCTGCAATGTTTTTTGATGTAAGATTTGAAGATATTGACCTACCGTGTAGATTAAGCAATTATGAAAGATTTGTACCTTGCCGATAAGCGATCGATGTAAGTTTCTCTGTTTATAGGAGACCATTTAGGGAACTGATCCAACACCCATGAAAAAGCAAACCAGATCTCACATATCACAGATGTTAGCCATAGACCATATGCACTGTCGACAGGATGGGTGATACGGTAGTGGAAAAACAGAGCCAAGATGATCAACCGCATGATGATTACGATTCTGTATGCAGTTATCTTTGTCCTCGGGATAGGAATCACAACCGAAAGCACGTCTGTAGCAGAAGCCTCTGTGTTCCTGAGAAATGGCACGGACCATTCAAAGTCTCAAACTTTCTAAACAATGAACAATATAACCGTGTGTATTCAGTTTGTGCGAGGATGTCCTTACGGCGACATATCTTCCATGTGCTGTTGGGGAGGGATCTGAGCCTCATTTTCTCCAGCTTTTGTTGCCTTTGAATCTTTCTTCTTCTTCTTGCTCTTCTTGTCTTTCTTGTCTTTCCAGCTCTCCACTCTGTTCTTCCATATCGGGTTTCCATATTCATCATTAAGTTCTTCAACAACAAATCACAATCCCATTGGTTAGTTTAAACTACTTAAAGTTAAAAACTTTTGGATTTGCTTCTTAGTTCTTACCACTGTCTATTGTAGAGACTGTACTTATATGTCTAGCATGAATTCCAGAATCCTACAAAAGTCAAGAAAATGTAATCAAATCCGTTTTGAAAATTTTTATTAAGACACTTGTCATAGTAAGCCACTTGTCATAGTACACACCTGAGGAGTGTTATTGATGTGTGTTGCAATAGTAGATTTGTGTTTAGATGTCTTTGTCTCAACATCATCAAGCTCATTCTCTGAGAAAGAACCAAAAAGTAAAGCTACAAATTATAAAACACCCTTCAACAAAAAAAGATTGCAAAATTATAAAAACCCATTTGCAGAAATCTGAATTTACCATCGTAAGGATTGCCGCAACGCAAGCAGATTCTTCGACCTTCTTTGAATTCATACTCAAGACAAGCTTTGCAGATCGGGAAACTACACTCATGGCAAGCAACAAAGAACTCGCCGTTTGATTTCACACCAATATCCTCGCCACAAGTGTTGCAGACCGGAGACTTAGACTCCATCATCTTTCGTTTTCCCTTGATTTGGTAAGAAGACAGAGATCAGAAGAAGAAAAATCCCTAATTAGGGACTGAGATTTTGGTTGGGTAAGAGATTGAGAAGCCATGGAGCTGTTTTGTAAGAGGGGGGAAAAAGGAGATTTTTTTGTTTAAAAAAAGTTTGGTGGATTGGTGAGAAAATCGGAAGTTGAGAAGTTTCTTTCGTTCACTGAGAAAGCTGACGGCTAGCTAACACAGGCACTGTTTCGTTGGCAAGAGAAGATTTTGCGGGAAAGTGAAGCAAAGTTTCAGTTTAGTAGTGTGTGTAACACATTATGTTTCGTCTCTAACCATCGGCAGATATTTGCTTGCCTCCTAAGCGTCACCTTACGGTCTCCATCAACTCAATTTATAATGGACAAAAAAACCTTAAAAATATCCGATTTAAATTACATTTGCCAGAAAAATACACAAACTTTTAACGTTACCTGAAAAATACCCAACGCTATTTTGGTTGCCTTTTAAATATCTCAACTTTCAAATTTCGTTATTTTTCATCTCTCGTTTTAACCATGGTTACGTTAGCTCGTTAACGGTTTTGGAAATTCGGTGTCAAAATAACAAAATTTGAAAGTTTGAGTATTTAAAAGTCAACCAAAATAAAGTTGGGTATTTTCCAGACAACGTTAAAAGTTAAGATATATTTTCTGACAAATATGATTCATTTTAGGTGTTTTTAAGGTTTGTTCCTTTACCATTATGTAGATTCCCAAATTTAATTATCAAATTAATCTTTGTAAAGGTTCACCTTCAACAATTGGCGCAATATTTGAAGACTTTGAATATCTTCATACGATAAAAGGGAAATCGACAATGGTGGAATCACCAATCTCATCACAAAAAATAAGAGGAAACAACACTACCACCAACATCAAAAGAGGACTGAGGAGCACGACATCCAGCTCAACTCGTCAACATGTTTAAAAGTCACGAGCAACCCATCAACAACAAGAGCATAAAGTATGTGAAGGACAACCACAATCTTAGAAATGCATGGCCACCGAATTGCAAGAAGGAGCCAAGATCTGACCGATCAATAAAGACAAATGTGATGGTGGAATCAACAAATGATCTTTCTCCAAAGAATCCGATCGAGAAAATCCTCGGTTAGAATTGATAAATCACGTTAAGATCGATAACACCAACCCCAAGGAGTGTAGAACATGCCTTGTTCTTCAACTTACCTAAATTTTAGCTTCTCTCAACAAGATAATTATAGATCCACTATATTGGTGATCAATTTATGTGATCAATGTTAAAAGTGAACCGATTGAGAAAAGGCATACCAGTAGGAAAAAAAACATATTCATATACACAAATTGAAAAAAAAAACCTTAAAAATACCTGACTTAAATTATATTTGCCAGAAAAATACCCAAAGTTTAACTTTGTTTAGAAAATACCCAAAGTTATTTTGGTTGCCTTTTAAATACTCTAAGGGGGGGTGTATTGAACTAAACATTTGAAGTGATTTGGAGGTTTTCTTAAAATTCAATGTTATTCAACTAAGGATTTTAAAATGTCTTCTCAAATCCAGTGTTATTGAACATGATATTTATGTAAAATCACTCAAAATCACTTAAAATCCTCTGTTATTCAAACAACAATTTGTTAAAATCATATCAAATCCACTGTTATTGAATTTTTTTTAAGTATTGAGATTTTAACGACTGCAGAGGATTTTAGAAGATTTTAGATGACTTTCTTAGTTAAAAATAAAAAGATCCAAATCTCATGGTTTTAAGTGGTATTGTATGGTATTTTAATATAAAATCATAACAACTTCCTTAAAATCAACAAAAACCATCAAAATCATCTAAAATCTTTATTAAACTCAAATCACTCCAAATGTTTAGTTCAATACACCCTCCTAACTTTTTTTAAAAATTGTTATTTTTACCCCCAGTTTTAACCATAGTTAGGTTAGTTTTTTATCGGTGGTTGAAAATAACAAAATTTAAAAGTTGGGGTATTTAAAAAGCAACCAAAATAACATTGGGTATTTTTTAGGCAACGTTAAAAGTTTGTGTATTTTTCTGGCAAATATAATTCACGTCGGGTATTTTTAAGGTTTTTTCCATTTATAATGAGCATTAAAATTATAGGGGTAAATTGGCCCATTTGAAAATTCTCTTTTAAATAATATAAAAAGTACAAAACTGTTGTAAATTTATACTTATAGATGAAAATTATACTTGTGTTTATATGTATGAATATTATATATTATAATGATTATAACTCGGAGAAAATAGTACGTAGTAAAGAAGGAAGAGTGGAATTGTATGTCTGTAGTTATATCATGTAACAACAACAACACCCTTTATATAGGGGTGACTAACCGACGTTTAAAGTCGGTTTGGAGAAAATATCTCCATTAAAATATATATTTATAATAATTTAACACTCCCCCTTAAATATTTATTTTATATTACGTACTGCCTCGTTAAAAACTTTATTATGGAAAAACCCAGTAGGATAAAAGCCATGATAAAGAAAAGAGTACAGTGACGTAAACTCCCCCTGATAGATAGACTTGATATTTTCTTCAAAAGTCTCGCAAATGGCGCATTCCAATACGTTGAATATGTTTCTTGAATGTTGTAGTAGGAAGCACTTTCTTGAATAGATCTGCAGCGTTATCACTTGAGCGGATATACTAGATGTCCACTTCTTGATTTTTCTCGAGCTTTTGAATATAGGAGAAAAATCTTGGAGGGATATGCTTTGTTCTGTCGCTCTTGATATAAGCTTCCTTGAATTGAGCAACACATGCAGTATTATCTTCGAACCCATTTGTTGGCTCTTTTCTCGGTGTCTAGCCCGCCAATTTCTGGTAATGAGTAATGGATCTTGCCCATACTCATTCTCGTTATGCCTTATGAAATGTGATAATCTTCTCGTTGATGTGAAGACGTGACAATCAACGTCTGCTTTTGAGAATGCTACGAGATCGCAGTTCCTCCCATTGTAAAAATGGATCCGGTTTGCGATCGAGCTTTATGCGGATCAGATAAATATTCTACATCTGCAAAAACCAAACAAGACCAAGCGCAGAATTTCGAGGATAATATAATTCCAAGTCAATCATACCTCGGAGATATCGGAGGATATGTTTTATCCCGGTCCAATGTCTCTACGCAGGAGATGGATTGTATCTTGCAAGCAGATTAGTAGCAAAATATATATATGGTCTGGTACACTGTGCAAGATACATGAATGCACATAGAGTGCTTATATAAGGTATTGCTGGACTCAATATTTCCTCGTTATCTTCACAAGGTCGAAATGGATCTTTGTTAACATTAAACGATCTATTGACCATTGGAGTACTCAAAGGATTTTCTTTATCCATATTAAAGCATTATAGCACCCTTGTAGTGTAATTTGATTGATGCACAAATATATTATCTTGGACATGCTCTATTTGGAGCTCAAGACAAAATTTTGTCTTTCCAAGATCTTTGATTTCAAACTCTTCTTTCATATGAGTTCTTGCATCATCAACTACCTTTTGAGTTCCAATAATGTTCAGGTCATCAACATAAACAGTAATGATCACAAATCCTGAAAATGATTTCCTTATAAATACGCAAGGGCATATCGCATTATTTATAAATTCTTTCTTCAACAAGATTCGCTTAAGCGATTATACCACATGCGTCTGGATTGTTTCAATCCATAAAGTGATCGTTGTATTTTGACCGAACAAATTTTTTCAGATTCTTTTGGAATCGTTGATCCTTCTGGGATCTTAAATCCGTCTGGGATTTTCATATATATGTCACTATCTAGTGATCCATATAGATATGCAGTCAAAACATCCACAAGGCACATTTCTAGATTTTTCAATGCCGTTAGGCTCATTAAGTACCTGGATGTGATTGCATCCATTACCGGGGAATATATTTCATCATAATCAATTCCCGGTCTTTGAGAAAACCCTTGTGCCACAAGTCGTGCTTCATATCTTGTGACTTCGTTTTTCTCTTTTTTTCGCACAAAGATCCATTTACACCGACATGTATTACATCATTTAGGTGTAATAACCACAGGCCCAAACACATTTCTTTTATTGAGGGAGAGTAATTCATTCATGATGGCTATTCGCCATTTCTCCCAATCGGGCCTTTTCTGGCACTCCGATACGGACCTTGGTTCTGAATCATTTTCATTTTCAAGATCCTTGGATACAGAAAAGGAGAACATTCCATTATTATCTTTTATTTCATTTCTAGCCCATACCTTTTCACGTTGGGCGAAGTTAATGGAATTCTCATACTTTTGTGCATCATATTCGTCTTCTAGACGAATTCCTTTTATTTAAAATAACTCTCTTTTCACGAGGTTTATAAATTGAGATGCTATATTTAAAATAACTTACCTTTCACGAGGTTTATGAGTATTTTAAAATAAACCTAATTATCTTTATTAACTTGCGATAACTTTTCATAAGTTTCGCTCTAATAGAGTTTCCGGAAACATATTTCATTTGGCCAATATTTTTCTCTCTACACTCATCTTTGGAGCGGAGACTCATAATATTCATTGTCTTTTTACACTCATCTTCGGAGTGGAGACTCGTTATATTTATTGTCTCTTTACACTCATCTTCGGAGTGGAGACTCGTGATCCTCATTTTCTCTCTACGCTTAACTGCAGAGCGGAGATTCATGCGCGCTATATCATTCATTTTGTCGACAATCATATCTGTCTTTGGTCCATATTTTTCCCGTAATGACATGGTTAATCGAGATCTCTTTATCAATATCATTGATTTTCATTCAGGTACCTGATCTTATTATTAACCAATGCCAACGGTCTCATTACTCCTTCTCTTAGGGAGTTTAATCCTCTTTTCAATAATCATTTGCTCCTTTTTATTATGAGGATTTATTTTAGCTTTGGAACCAAAGGGGTCTATCACGTTTCTCACGTGCCATAGACACACTATTATTATAGGAGCATTCTCAGCTGAAATATGAGATTTCTTTGAACTTTAAGTTCATTATTCATTTGTGCAAGGATCACAATGAAATCTCATTCATCAGCTTTCGCATTAGATTTGCAATATATATGAATAATGATCCTTTCAAACTTTGAACCTCAAGTTCATATTCATTTTTTCAAGGATTCTAATTATTCACGATTCTTTTTATAATGATGGGAGAAAATTCTCACCACAATGATAATATGCAAATCTTACAATGAGCACATCACCGAGTGATAGCTCAACATTATTAGAGCGAGATTCATCTCCAGCTCTTACGTTTCATCCTCTTTGGATGTTACTTATATTTGGTGTGGGAATCATATATCTTACATCCATGCTAAAACATGGAGATTAAATTTCACCATAACTGGTCATTGCAATCCCTTGGATTTGCTTATAAATAAGCTCATTTTGAGAGTGAACATAATCATCTGTATGCATAAATTTATCTCATCGACAATAAGTGACAAATTGCATAACATGAACTCACCAGAGTGATCAAATCTAGGATTTTATTTTACCAATATAATCAACTTACTGTCGATGTGGGATTCTTTAATTCTCCCCCTCGAGATGATATCTCTTCCAGAATATCCATCTCGAATGAATCCCATTCTAGGATCAACAACATAACCAACATTGGTCATGAATAACTTCCACATCGCGTGATTTGTAGGAGGATCAAGATAAGCCAAAGAGTGTATACACTAGGTGTTATCATTTGGTGATTCTCTCAATCCTCCCTCTAACGCGGGGAATTCACTTTCATCAAACTAACATACTCAATGAGCTATTTTAACCAAAATTAGTGATTTGGCCATAAACCAAGTGATTTGGCCATATTTATAATTCGGAGGACATCATTGGCACTCTTCCAATGTATGTTTTTTTTTCTCCGATGTAATGCAAATATTTTCAATGTCATTTTATCTCTCTTTCGATATATCTCCGGAACTTAACAAAAGTTCGCGTGATTTTAGGAAAATATAACATTTGGTTCTCCTCAACATTGAAAATTGGCTCATCCATGCCTTTCATAATCTTTGTATTACATATAGGATACTCACGCTTTCGGCGTGTTATCATAATCAGTGCACGTCTACAACGTGCACTGTAACATTGTTTGCCAGACCGATTCTTCATCATGAATCCCAATTCATGATATCATGTCAACCTAAGTTCTATGTTGATTCCATCAACAAGAAACTTGTGACATCAAAAAAAAATCAATCGAGATGAAATCGGTTTAATATCGTTTCTCTTGTCTTATGTACTTTTCCATAGAGATTGGCTAGATATTTTTGGTATACGACATGTCCATATCCAATTTTATGTTATGACAAACATGTAACAAACAATCACGTTTGTGTTTTTGTTACACAATTTTTCATTTAATTTATGAGACTGGAATCTCTTTCCATGTCCATGTCTACCACTTTATTTATAAGTGATCACGGTCTCTACCGTGTCTGTATTCTCGTCATAAAAAATTATCACAATTACTGGTTGCTACGACATTCACTTTTGATAATGAAAATTTTGAGAATGGAGCCAATCCAGTTGGACGAGCATGATGGTTCATTATTTTTCAAGCCATCATGTAAGTGGTGACGTAAAATATCATTTCATTCGATGTTGTTTTAGAGGAGGCATAGCCTACGACTCGATTCAGGAGGAAGCAAAACCTTCTGCTCCAGAAATAATTCAACATAAAAAAAAATCATCTCAGGACGACAACATCCATGTGATTTTTTTTTTCTCACGAAATGATAAATTTAAAGGCATAAATTGAAATGCATAAATTTAAAGGCATAAATTTAAATGCATAAATATAAATGCGAAATTTAAATGCATAAATATAAATGCAGAAGTTAAAGACATAAATTGAAGTGCATAAATATAAATGCGGAATTTAAATACATAAATTGAAAAGTTAGATTAGTAATCGAGGAGGCAGCGCCTACCATAAATTCAAAGAGGAGGCATAATCTCTCACTCCATAAATATGATCTAAGGTGACATAGTCTACCATATGATCCACTCGTGGAGGCATAGCCTACCAAAATGATAAGGAGGAGGCTTAACCTACTACTCCATAAATATGATCTGAGGTAACATAGTCTACCATATGATCATGATCGTGAAGGCATAGTCTACCATAACGATCGGTTCGGAGAAGGCAATGCCTATCTTTCCGAAATAATATATAAACGGAAATATAAAAGATGTAGTATTTTATTTTTATTTTTTGGTAAAATAAATTGGTCATAGTTAAACCTCACCTTTTCGGTATTTGACTGGATCAAGAGACGGTCGTGCTGATAACGTGTTGTAAATTTATACTTATAGATGAATTTTTTTTTTTTTGTCAACCTTTTGGATTCATGGACCGCGGTAACAATATTACAAACGGGCCGAAAAGCCCAGTACAATGGGAACCAAAACGCGTGAAAATTAAAAACAGGCCTAAAGCCCAAATAGAAACCAGATGAGGCCAACACGTGGCAGTCAAAGAGAGGACCACCATGTATCACACGCGTCCCGCGAGGAAGAAACCGCCGAGAACCGCAAATCGACGTGGAGGATAACGCCGTGGCAGCGCCGGACCACCCCACCGATACCGGCTAGAACCGTTTGCCGATCTCCACATCCCGAAACCGCCGTCAAGAGCCACCTGCATGTAAAGAAAGACACGAGCAAAAACTTCACCGAAGGCCACCGGATCCATGGAGGCGTCACCGCCGTTAGAAGAATCTCCTAACAGAATCTCTGTGTCGCTTGTCCTCAAAAGCCAGAGCACGGCAACGATATTAATCTAGGCCAGTGGCGGACCCAGCCCAAATTTTTAGGGGTGTCACAATAATTTAAAATAATTAAAATTAGTATATTGTGGGAGTTGAACTCAGGTTTGGGGGTGTCAAACCATGTCACGTTAACCAAATGAGCTGAAGTCAGTTACCGATTTATGCTTACAAATTAAACATTTATAATTTTAACCGGTGTCACTTGAAACCCTAACCTATAACGTAGGTCCGCCTTTGATCCAGGCATGCCGGAAGAGTTCAGGCGGAGCCAAGCCAGAAATCAGGAGAAAGAAGGCGCAAGAGAAAGAGGGGGAGCGAGACCGAAAGTCGCACGGAGCGACGAAACTGGGGAAAACCCAAACTGGAAAATTCCGGAGAAATCCGCTGATGCGGAAGCGACAGCAGCCATAGAAGGCAAAAGGGACTTATTAAAGTCGGTAACCCAGAACTGAACCAGAGCCAGCCGGACACCGAAGCAAAACGAAGAACTCCGATAAATACAACCGGCGAACCGACAAGACTGAGCCAACAAAACGGCGAGAAAAAGACGTTTCCTCTGAAAGATAGAGAAGCGAGAAGAGGAAAACATCAGAAAAAAACTCACCGGCGACGAGTCCGGTTAACCGGGAATCGCCTTCTCCCTAAAGAGAGAATCAGTCTCCACCCATATGACTTTTATAGATGAAAATTATACTTGTGTTTATATGTATGAATATTATATATTATAATGATTATAACTCGGAGAAAATAGTACGTAGTAAAGAAGGAAGAGTGGAATTGTATGTCTGTAGTTATATCGTGTAACAACAACAACACCCTTTATATAGGGGTGACTAACCGAAGTTTAAAGTCGGTTTGGAGAAAATATCTCCATTAAAATATATATTTATAATAATTTAACAAAAACAGTAATTTGAAAAAAATAACATTGCTGTTTCTGCAAGTTAGTATCACTTCTCTGTTTTCTCTTTCTAGTTAACCGTTTTTTTGTTAATTAATGTTCAACGTCTTTTACATGATTCAATTCTACATTTGCAATGTTTTTTTTTTTTTTTTTTTTTTGAACTTTACATTTGCAATGTTACATTACAAATTCAACAAATCAATCTACAATTTTAACCCGATTCGGTCTTTGCTTAATCTCACATCTTTGTTGCCTCTGGTCTACTGTCTCAAATCCAGCCATCGAGCACAAATGAAGCAGAATCATCCCTCAAAACCGACCAAACCGCTTCTGTCTTTGCTCAGATGTGTTTTAGGGCTGAAAATTATAGTCAGAAAAGTTTTGGTTTTCTACGTCTCTGTGGACACAACTCTCTGTGACATTTCTAAGCTCGACCAAGAAGAAGATTGTGAGTTTCTATAGGAAACAAGATAAATAATGAAACTGATGTACGCGACTACTCCAGCAGAAACCAGAAACCCAACAAGAAACCCTTCCACTTCAGCCATGAAGAAATCAAGAAGAAGATACCCATTTATCATCATCACAAACCCCGCCACAGTCCACGCTAGTTTCTGCAAAGATCCAAAACTGACTTGTTACAATCAACATTACAAGAGCAAAGAGTGATGAAAAGACAAAACAGGCTTATACCTCGAGGGAAGGTCCGATTCTGAAGACACCCATGATATGTTCTTTAGAAACCATAGTCAAAAGAGGAATAACAGCGAAAGGAATCTGCATCGACTGAAGAATGTTAAGCCATTCGTTTAAAACATCGAGCGATCCCTCTTTTGTGTTAAACATAACAGCTACAAACATAGTTGGCACAATCGCAAAGCTTCTTGTTATAAAAGCTGATAGCCATTGCTCCATCTGAAGATCTAAGAACCCTTCCATAATAAACTGTCCAGCGTAAGTCCCCGTTATCGTACTGCTTTGTCCAGCAGCTAATAAACCGATTCCCCAAATGTAAAGTATCGGGAAAACCCCACCGCCATATTTTTCCTGTAGGTAATGTCCCGCGTTAACCAGTCCTATACTATCAGCTTGTTTGGTTCCATAAAACCCTTTAGCGAAAACCGCTGTAACAAACAGATTGATCATGAACGAGACGAAAAGAGCCGCCGTTGATTCGATGTTATAGTAATTGAGAGCTTCCTGAACTCTGTTTATCTCCTTTGGGTTTGTCTTCCTCGACTGCACTAAAGCAGAATGCAAGAACACATTGTGAGGCGTTATTACGCATCCCACGACTCCAACAGCTTGTCTGATTGTCTTTGATCCAAGTTTCGGCACAATAATGCCTTTCAAGTCAACAGATAAAAAGAAAATCAAGAACTGGTATTAAAGAAAACAATGCCTCAGTTTTTTTAATAAAATTGTTACCTATGATCAGTTCTTCACTGCTCGGCTTAGTTTCATTGAACATCCAAGCAAACGAAAGAGCCATTGTTGCGATCAAAACTGCGAAAAGACCTTCTAATTTCCTCATTCCACATTTCTCCAGATACGAAATCAAGAAGCTGTTTTCACAATATATAGAATCCACATTAAGCATAAGCATCTGATCCTCTTCAATTTCTTCAGATATGAACGAAATCAAGAAGCTATTAATCAAGAACACACAACAAAAGATAAGAGCTTGCTTACCAATCAAAGGACGTGATGATAACACCGACCCAAATAGGTAAAAACCCTCGGGTCAGGATTTGAAGAGCGATTGCGCTTCCGATGACTTCCTGAATATCAGCTCCGATTAAAGCAACCTCCGCCATGAACCAAAGCAGAATTCGCGCCCACGACGGGTACTCACTACGGCAAATCTCCGCCAGATGCCGACCCGTCGCGACACCAATCCGAGCCGAGAGAAGCTGAATCAGAAGTCCCATTAGCGTCGCCCATAGGAGAAGCCATAGAAGCGAGTACCCAGCCACAGCTCCGGCTTGTAGATCCCCTTCGATGTTTCCTGGATCTAGAAACGCGATGCTCATGAGAAACCCAGGTCCCGTGAATTTCCATAGCTTTGCCCACGAAAACGGAGGAACAGAATCTAAAGTGTTTACACCGTCTTCTTCTATGGTCAGCACCTGATTCTCTGGTGGTTCCGCCGGCGATTCGCGGTGCTCGTCAGAGTCTGTTTGAGAGGTTTCTGGAGGTAAGAGACGTTTAAATTCACCGTTACTCTCGTTACGTTTCCTAGGGCTGTTAACTCTGCGGGAAACGACTGTATCCGTCATCTTTAGTAACGGAATATTCTTTCGGCGTTACTGACGACGTGATTTTTCTACGGTAAAAAGATTACATGGATTTTTTTTTTTCCAGAAGTTAGAAGTCAAGAAAAGTCAAATGATCAAAAAAATAATGCAATTTTCTAAAAATGAATTATAAATGCTGTCAATAATTTCTATTATTAGAGGCTTTAATAGTGATCTAATTATTTTTAGATGATTTGAGTATTTAGAATTTTTCTCTAGATTTGAATGTAACAGAATTAGCTGTTGTCTTCAAGAATTAGCAGAATAAATATTGGTTTAGAGACATTTTCGGATTGAAAAGAAAACAAGTTGAGCAAACCATAGACCGAAACCGGTTAAATTACAAAATCCCTTAACCGGTACAGAATCAGACCAAAGCTAAGCAATCTTCAAGCAAACAAATCAAAAGCAAAACATAGATTGTTTCCTAAAGCAAACATCTTCAAAAGAATTTTGAATGGAAGGAAACCGATCTTAGCTTGAGCACACAGACCAATATGCAAGAGACAAACGAGTCTTTAGTTGGAGCAGCAACCGGTTTTCTTCACAGCGGAGACATCAATATCGATCTTCTCTCCTTTGGAAGGAACATTACCCGAGTTCGAACCATCACCAGTCTCCATTGCTTTCTTGCTAACAACATGGTAAATCTGAGTGAGTACTTCAGAGAAGGCGTTCTCAACATTAGTAGCTTCGAGTGCTGAAGTTTCCATGAAGTAGAGTGATTCATTCTCTGCAAAAGATTTCGCATCTTCGGTTTGAACCGCTACAAGATGACGAAGATCGGATTTGTTTCCCACAAGCATCACGACTATGTTTGGGTCGGTATGTTCACGGAGTTCCCTAAGCCACCTCTCAACGTTTTCAAATGTGGAGTGTCGTGTTACATCGTAGACAAGAAGGGCACCAACAGCTCCTCGGTAGTATGCACTAGTGATTGCTCGGTACCTAAAGAGAGAATGCAAATCCCATTAACATAAGTAGAACCAAAACTGAAGACAGATTTCAAAGCTCTCATTGGTCAAAGTAATCAGCAAATCAACGTTATTTCCTACAAAAATGATAGCTTTCTCGAGCTATCTCTTCGGCATTTCAAGATAAGCTGGTCCTAAGATCTACAATGACAGATCTAATGACATAGTTTGCACCGATCCACACAGCAAAGGAGTTACAATTGTAATAAAGTAAACGAAATTGGTTTGCTTAACCTAGCAATTTAGTTATCGAGGACGGAGAACATAGAATAATTGTCCTGAATCGACTACAATCTAAAGGCCAAGATGGTGAAGAGACAGAACAAACCTTTCTTGACCAGCAGTATCCCAAATCTGGGCTTTGATGATTTTTTCCTTCACATTCAAGCTACGAGTGGCGAACTCGACGCCGATCGTGGACTTAGACTCGAGGCTAAACTCGTTCCTAGTGAATCGAGAAAGCAAATTGGACTTTCCAACACCCGAATCACCGATCAGAACCACCTTGAAAAGGTAATCGTAATCATCATCTGTTCTGTAACCCGCCATTAACACTGCTCACGAGAGAAAAAAAGCTTCACTTTGATTTTGCTTTTTCCCCTTAATTTCTTCTTCGGATTCAGAAATCTGCCCAGATTTCCACAGAAAGAGACTGTTGAAAAAACTAGGGTAGGACTTGTGTCTTTCTAGCTGGACTACTACACACACAATAAAACCGATATGATATGGGTGAAAAAAAATAGTTAAGGAAAAGACTAAAATCCCTGCATGATTCCTCTGATCTGTGGCTTTTTATCCGGTGAAGCTAGGGGTATATCCGACATTTATTGTTTGACGTTTTTCATTTTCTTGAAAAGGTCCACCCAAAGTGGTGGCGGTCATGTTTACATTGGTAAACGGCGATCATCATTTAGTCACTCTTTATTCGACGAAAAAAATGCATTGCCAAAAAAATATGTAATTAGATGGCCTCCATTGTTCGAAAATCCATTAGATAGTATATGTACGATTGATCTGGCCCTAATATTTAGCAAAATACCGGAGACAATGCTGAATAATTCAAAATCTAATTTTAGAATTATTTAGGGTTTAAAAACATATCAATCCATTATAATTAACTATTTTGATATAATATTATATTTAAAACTGTATTAAATCTATGAAAACGGCAATTTAAATTTGAAACATATAATTGACAAAAAAACGAAACATTTAATTATGTTAAAATTATAAACATAAGTTGTTGTTAGAGAATCAGTCAATAAGCGTGCTCAGCACGAAGTCAATTTCAGTTCAATAAAGCTCCTATTATTGAGGAGTTGTTTAGCTTATTTTGGTGTTGAAGTAGTCATAGAAGTAGTTCCTGTTTTGTAGGAACCATCAGTTGTAACAAGGTTATAAACAGAGCTATTGCTCTATCGTTTGAATAAGATAACAAGTTACACCATTTTTCTCTTTGTTCTTACTTTACATTTGGTATCAGAGCGAAGAGAGAAAACACGATCAGAAAAACACTATGGGGTCAGAAGAAAAAGGGATGTTGAGCATTCCAAAGTTTGATGGTGATTACGATCATTGGGCTATGTTGATGGAGAACCTAATCCGATCGAAGGAGTGGTGGAACCTTATTGAAGAAGGAATCACTGAGCCGGCTCGCGGGACTGTGCTCAATGGACAACAACGATCGGAGTTAGCAGAGTTGAAGCTCAAGGATCTTAAAGTCAAGAATTACTTGTTCGCTGCCATTGACAAGGGAATTCTGAAGCAGATCTCGCAGAAGAACACCTCCAAAGAGTTATGGGACTCGATGAAAGTGAAGTTCCAAGGGAATGAGCGTGTACAGAGTGCACAACTGCAGAGGATGCGTAGAGATTTCGAAATTCTCGAAATGAAGAATGGCGAAAGTGTGAAGGAGTATTTCTCAAGGGTGATGGTCGTTGCCAACGACATGAGGAACCTCGGAGAGGATATGCCCGATGCTAAGGTGGTGGAAAAGGTGTTGAGAACACTGTCTGAGCGATTCACATACATCGTATGTGCAATCGAAGAATCTAAGGACATCAAGAGGCTCTCTATTGATGAACTCCAAAGTTCCCTGCTCTGCCATGAACAAAAGTTCAAGAAGAAGGAGACCGAAGAGCAAGTGCTGCAAGTTGCAGAACCAGCACGAGGGCAACAATCTAATCGAGGAAGAGGAGGATATCGAGGAACTGCTAGAGGCAGAGGAGGAAGAGGAGCAGGGAGAGGCTCGGTCAACAAAGCACTGATTGAGTGCTACAAGTGTCGAAAGTTGGGGCACTATCAATATGAGTGTCCTGATTGGGAGAAAGGAGCTAATTATGCAGAATTTGATGAAGCAGAAGAGATGGTTCTAATGGCTCACACTGAGATTGAGAAGAAGGAGAAGATGTGGTTTCTTGATTCTGGATGCAGCAACCATATGTGTGGAGAGAAAGAATGGTTCTGCGATCTAGATGAAGAATATTCTCATCAAGTCAAACTGGGAGACAATTCAAAGATGGCTGTCATGGGGAGAGGCAATGTTCGAATGGAGATCAGGGGCATGTCGCACATTATCACTAATGTGTATTACATTCCGGAATTGAAGAACAACCTGATCAGCATTGGACAGTTGCTAGAGAAAGGTTTCACGGTTCTGATGCAAGAGAAAGTCTGTCGTGTGTATCACCAATCCAAAGGGATGATCATGGAGATTCCAATGACTGCCAATAGAATGTTTGTTGTCACAGCTAAGCTGATGCCTCAAGAACCAACATGCTTCAAGACATCAACTGAAGAAAATTCATTCTTATGGCACTGTCGTTATGGACACCTAAGCTATAAGGGATTGAAAACACTTAAGGCTGGAGATATGGTGAAGGGCTTACCAGAGATTGAAGCTCCAACCAAGCTGTGTGAAGATTGCCTAACTGGAAAACAACAAAGAGATGTCATCCCTAAGAAAAGCAATTGGAGAGCTGGTGAGAAGTTGCAACTGATACACTCAGATTTGTGTGGTCCTATCACGCCAGAGTCCAGCAGTCTGAAGAGGTATATCATCACTTTCATTGATGATTTTTCAAGAAAATGTTGGATTTTTCTGTTGGCTGAGAAGTCTGAAGCCATGGAAGCATTTAAAAGGTTTAAGGCTTTGGTAGAAAGGGAGACTGGGATGTTGATCAAATGCTTAAGGACGGATAGAGGTGGGGAATACAATTCAAACGAGTTTAAGGAATTGTGTGCTAGTCATGGCATCCAACGTCAACTCACTGCCGCATACACACCGCAGCAAAACGGTGTGGCAGAGAGGAAGAACAGAACAATTCTCAACATGGTTCGTAGCATGATGTCTGGAAAGAAAGTACCAAAGAAATTCTGGCCAGAAGCGACAAACTGGTGTGTTTATGTATTAAACAGAAGCCCAACTACTGCTGTTGAAGGTAAGACGCCTGAGGAAGCTTGGAGTGGTCTAAAGCCATCTGTAGATCATTTCAAACTCTTTGGATGTATCGCACATGCCCACATACCGAAAGAGAAACGAAAGAAACTGGATGATAAGAGTATCAAGTGTGTGCTGTTTGGAATGAGTGAGGAGTCAAAAGCATACAGATTGTATGACCCCATTGAGAACAAGATCATCACTAGCAGAGATGTAGTGTTCGATGAAGATGCAGAATGGGAGTGGAACAAGGATTCAACCAAGGAATCTGATGTTCTGGAAATCTGCGACGATGATGATTCTGTCAAAGAAGCAGAAAATGTGGTGACTCAAAATGATGATGAAGAAGAACATCCCACAGAAGCTGAGAACACAAATCGAAGAGGAAGACAAACAACAGCACCATCATGGATGAGAGACTATGTTAGTGGAGAAAACTTATCCGAAGAAGAAGAAGAAGGAATGGTCGACTTTGTCATGTTCATGGAAGTCTTCGGTATGTTTTCTCATGTAACAGATCCAGTAAACTTTGAAGAAGCAGTGAAAGAAGCTAAGTGGAGAGATGCTATGGATCGAGAAATTGAAGCCATTGAGAAGAATGAGACTTGGGAACTATGCAAGCTGCCACAAGGAGTGAATACCATTGGAGTGAAGTGGATTTTTAAGACAAAGCTGAATGAATCTGGTGAAGTCGACAAGTGCAAAGCAAGACTTGTTGCAAAAGGGTACACTCAAAAATATGGCATCGACTACACTGAAGTATTTGCTCCAGTTGCAAGATGGGACACCATTAGAGCAATTCTTGCGATGGCAGCACAAAAGGGCTTGAAAGTTTATCAACTTGATGTGAAGAGTGCATTCCTGTATGGAGAACTTACTGAAACTGTGTACATTGATCAGCCACAAGGGTATGAGAAGAAGGGCCACGAAACTGATGTGTACAAGCTCAGAAAGGCGCTATATGGACTCAAGCAAGCGCCTAGAGCCTGGTACAGCCGCATTGAGAAGTACTTCACAGAGAAAGGGCTGGAGAAATGTCCTCATGAACCCACACTCTTCATCAAGACTGATGATGAAGGTAACCTCCTGATTGTATCTCTATACGTAGATGATATGATTGTGACAGGAAACAAAGAAAGCACAGTGGAAGAGTTCAAAGCTTCAATGAGAACAGAGTTTGACATGACAGATTTGGGAGAGATGAGGTATTTTCTCGGAGTAGAGATTATACAAGATGACACAGGCATATATATGTGTCAGAGGAAATATGCTCGTGAGGTTCTTGAAAGGTTCAAGATGGAGGAATGCAACTCTGTGAGAAATCCTATTGTTCCAGGAACAAAATTGGTTAAAGAGGATTCAAGTGGGAAAGCTGATGCGAACTTATACAAGCAAATGGTGGGATGCTTGATGTATTTATCGGCCACCAGACCAGACCTGATGTTTGTTTTAAGTTTGATCAGTAGGTTCATGGGCGATCCGTTTCAAACACACATGGGAGCAGTAAAGAGGATTCTTCGATATGTGAAAGGAACCATTAATCTAGGAGTGCATTATAAGAGGAACGGAAGCAGGATACTTGAAGCATATTCAGACAGTGATTATGCTGGAGACTTGGATAGCAGGAAGAGCACTTCTGGATACGTACTTGTCTTGAGCAATGCAGCCATCTCGTGGTCCTCAAAGAGACAACCCGTGGTGACTTTATCCACAACAGAGGCGGAGTTTGTAGCTGCAGCAACCTGTGCTTGTCAAATCATATGGTTAAGAAGAATTTTGGCCAACATTGGAGTCATTCAACGTGATGGAGGAAGCACTACAATGCACTGTGACAACGTGTCTACAATCAAACTGTCCAAGAATCCAGTCATGCACAAGAGAAGCAAACACATCGATGTAAGATTTCACTTCCTTAGAAATCTTGTGAATGATGGGGTTGTGGAGCTGGTATACTGCAGTACACAACAACAAGTTGCAGATATTATGACCAAGCCCTTGAAGTTGGAGACATATGAGAAGCTGCGTGAGATGCTTGGAGTCTGTGAAGTCCCATCTATAAACTAATACCTATCGGTTTTGGTTTAGGAGAGGCTATGTTAGAGAATCAGTCAATAAGCGTGCTCAGCACGAAGTCAATTTCAGTTCAATAAAGCTCCTATTATTGAGGAGTTGTTTAGCTTATTTTGGTGTTGAAGTAGTCATAGAAGTAGTTCCTGTTTTGTAGGAACCATCAGTTGTAACAAGGTTATAAACAGAGCTATTGCTCTATCGTTTGAATAAGATAACAAGTTACACCATTTTTCTCTTTGTTCTTACTTTACAGTTGTGATCTTTAAAAAAATAAAATATATATATATATATATATATAATTTATTAATATAGTTAACCGATCTAAATCGAAAACAAAACCAGGTACAATCAGAAATTAAACCGATAAAATATCGAACCAAAAACTAATAGAAGAACTCCCTAAACTAGTGAAACTTGGTTAGGTTAAAAATGACGCTTTTATGTATGTCTATAGTTGCATCCGTTGCCGCCGATGGATATGAAGCATGACGAATCGTGGCACCCCTCTGAAACTCCTTCCTGAATCTCCAAAGATCCGACCATGGATCCCGTTCCACACCCCAGAGGTTCTTAACCCTCATCTCGCCTCCCTACATCTTTGATGACCAACCCGATTCCCACATACTTAACCGATGGGTGTCCCACATACTTAACCAATGGAAACCCACTGATGTGAGAATCCATGGTAGTTTTCTTTCCAGAATCTCAACCGCATCTTAGAGTTTGTCTCCTACCAATCGCCTCCAAACAAGCTTCTTCCAGTTAAATGAAGCTCCGACAAGACCTATCAAAAGATGACCTCACCAAGCGCCTCTTTCGACAAACTTTGCCGAGAAAGACTCAATGATCTCACCTAGCACTGCCTCACCTCCTCAACGAGCAGCGCGAACCTACGAGTCCACTTTGCCGACTTCTGTTGCAAAAGCGGCGGGACACCGTCACGCCTCTCTATCCCTCTGCACCGTCCTTGGGATGCTGCAGTCCTCGACGGCACCATATCTGGCTGATTCCTCTTGTGATTGAAGGTGGATCCACCGCATCCGCTTCAGCGAAAAGACTGCTCCCTCCATGCGCTGCCAGAAGATGCTTACCGAGACCTCGTATATCTCATCTCGCTACCACGATCTCGTTAACGCACTGCAACAAGCCGAAGACCCCTCGCTCGCGGATACACCTAGATGTCAGAGGGATCTCCCGAAAAGCAAGGTTTACTTTTTTGTTTTCTTTCTCTCACTAAGAACTTTTTTTGACGAAACTAGAGAGGCTTGTGATTTTTAAATTTTAGATCCTAAATATTTTTCAAAAAAAAAAAATTAACTAGATGGTCAATAAGACAAAAATTATATGGTACATAAAAAATAAAACGGTTTAAACGACCATAAAATCGGCTAACGATTACTCAATCGACTTAAAAAAAATAGAGTGGTTGAGTATTGTCTAATGTCTAAATAGACGACTAGACGACCAAGTTTTAAGAAATGAGATGCACCGTATGAATTATCTACAGCTTTTATTTTTGTATATGGCTTTTAAAATTATCAATCATGTTTTATATTGATTTTTAAAGTTACAATTCAAAAATTTGTGAACCCTAATTACTACAAATTTATTTTTGAGTCCATAGGAAAAAATATGGTTGTAAAAGTGGGTGATTTACATCAGATGTATCTTTTTCATTTTTTGCTAGCATTTTGGTATCTTTTGAAAACCAATTGTAATATTGTATCTTTTTGTTAGAAGATAAAGTATGAAAAGACCATGATGCACCTGCTTTAATTTAACTGACCAGTTTCTCAACTTGCTAACTAGATATTCTAATAATTAGCAGTTTACGATTGAAATGGTTATTTAATTTTAGATCAGTTAAAAAAAATTAACACTACCTTCTTCTCTCACTCACATCTCTGTCGGCGAGAGCAGAAGCCGTTCTTTTTCCGTGAAGGTTTTTTTGACCATCGCTCACTAATCATAAGGTAAAGTTCAAAAACTCTAAGATTGTTTGTGGAGTTTTTTTGCGGTTTGAAAATCGTAAACTTCTATCAATGTTTGTTCCTTGCAGACGATGGTAGACGATAATCTGCCTAGTAGATTGTACAAGATGGATTGTTACCCAGAAGGCCGTCTGAATATATATTCAAAACCAGATATATTAAACAAAGTGTGGAAGAAGATTAGGGAGACGCCCGAGTGGGAAATACTTTGAGGTTATAGTTTTAGAGAGTTGATTAAGCTTCCAGTAAAACAGAGTCCAGTTTCTAGAAAAATGATTTATGGTCTATTGGCGAGGCAAATAATCATAAAAGAAAATGATATGAGTTAACTTCAGTTTTTGAAGGACAACCTCTTTGATTTTCGCTAGTTGAGTTCAGAGTGATAACTGGATTAAGTTGTTGTGAGTGGCCCGAACAAGAGGGGATTGAGGAGAAGAGAAAGACTCTAGAAGGGTCGAAGTCTATGTGGGAAGAATTGTTGAGTAGTATGAGTAAGGGTGGGAAAAAGGGGGCCACAGTGTTAGAATTGAAGATATACTTAAAATGCTCGACGATCCAAATATGGATGGTTCAAAAAGGTTGAAACTTGCTCTGATATGTATTGTCGATGGAGTGCTTAATAGTATCAATCAGACTGCGAAGGCAACCTCGGATTTTGTTGAGATGCTGAGGGATGTGGATTAGTTTCTAAACTATCCATGGGGGCGTGAGTCTTTTCTTAAGACAATTAATTCAATGAAGCCTGGTCCAAGATCTTGTAAAATTAGGGATGATCCTATTCAGACATTCAGAACGCAACTGCAACAACAAAGAAAGGTCGTTTATGGATTCCCGCTTGTTTATCAACTCCTAGCTTTCCGTTGTATACCATGTTTTTGGAGAGGATGCATTAACATGAATCAATTGTTAACTTCATGGATGCTAGATTCCAATAAATACTAAATTTGCTTAGTTTGTATATCCTGAAGACTAAGGATGCGGATCCATGTTATACTAGTTCTTTTATTTAGTAAATATGTCTTCATGATAAGATGGATAGGAAAAAATGAATAGAATAAAACAATCATCTTAAAATACATAAATTATGAGGCCAACCAAAGGAATGTTTGGAACAAAAGATGGCTAGTAGTGGAGACTAGTGGGGAACAAAAAGGATGCTATGAGGACCTAATGATAAACTAACATAGAGAATAAATCATTCTTCAACCATAAATGAGTGACTTTAGCTGGCCAAACGTCCAAGCGATTGCACAAATAGAGACGGTCACGATTCAGATGATATGCATCATGTGTTAAAAGATCTGAAACTTTTTAAATTGATAAAATTTTAGAAAATGAGATCATATTTCATCAATAATTTTTTGTTAAATATATTTTCCTTTTCAAGTTTATAAAAGTTATTGTGCCCTTGTTGATACGATCATGTTTTAATCCCTAGAAGGTCAAGAGATCATGTCTAAGCTGATCGGACATAGCGTCATCATAGAAGTGTTGCATGAAGTGCTTCTTCAGTGCATCCCAAGTAGTCAGAGTCCCAGGTGGAATCTGCTTCAGCCAATTAGCAGCTTCTCCTCCAAGAGAGTGAGGAAAAAGCTTGCAGTGTAAGTATTCTTAGCTCACTTCATTGTAATTCATCCTAGTGACTAAAGACTCGAAGTCCTCTATGTGATCCATAGACTGCTCTTGTGAGAGTCCATAAAAATGTGTTGTCCCACAAGCGTGTAGTAGGTCTTCAACTCAAACTAAAATCAGGAGGTATAATCGCAGACCTGTTGGCGTAGAACTCATCATGCATGTTGTAATCAGCTAGTGTCCTCCTAGCGGGAGGATTAACAATCTGTCGCTCAGGTTCAGGGATCACACACTACAAAAAAACATACTTTTTGCGACTGCGTATATAGTCGCAACTCAGTCGCTATACTACATTTTGCGACCCAGTAGCCGCTAATCTGTGGTCGCTAAATTTATTAGTCGCTATATTAGTCGCTAAATTGCGACTATTTAGCGACTATATATATTTTGTGAATATTAGTCGCTATATAAGTCGCTAAATTAGCGACTAATATAGCGACTAATTTGCGACTGATATATAGTTATTTTAGCGACTGATTAGCGACTAATAATAATAATACTAAAAATATTAATTTTGATATATAGTAATAAGATAATAATTAAATATTAATTAAATAAATGTTAATTAAATAAATAAATTTACAATTTAAATAAAATCAATTCTTAAGAAAAAATTAAACAAATACACAAATTTAATTATTTTATTTATAGAAACAATTGATATTAAAAATATTAAACCAACATATTAATATTTTTTTTTTTAAGTAGATCTGGCCGGCCGAAGCCTCCGGTGAACCGTCGCCTGAGAGATGAAGCCTCCGGTGAGCCGTCGCCTGAGAGATGAAACCTCCGGCTCGGCTGTTGGTCCGGCATTCTCTTCGGCGTTATCTGGAGAGCTGAAGCCTCTTGAAACTCACGAAAACACCTCTCTCTCTCACCTTGGCCGGAGCAGGAGGAGAAGAGTCTTTCGCCGGTCTTCGATAGCAACAGCCGACATCGTCACCGGCTATGGCAGAGAGAATCTGGCGATGGCAGAGAGAATCCGGCGATGGCAGAGAGAAATCCGACGAGGCTCCGACGGCTCCTTCATTTGCGATTTCTTCACCGGAGGCGTGACGATTCTTCTTGTTCTTCTTCGCAATCGATTCCTCCACACCATTGATTCTTCTTCGTTCTGAGTTTGTGTGAGAATGAAGACGAAGAACACAAGAGGAAGATTATGGTCATATCTTCTTTCAATTTCTCAAACAAATGATTTAACAACAAAGAAAAAAAACTGAAGAAGAATGATGGCGATGGTGAGATGGATACGGGACGACAAAAAAAAGAAGGATACGGCGCACATGAGTTGGGGAGTGAGACATACTTAGATAATTAGGTTAAGTTTCATCAACGGCTGAGATTAAGTGTATGTAAGATCTAATGGATGGGAAAGAGATATGAGTGTTTATTAGAATAAATCTGAGCCATTGATATCTTAAATCAACGGTCAAGATGTGCGATCCATGTGATGGTCTATTGACCAATAGAAATATTTTGGAGTTTAATTAATATAAATTAATGAAAAATGACATAAATAAATAAAATAAATTGTTAAAACTATTTTTTTCGTTTTAGATTTAAAATATATAATATATAAAAACTTTTCTAAAAAGTGTTAAATTCTAAAAGTGATTTAAAAAATTAAAATGAGTATAAATAATACTTAAAAGGATTTAAAAATAATAAAATGAATAAATTTAATTTTCAATTTAAGATTATATGAATTTTTTATTTGAAAAGTGTTAAATTTTAGATATTAGTATGTATACAATAATTAAAAGGAAAATTTTAAGATTTTTAGTTTAGGATTAATATTATAAATTGTTTTAAGGGTTGTGTTTAAGGTTATAAGAATGTTTGAAATAATAGATTTGGAAAGAAAAAAAAGTGTGTATAACTGCTGAATTTTATGTTTGAATATGTTATAGTAATTGAAATTTTGTTAATTAGAATTTTGTTTATACTTTAGAGTTTAGGGGTTTGTTTAAGGTTATAGGGTTAGGAAATATTTTTACATTATAAGTGTATAATTTTATTAGTTAGAGTTTAGGGTTTGTTTAGGGTTTAAGGTTTAAATAGCTACCGATAATGTTTATTTAGAGTTTTAGGGTTTGTTTATGGTTGTAGAGTAATTTAGAGTTAGGGTTTATTTAGGGTTTAGGGTATAGGGTATAGGGTATGAAGTGTAATGTTAAAGGGTTTAAATGTTGTACTTGATTTTATATATTATATAGTAATTAGAGTTTTAGTTATTAAATTTTTGTTTAAAATTTAGAGTTTTAGGGTTTGTTTAGGGTTTAGGGTATAGGGTTTGAAGGGTAATGTTTAAGGTTTTAAATGTTGTACTTAATTTTATATATTACATAGTAATTAGAGTTTTAGTTATTAAATTTTTGTTTAAATTTTTGAGTTTTAGGGTTTGTTTAGGGTTTAGGGTTTGAAGGGTAATCTTGAAGGTTTTAAGTGTTGTACTTAATTTTATATATTATATAGTAATTGGGGTTTTATTTATTAGATTTTATTAATAATTTAGAGTTTTAGGGTTTAGGGTATAGGGTTTGAAGGGTAATGTTTAAGGTTCTAAATCTTGACTTAATTTTATATATTATATAGTAATTAGAGTTTTAGTTATTAAGTTTTTATTTAAAATTTAGAGTTTTAGGGTTTGTTTAGGGTTTAGGGTTTGAAGGGTAATGTTTAAGGTTTTAAGTATTGTACTTAATTTTATATGTTATATAGTAATTGGGATTTTATTTATTAGATTTTATTTATAATTTAGAGTTTTAGGGTTTATTTAGGGTTTAGGGTATAGGATTTGAAGGGTAATATTTAAGGTTTTAAATGTTGTACTTAATTTTATATATTATATAGTAATTAGAGTTTTAGTTATTAATATTTTGTTTAAAATTTAGAGTTTTAGGTTTTGTTTAGGGTTTAGGGTATAGGGGTTGAAGGTTAATGTTTAATGTTTTAAATGTTGTACTTAGAAAATGTTTTTCTGCATCGATCCAGTTATACATCCACTCTCGACCAATAGTATAGTTATAATCTCATGATATTTTTGACTTAGAAAACGTTTCCCTTTGTTTTTTTTTTCAATTTTATCTTAACAATATCGCAATCTTCATGTGTGGCTAAGGAGAAATCTTGTTGATCCATGTTTGTATATATATATATATATATTTTTTTTTTTTTTGCGACTATTTAGCGACTAATTTTGCGACTGATTCACAAAATTAGTTACAAATTAGGTACACCCGGTTCAGAACATTAAAAACGTGTTCTATACCGACTTTTAGCGACTAAAAAAAATACGGTTTAGCGATCCGCCGAATTTAGTCGCTAAATAGTCGCTATTTAGCGACTATTTAGCGACGTATAACTTGTGGTCGCAATTTAGCGACTAAAGAGCGACTATTCTCTATTAGTTGCAATATCAGTCGCAACTTAGTCGCTAAGTAGTCGCAAAATTTAGCGACTATAAAATCAGTCGCAATTTAGAGTCGCAAAAAACCTGTTTTCTTGTTGTGACATTTCCTTGAGCATCAAGTCTATGTCCCTGAACATTGTAGGGATTGTTCTGCAAGTATCTTAGAACACCTTCTGCGTCTCGAACCAAAATCAAAGCGTTTCGATTCATTATCCTTGCAGATTTTTGAGCTTTTCTGTTTGTCCTCTCAAGTTTAGCAAGCTCTTGATTTCTAAGATTCAAAAGCTCTTCGTCTGGGTTGCTTCTGGTGTGACGATTAGGCATACATTGAACTCAAAGTCTGGCTTCCAGATCGATGTCGATCGACACTGATGAATGTCGGTCGACACGGAATGTACCTGTCGATTCCTGCAGCAACAAAGACAAGCAAACAGAGAAGTATTAGTAAACAAAACAAAAGAAAAACAACTTAGTTTTAATTCTAGAACAAAATCTATTGGCGAACTCAAAGAGTCCCCGACAACGGCGCCAAAAATTTGATAGAGAAAATTTTATCCTTATTCTAACTGCAAGTGCACATATATGCAATCGTAGTACAAATGGTATTGAATCCACATAGACTCAAGTTCACACAACATATTATTTGTTTTCAAATTCAGCTAAGTCAATCAGGTGAAAGCAGTAAACAATGCAAGCAATTTAAAGAGTGTTTTCAATGGGAGAAAGACGCTAGACAAGAAGTTCTCGGGAAATCATGCAATGCCAGACACTTTAATAATCAGGATTCAGATGAAACACAGGTTCAAAAACTAGAATCGCAAATGTCAATAACTCAAATCTCGCCGCAATTATTATCTATGTCTAGCAACCTAATGATTCAAATCTCTTTGCAATCTTAGAGTTCTAGACAAACATTAATAACAAGTTCTTTATTCACAATTTTCTAGATCAAATCTCTTTGCATCTAATCAAATTGCTCACACTAAGTTCTGTCAGATTATAATTCACACTCTCGTTCCAAATTAATTATCCAAGATCTAAACTCTAGGTGATCAATCCAAAATTCAGTTTTAATCTCAACTTAGGTGATGAACATATAGATTTAGAATTCTAATTATCCAGTGATCTAACAAGGCATGAAATCCATATGAGAATCCCTAAATCTAACTAAGGTTACTACTCAGACATGGAATCAATAAGACAAGACATGTTTGAATAAAAAAATAAGACTGAATAGATAAATGAAATGGGGTTCGAAATCCTTCTCTCAAAGGTTACAAGTAGCAGAATCAGCCCCAAGCCAAAATCTCTCAATCTCCAAAGCAAAAGCCAAAAAAAGAAAGAACAAAAAGAAGAAAACAACTCTCCAAAACCCTATTAAAAGGCTAAACACGTTTTGGGGGCAAATTAGAAATAAGAGAACTTATGGACTTTCTTGCAAATCTTCAAAAGATGTGATTAACTCGCGCATAACTCTTGGTGGACTTCAGTGTCGACCGACACTAAGAGCAGTGTCGGTCGACATCAACTCTAAATCACGGCTCCAACTTCAGATTCCTGTAGAATGCTCCAGAAACGTCCCAAAATTTCTAGCTTTGCTCTAAATGCAAGCTTACCTGTAAAAGACTCAATAGACTCGAAATACAAGGTTAAATACTCAATATACACACTTATATCATGGTTAAAAACCTAGATTACATGATATATCAGAACGCCATTCCCAATCTTAATGCCACGGATGCGTCCTGTCATTGCATTTCTCGTGATGAGGTGACTTAATACATCGACGCAGAGAATAAAGAGATAAGGAGACAAAGGATCTCCTTGTCTTAATCCTCTCTGTGGTTGAAAGCGTCCATGTGGGTTCCCGTTAATGAGAACGGAGTAGGTAACTGTCGTTACAATCCCCATTATCCATGAAATCCACTTTTGTGAGAAACCAAACGCAGTCATAGTCTTTTCTAAGAACTTCCATTCCACTCAATCGTAGGCCTTGAAGACATCAGTTTTGATTGCCATATATGTTTGGGATACTCTCTTTCTGGATTTTAATGAGTGCTCAACTCATTTGCCACCAGAATATTATCAGTGATAATGTGTCCGGGTATAAAAGCAGACTGCGATTCTGAAATGATCTGATCGAGAAAAGACTTCAGCCGACTAACAAGAATCTTGGATATGATTTTATAGAGTACGTAGCAAAGGCCAATAAGGAGATAATCAGAGAATGTCTTCGGTGCTATTGTCTTTGCGATGAAGCAGATGTTCGTATGATTGACGTCAGAATTCATGGAGTTGGTCGTGAAGTATCGTTGGACTTCCAGAGTAACCTCGCACCCTACAAGATCCCAGCAGTGTTGGTAGAAACGTGCCGTAAGACCGTCGGGGCCAGGGGAACGATCAGACCCGATCGATTTCACCGCAATAAGAATTTCATCTTCTGTTACCTCCTTTGTAAGTTCCAAGTTCATATCATCTGTAACCTTCTGCTGAAAACCCTCATAAAGAGAATCATTGACAATTCAGTTATTAAAGCTATATGTTTCAGTAAAGAAATTTATAGCATGAGCCCCTATTTCCATGTCTTCGTTGTATATAACTCCACCTTTATTTTCCATAACATGTATTATGTTTCGTGCATATCGTGCTTTTGTCATGGCATGGTAGGTTTCAGTATTACGGTCACCATCTTTTAACCAAATATTTATACTCTTTTGCTGCCAGTAACGTTCTTCAGCTCTATACTCCTTAGCTAGTTGTGTACAAAGACTTGGAATATTCTCTCTTCTCATATCTGAGCAAGCCATGGCGGTATCTAATTTTGCCTTCAGTTCTTCAATGTTTCCGTCTGAATTCATGTTTGATAGATGATGACAGTTTGACATCGTTGATCTGCAAATTTTAATTATATCTGTAATAAGAGGTGAAGTACTAGAGTTCACTGGATTAGACCAACCTCGAATAACATACTGATCAAATTCGTCACAGTCTAGAAGTCGTTTATCAAAGCGAAATTGCTTTCCAAGTTTCTCAACTATTGCTGCTATTCTGGTAATTATTGGCCTGTGATCCGAACCACCTAATTTCAAGAACTCTGCTTCCGAGCCAGGATAGGCAGCTAACCATTCAGAGTTGATCACTACTCGTTCTAGACCGTGTGCTTGTATCGGTTTCCCACCCATGAGAATCAATCACCCTTGTAGTGAAGGTCTGTTAGAGCGCAAGTGTTATACAGATTTCGAAAGTCCTGGAAGGTTGATTCAGCTCTGATTCTGCCTCCCTTCTTTTCTTCATTGCATAATATCTCATTAAAGTCCCCAACTAAGATCCAAAGTCTGTGTCTAGTTGTGCATATTCTTTGAATTCGTTCCCAAAGGATATTTCGTTTCTTAGAAATAGGATCATCATAGACATAAGACAAATAATAACTTAATCCATTAGACTTAACTTCAACATCCAGAATATGTTCATCCCAATACATCTTCTTAACATATACATGGTTCTTCCAAAGGATAGCAAGACTACCACTACTCCTTCCAACAGGAGGTACACTGAAAACATTATCATAATCTAATACAACAGCATGATCACGTACTACATCACACTTACTAATAGTTTCACATAAGAAAAAGATATCTGGATATAAACGACGACAAATCTCCTTCAACCATGGTTCCGTCAGCAGCCCTCCTAGGCCCTGACAATTCCAACTGCATATATTCATGGAGCCGATGGAGGTACCAAGCCCTCCGCGCCTCTGTCCAAAGTGTGAGCGTTTGAGTAGGATCCTTCAAACTCTTTGGGACTACTCTTAACAATCGGTGGAAACATGACCTTCCACTGAGTAGTTTGTATGGGACTGCGTAATGCATCCTTTACTTCCTTGCGCCTTCGTTTGATAGTCTCCTGATGCGCTTCGTAAGCCGCAAAAAAATCCTAAAAATCTGCCTCAAGGAATTTACGTTTACCCGCTTTTGCTGCATTGCATATGTTCTTCTCTACCAAATAATCTTGATCATTATTTGGCGCTATGGTTGCATCAACATTCTGAATCCCATGGTCGTAAGCATGTCCCACAGCGTTACACTGTTCCACTTCTTCATGGATTCGAAGAGGATCTGCTCCCATTGGATTGACCGGTGGAACATGCGGGTGATCGTTGTCATTGTTATCTTCATAAGAGTTTGGGGGATCCTCATCATCAGCGTTCCCCTGGGTGTGACAATCTCTTCGCTCATGTGTAAGAAGACTGTAAGTCTCGCAGAAGGATCTGAGCCGTTCGTATTTGAAGCAAAGGATTGTTTTCTCATTGCGTCCAAATTGGAAGTTGCGTTGGAACCTGAGTGGATGATCCGTGTTCCAGAGGACACACACCCGTACAAAATTGACCCTGGTCGTAGAACTTTCATCAAAGTCGACATCAACAACCGGTGCGAGGATGTCTCCTATGAACCAGATCATTGCAGTCGTGAGAAACTGAAGCGGAATCCCACGAATCTTAATCCAGAAGGGAATGATCTTGGATGCATCATCAGAGAGATTTGGGGACCATTGATGAAGGGTCACCATCCATTCTGCGAAGGACCATGGTCCTCGCCGTAAAACCAGATTCATTGTCTCTTCCGTCGGGAAGAGGAATTGTACCTTGTCCGGGCCGATAATCCGAACGACGGAGTCATCAAGGCCCCGGAGTCGGGGCATCTGTGTGACCATCACACGGAGATTCTGTCTCCGAGGATTAAGACGCATAACCACAATCGTGAATTGGTTGGATGATGCCGCCTCGTCGCAGATCTCCGCCGGTAAAGTGATTGGTTTGTCGTTGATGCCCAGAGTAAGATTCTGCAACTTGTTCCTCATATTCTCTGCCATTGATTTTGAATTTCTCGTAACCCTTTCTGCAGTTACAGGTTCGATAAAATAGTCGATCCATGGCAGTTTCCACTTCCAAAAAGTTTTCCACTTCCAAAAAGTAAAAAGGGAAGTTATCACAAAGAAACCGCTTGGGTAGTTATCCAACGAAAGGAAACTGGCCTGGATAATAACTGAATCATATATATAATGGTAGAGTTTTTTACTCTCCTCTCAGCGTGCCACCTCAGCAATCACCTGTTGCTTACGTGGATGTCATTTTTAAAAACCAAAACCACATTGAATATAAGACGACTCATTGTTCTGTGATTCCTACCTATAAGCACTCCAATCTAATAACATGGAATGTACTTAATGTCTACAGAGAAGCTCATGAAGACCCAAAAAATCGGCCCATCAACAAGCCCAAACGTAATTTTGCCTTACCACTCGATTCCCAAGTTATCCTCCACCTCTCTGTCGAGCTTCCTCAGCTTCAAACTCTATCTTTCTTCTTCTGTGTTTTGGGAGTTTTAAACAGCCGTTTATTCAAAAGCCATGACAATAAATTCATCTGTTAATACTGCAATCAATTCCGAAACGCCCCTACCCAAATTGGGTCGTGAACTCAACCGTCTTGGCAAAATCTACTAATACGTGACTAGCACGAACAAGTAATCGCCTCAGCTTCGTCTGCCATCATAAGACTCCCAAAACGGAAGCCAGGTTTCTCGAGGAAGCCTTGGAAGAGGAACTGGAAAGAGGTTTTGAAACGGAAGCGAGGTTTCTCGAGTCCGCATATACTTTGCCGATTTATGCCGATGGTGAATCTATCATCACGTCGCGGCAGAAGGGTGCTTCTGGGACGAGGATCATATGCCTCCATGTATGAAGGCATTTCATTGTATAAAGTGAAGTCAGATTCCCATCAAGATCCTTTTTGATTGATGAGATTTTGTTAGATATAGATATGGGGTTTTTTTTGCTGTCAAGGAAGTTTCACTACTTGAACAGGGAAGTTATGCACAAGAATGCATACAAAAAATCGAAGGGGTGAGATAACCTACCTGTTTCAGTAGCATTGTAGAATTGTCTCATTGATCTGTCAAAAGTAGGAGGTTGCACTACTTACTAAGCTTCAGCATCAGAATATTGTGAGATATCGTGGCACAACCAAGGTATGATCCCGTTCTCGCTTTCCTATTCCCAGTTGCAACTTCCTATGCATTTTTTTGGTCAAACAATAAATAACATGTAATATATAACGCCTTTCCCTGTTTGCAGGATGGGTCGAATTTGTACATATTTCTTGATCTTGTATCCCAAGGGTCCCTTCTTAAACTTACCAAAGATACCAGCTTCCGGACTCTATAGTTTCCATGTGCACAAGAAAAATTCTCGATGCCTTGAAAAATCTCCACGGAGAAGGTTTAATCCACCAGTAAGAAAATTAGGCAACTTTCCTCTACTGGCTTTCCATAAACTCCCTATATTTCTTAAGCCTCCGTTTTCCGGCATTTCCTGTTTCCCTTACTTTTCTCATCTGATGCTACAAAGGGATATCAAATGTGCAAATATATTGGTGCACGCCAATGGAGCTGTTAAGCTTGCAGAATTTGGATTGGTAAATGTTCATTTCTCTTTTAATATGTTTATAGTGTGTTCTCTAAAGTAATAACTTGGTACATTGCTTACCCCTTTCTTGATACTTGTGTTATTTTGTTATTTAGGTGCTAAAATTAAATGATATTAAGGACTGCAAGGGAGATCCATCCTGGATGGCTGCAGAGGTTTTGTTTTGGGAGATTGTTACACTTATCCTTTCTACTCTTTTGATTATGTGAATACACTGATAGACAAACTTATGGCCCTTCAATATAATTGTTGGATCTATTAAGGATAACAAACATGCCCACCACTCCCAAATAGCACTTAAACTTTGGAAAACAGGTCCAGCGATCGCAGAAGAGCTTCTGGGGGATAATGTAGAAGCACACCACCGTAAAGGTACAAAGCATAAAGTGCCAACAATACAGGAATGCCCAGATTTGTTCATAACATCTTTGTAGCTGAAAAAGGGCATAGAATGTCAACGGCAGACGTCGCAAACTATCAACTAAATGTGTATGACTGCCCTTCTTTATGTTCCATTCGTTGGGCCCCCAAACGGCAATTTGGTAGAAAGCTATGTGGAAATAAACCCAATAATGAACATAGATTTGTGCCACCTCTATGCAAGCTTGAATGGATATGAAAATGTAGTAATAGTATAGGCATTTTCTCCGTATGTAGACCCCGTTCCAACTAATGTCGCTTTATATCATGAAAAAACACCTATGCACTTCTGATTGTTGCAAATAGTAGGATCCTCGATGACGAATGGCCAAGCGAACCCAAATCCGAGGACCAAATGTTACCGTAGAGTTTTCAGGGAAAGAAAAACTAAAACTTCTAGCTCCCCACTAACAACAAACACGGAGCTATTAGATTACTATGTACGTGCGAGAAATTATGTATCACGGTTAGAACTCGATCTAGAAAAAATGAATACGAAATATAGAAATGCAAAATTAAAAAAAAGAAATATAAAATAAAATAGAATGCAAAATATATATATGAAAAACGAACTCCGCGCGTGCGCGGGGTTTCAACTACTAGTTATTAAAATTATCAACCAGAAAATCACTTTCACAAGAAGAGAAAGAATTGACGTGAATCGCCTAGAAAATCGCCTGAGTCACCGTTTTCGCTCTCAAATTTTTTGTCAGTTGACTTTATATAACTCCTTTGCTATTTAAACTCACACTCAAACCTCTCATATTTCAAAGTTCTTTACAAAAATCCCAAGGTTAAATAAGTCATCACAAAACCACCTAAACTTTTTGATTTCTAATTAGTTCCTAAAAATTTAACTAAATCAGTAAGCAATAAAATTGCATTTATTTGGTGAACTGAACTCACGATTACCCACAGGTTCAACATCACCAAATTTACAAAAATCATTCTTAAACTGAAAGTAAATCAAATCTGATTGAAAACAGTCAAAACCCATGAAAAAACCCAACGAAGAAGAAGAAGAGGTTCAAGTATTTAATTAAACATGACATAGCAATTTATAGTTGACCGTGGATGAATATCGGGTTGGAGAGATACAATGAAACCTTCTTCAAAGTTTGGCCTTGGCTTTTTTTATAGTCATTGCATGTGAAAGTTATTGGGAATTGTCGTCATCTAAGAGTAAAAGGGTGACATGTTTCTTTTGGTGAGAGTATGATTCTTGTGATTATGATTTTCTTCTGTTGTTCAACATGAGAAAGAAACTCGGCTTCAATTACTTTTTCCTCCATGTGGATGACAATAAGCCTCGTCCCATTGCACATGTCCTTCTCTCGGGTTCAAATTCCTTATCAACATGATTGGAACACCAAACTTACAACATAATTTATGGGCGGATAATCCTGAAAACTCAAGATAATTTAAAAAACTTCAATGGGCATCTTCCATTGATTCGCCAAGACCAATGGTATCACCACTTAGATATCCCACACGGATGCCCAGAACTTTAGAGAAGATAAATCTGTTGATATCGTCCTTAGACATATTAATCATGTCTGGTATGGATGTTTTTTTTGTGCTTGTGGTGTCATGTTGACCAATCTCCAACATGTGGTCTTTCATACCTTTTATTTTTTGTATGTTTTTGGGAGATCGTCTTTAAAATGCTTTGATCCCAAGTCATTGTTCCTCAATTGCCGAATATTTATTTTCTTTAAATATATAGACCTTTGTGGTTTCACGATGTACCGGAGCCTTCACGCCTCCGTTTGACTGCCGCTCGGGGATGTAGTTGTAGATACGTTAGTCAGTTTTACTTTTTCTGTCAGGCCAATTTCTTTCTAGTGGTAAGTGCTTTCAGCCAGTTCATCGGAGCCCTGATATGTTACTTCCTTCAGACTATAAATGATCATTTTTATATGTTGTATTCCTTGTTTTCGTATTACTGTATTGGGATATATACATAAAGAAGCGATATGTTAATATGGAAGGCCATGTATAAGATGAAAATTTATGTCGTTTTATATTATTTTAGCATGTGTATATTAAAACTAAATGTGGTGTACGTCAGGATGTGGGTATCGAATTGAAATAGTCTTCCTAGAGTGGATTGGGTGTTGTGGTTCTGTTACTTAACGAATCCGAAAATTTGGAGTTACGAAGGGGTAGCCGGAGCACATATCGTGTTTTCTGGCTTGTGCTTCTTGGCAGCTATTTGGCATTGGGTATATTGGGATCTAGAAATTTTTTGTGATGAACGTACAGGAAAACCTTCTTTGGATTTGCCCAAGATTTTTGGAATTCATTTATTTCTTTCAGGAGTGGCTTGCTTTGGTTTTGGCGCATTTCATGTAACAGGATTATATGGTCCTGGAATATGGGTATCCGACCCTTATGGACTAACCGGAAAGGTCCAACCCGTAAATCCGGCGTGGGGCGTGGAGGGTTTTGACCCTTTTGTTCCGGGAGGAATAGCTTCTCATCATATTGCAGCAGGGACGTTGGGTATATTAGCGGGCTTATTCCATCTTAGTGTTCGTCCGCCTCAACGTCTATACAAAGGATTACGTATTCCAGTGTTTGTGTGTTTAGCGATTCACTTAGAAAGTGTATTTGAGCAAGGCCATGACGTTTGATGCTAATAGTATGTAATTTTCGATTTCGATGAGTAAACCAAGTAACCAACTATAGGACGATCGGTGTTGGTTTTGTTCTTTTTTCTTTTATGATAGTGGCATCTTTGTATTTCTTTTATAATAATGGCATCACACAAGACATTCATATCACCTAAACAGATACCAGGCAATAGTGAGTTTTTTACCTTTACCGTGAGCATCTCATACAGAAGAATCCCAACGCTCTACCAGTCAGCAGCCTTATCATGCCCTTTTCCACGGACGATTTCAGGTGCCATATACTCTGTAGTCCCGCACATGGTGTTTCTTCAAAATATTTTGCTAAACCAAAATCAGTTAGCATCACGTGGCCATCTACGTCCATGAGAATGTTTTCAGGTTTGAGATCTCTCTATGCATTATGCCTTTCTCATGGAGATGGGAAACTGCAGATATGCAGATATCTAGCAAAAATAAGTAAACGTGTTTCAGTAATCAGTACTGATAAACACAATTTGCAGAGCTTACGAATATAAGAAACAAATTAAGAAATTACTAAAGTTAAGAACCAACACCTTCCCGATAAACAATCTACTATTGAAACAGGGAATCAAAGCAAGTTACGGAATTTGATTATAAATAGATTTAGGAAGTTTCAATTCATGATAAAAAATTCATAAACACAATCATCTATTCAAGAAATGGAATAACAGAATAAAAACTAAAATTTATATATTTGGATAAAACCCCATAGCCGATGACGAATCGTTAACAAATGCTTCGATTCAGATGTTTTTTTTGGCATGCTTACTTTGATTCAGATGCAATCTCTGTCAGAGAGCAGATGCAGCTTTCGGTGTGAATTTGGCGTGTGAGGCTAGGAGAAGGCAGCATGTGATCATTTATAAGAGGAGGGTATGGGAGGTGAGAAGGCATGAAATTGAATGATAGGCAGGGGTTATGACGGAGGTTAACTGTAATTAAGGGGGAATTTTCGGTTAAGGGAGATCTGAGAAGATGGGTCGACATTCATCTTCGGAGAGCGCATGCGAGTGAGGTCGACAACGATGATTGAAGGTCAACTTAATGGGCCGGATTTTTTAATTGAAAGTTTTTTGAATGGCCCAGTTTCAGATAAAATATAAAGCCACGTGTCACTCGAAGGAGAAATTGATTTCATATTCTTGTTCTTCACAATTGTGAACCACCGTTAACATTCAAGGCCTAAATCAAAGTTTCAGTAGAACGAATACTTATTTGTATGGTATTTATTCTTCTCTCAAACAAAATATAAATATTTCAATAGAATGAATATCTAGTTGTTTTCATTTTTTTTTTTTTATATTTTTAATTATTTGTGCTTATATTTTGCTTTTTTTTTTTTTACTTTGTGTGGATTTATCATGTATTCATATTCATGTATATCATAATGATATGTAAACATGTTTAATTCACGATTTAATTATATATTAATATATTGAAATTTGAATATTTGAAAAAGTTTAAAGATAGAAACATATCTTCTTGTTGGCGTGATATATTTTTGTTATAGATTTTCTGTATTAACTATAGATATCACTTTCGTTTTTTTGTTATTTAAGAATAGATTGTGATTATTTTAGGAAAGTATGTATTTTTTAGTAAATTTTAATATTAAGTCATATTTAATGCAATTTTGATGAGTTAAAATAATTATAGGGTCAGATTTTACTTTTGTGAAATTATATCTCATGGATTTATTTGTTTCGTTTTTCCGGTTATTTAGATTAGATGGTGATGATTTTAGGAAAGTATATGTTTTTGTTAGTAAATTCGAAAAATTAGTTTTGTTATTCAAATTAAATTTTGTTATTTTTAAATAATAAATCAATAACATTTATACCTTTGACGAAATAAAAAACAAAAGAAACCAATGGCATAATCTATCTATCTCTCTCTCTATATATATATATATCTATATATAAAAAAGGTTTTTCTCTCTTCTCTTTGTGCCACCTCATCATTCTTTAAGTATTTATACCATTCTAAGTTTTTATTTGAAGAGTTTTATATATACTTAAATTTTATGAAAGGTCACTTAAAATATATAATAAAATATAAAAAATTTAAAATCATAAATTTAATAAAAAATTACACATCCACTAAATAATATAACATAAATTAAAACTTTAAATAGTATAAATACATTATGGTTTATTTAAAATAAAAATACTGGCATTTAAAAATATTTTTCATGGTATTAACATCTTTCAAATAATCATTTTTAACCATTAAAACAATGTTAAATCCTAAAAACTAAATGTTTGCAAAATTATATAGAAATAAATTTTTTTAAGGTCTAAATCATCGGTTTAAGACAAAATGAATAAAAGAAAATGATTATAAAAATTGACTAAAATCAAACATTTAAGATTAAAAAATAATATTTGAATACCAATCCACATTTCTAAAGATATTTTTTAAATTTGTTTTTTTGTTGTCTAAATTATCGATTTTAACAGAAAATAACAAAAATTAAAAGGAAAGAGCTTTACAGCAACACCTAGTTACAGGTTTTGTTTCCCTCTACATATAAAAGAGAATCATAAAGGAGTTACAATGACGATGTAGTATAAATTGGTATAGTTATAAAGTATATTTAGTAACCACACAAGGCTAACATCAGGTAGGTAATAAACACATGTGCAGATTACAAGTGAGACCAGGTTTACGGCAGAGGACATTGCAAGCTCCATCCAAGAAATATTTAGTTTTATTCATGCAAATACCACCATGTAATGTTTTTATATTTCCTTTAAATGTACTTTATTATGTTTATGTTGGTGGAAGTATGTTGGTTCCATTATTTTACAAAACATGTCTTTTTGTGTTGTTATTCTTGTTCTTCTTCTTCTTTTTTTTTTACCTTTTAGATCTCATTTTTCTAATTTCGTTTGATATGGAGCATCTAATCATCAAGACAGTTAACATATAGAATACTAGGGATAGTTCAACGGGTTGTGTGGATTATAAATTAATATAAACAAAAATAAAACATTTTTATGTAAATATATAGTAAATATTTTTAATAGATTATTTATAGTTAAAATAAGTAAATCCTTTGGCTGTTTTGTATATACATATATATTTTTGACTAAGAGAATTAATTTACTAAAATAAAATAAAATACAATACTCCTAGTTTTAACATTTTAAATTAATCAGTTATATCTTTATGATTTTTAACAAATTTAACTTTAGTTATATGAATTGTATTAAAGTTGGATTAGAAATTAATATAAGTAAAAATAAAGCATTTTTTAAGAAAATATTTAGTAAATATTTTTAAAAGATTATTTATAGTTAAAATAATTAAATTGTTTTGCTATTTTTGTAAATACATATATATATATATATATATATATATTACTAAGAGAATTAATTTACTAAAATAAAATAAAATACAATACTTTTAGTTTTAGTATTTTAAAATATTTTGTTATATCTTTTATGATTTAAACAAATTTAACTTTAGTTATCTGAATTGTATTAAACTTAAAAGTAAATATTTTAATTACTTATCTTTTTAAGTAGAAACATATTTTATTTTATATCATAATCATTATCTAACTATATAACTAAAAGTAATAATAAGAAAAAATTAAATTTTTATTATTAGAAAAATTTAGATAGAGAAAATAATTAAAAACTACATGAAACATATGGAAAAAAAACATAAAATATTACTATGTAGGATTAGAAGAATATTCTAGAAACCCATCACTACATTATATTAGATAATATGTTTAAACTTTATTTTCATTGACATCTCCTCTTAATTATGGTGAAAATGTAATATAATATCTCGAAAAATATTTATCAATTTAAAATTGGTTAATATGTAAGAAATAACTGAGTATATTAATTGTTAGAAATTAAAATAAAAATTTAAATTTTAGGTGACGCATGAAAACCTTTTATGACTTTTGTTTAGGAAATTTACTTTATTATATAAGATTACATAAACAATGTAATTCTTATTTTCTAGATTACAATCTTTATATAACTATATGTCCAAAAATAATAATAAAAATTAACTCCATTTCTCTTAGATAATATGTTTAAATTTTATTTTCATTGACATCTTATCTTAGTTATAATAAAATGTAATATAGTTTTTTATCTTAGTTATATATATATATATATATATATATATATATATATATATATATATATATATATATAAAGAAGGCTTTTCTCTCTTTTCCTTGTGCCACCTCATCATTCTTTAAACATTTATACCATTCTAAGTTTTTATTTGAAGAGTTTTATATATACTTAACTTTTATAAAAGAAATATGAAAGGTCACTTAAAAATATATAATAAAATATAAAAAATTTAAAATCATAAATTTAATAAAAATTACACATCCACTAAATAATATAACATAAATTAAAACTTTAAATAGTATAAATACATTATGGTTTATTTAAAACAAAAATACATGTCATGGCATTTAAACATATTTTCATGGCATTAACATCTTTCAAATAATCATTTTAACCATTAAAACAATGTTAAATCCTAAAAACTAAATGTTTGCAAAATTATATAGAAATAATTTTTTTAAGGTGTAAATCATCGGTTTAAGACAAAATGAATAAGAGAAAATGATTATAAAAATTGACTAAAATCAAACATTTAAGATTGAAAAATAATATTTGAATACCAATCCACATTTCTAAAGATATTTTTTAGATTTGTTGTTTGTTGTCTAAATTATCGATTTTAAGAGAAAATGATTAAGAAAAAATGATGATACAAATTGATTAAAAACAAACATATAAGATATAAAATAATATTTGAATAACAATCTACCACTTTTTTAAAGAAATTTATTAGATTTATTATTGAAATCAATGTAGAACACATAGAAAACAAATATAACCAATTATTATTTTTGAGAATCTTATATTTATACTGAGATAAGCATATAAACTCTTATAAAATAGTCCAAAAATATTGAAGAGTATTTTCAAAATGAATAAGAGAAAAATGATTATACAAATTGACTAAAATCAAACATTTAAGATAGAAAAATAATATTTGAATACCAATCCACATTTCTAAAGATATTTTTTAGATTTGTTTTTTGTTGTCTAAATCATCGATTTTAAGAGAAAATGATTAAGAAAAATGATGATACAAATTGATTAAAAACAAACATATAAGATATAAAATAATATTTGAATAACAATCTACCATTTTTTTAAAAGACATTTATTAGATTTGTTGTTGAAATCAATGTAGAACACATAGAAAACAAATATAACCAATTATTATTTTTGAGAATCTTATATTTATACTGAGATAAGTATATAAGAATATTGAAGAGTATTTTCAAATTTAAGACTCAACTAAACATTTTCAAATGTATATTAAAATTTACGATGTAGTTCAGATTAAGAAAATATTTTATTTTTGTTTATCCATTCACCCGTCCGTAGGGCGGGTTAATTTCCAATTCATCATCATATCCAAAAGATATACATTTTAACATGTCCAAAGAGATAATTTATTATTGGCCTTACAAAAACCACACTATAAAGAATTATTTAAGGCATGTTTATTGATTTAATTGTAACTCAACCCAACGATTTCTACCCTTCGTGTATCTCCTAGCCTTGTATCACCTCCATAAACTTTGCAACAATGGCCGCTGATTACACACATTCACAGATCTCTCTTACTCATTCTCCGTACTCCCTACTTCCACAACCTATTACTGTTACAATTCCTAGCCATCAAACAATTAAATGCCCCTCCTCATCCTCTATTAATATCTCTGCCGTTACGTGTTCGCGTGTTCGCGTGGTTTAACTAAGACCCACTCCTCCACCTCTAACTCATTTATTTACCTTTATCCACTCAACTATATATAGCTCTCCAAAGGTAAGGTTTCCACATTCATCTTTTGCTCTCTTTACAATAGACTCTCCTTAAATGAATAACTTTAATGTTGATTTCTCTCACCTCAAATCTAGTTGCGGTGTCCAATCTGTTTTCAGTAGGTTGATCCGATTTTGGGAAGCCCGCAACATCAAAAAGGCGGCGAGCTCATGGATGTCGGCATGCTGCTTCTCGATGAAAACATAAACTTCCTTCTGATTCTATTAACTCTTATCTACCGAATACACACACTAAAAAATTATTGCTTCTTAGTGTACGATGATGCAAGGCTCCATTCATGTCCACCACCTTCCAATCTTCCAGCCAATTTTGCAAAATGGATTAAGAATTAATAGATTTGGAAGCATGAGCTTCATTCTGCTACGAATCTAGCTAGCAATGATATCAACAAAGGTTGCCAAGTTTGCTTAATGCTACACAGTCTATTCCATTGCTAACCTAAAAACACGTCAATAAAATATAGACAAAAGCCATTGAATCATCACATGCTTCGTTTTCCTTGAACCAAGCTTCATCGTTAGAAAGATATTCAATCTAACATACGTAATCTAAAAAAGCTTCAAATCAAAATCTTTAGGGCGGATAAGACCAAGTGCTCGGTGGAAGACAATGGTATGTGGAATGCCTGCACCAAAACTGAACCTTGTCAATCAATGTTGCAGGAAGAAGAAGATATCATCACCACATAATTGAAAAAGAAAAATCTACGGGTCGTAACAGATAGCCAAAAAGGTAGCACCTTCAAGATTAACTCAACTTAGAACATATACAGAAAATTGATACCTAATACATAATTGATCTCTGAAACCTGAGATAGACTGATAACAAGGATTTTGCAATCCTAGAGGTATCAATTCCTCTTGCTTATCGTTGTAGCAAGAGATATCGAACCACTTTTGGGATAGGATTAAACCAATCCGAATGCACTAAACCAAGCAAGTCAAGCAAACAATTCAGATTTGAAGTTCTAACAACCTAAACACAATTAAACAAGCAAATAGATGAGCAAACAAAGATCAAACTCAAGAAATCAATGATAAAAACAAGGTCAATGAGTCAAGGTCAATGATTTGGGCAATCTAGAGCTATCAAGGATGCTTAAACAATCATCATAGATGCTAATCCTAAGCAAGAACACTAATCAATCAATTATTCCAATCTCTTGGTACTAATTACTTTGTCTAATCCTTAGTCAAGATCAAATTCTCATTTGTGAATAAAAACAAGACAAGCATAATCTCAAGTTCTCTTAAGCTAATAAACACTTTAGACATTCACTTTCATGAGCTAAAACATGCAAATTCCCATCAAAATCCAATCTAGCATTTCATCGAACACATGGTGTGCAATAAAACCCAATACAACTAAATCAACTTAATCAATGTCAATCTAGCAATAAACACATTTAGATAGGAAGGATCAATCATAATAAAGCACTAAGCATCCATGAATCACTCTAAATCATCCTAATCTACCTAACATATAAGCCTCAAAAGAAACTACTCACTAATCAACATTTTCCCAACTAAACCCATATAGATTAAGTGAGAAAATATGATTAGAGAGATGAAATTAAAAAGATAACAATACTTGACTAAGACTTAAAATAAAAATTTACAAATTGTTTAAGATTCAAAAGGGGTGAAAGAAGTTTATGAGATAGAAAGTTCTCCAAATTATGTCTAAAAACATGTTTATAGCTTTTTTGGCTCATAGTGGCAAAGTTGTAATTAAAAAGGGGTTGAGATAATTTCTGTTAAAAACCACGGCCCAAGTAATGCTTCTCCATCGGTTGCATCACGTCGATATAAGGAGCTTAGGTGGTGATGGTTTGGGATGATGAAAGGTTTGGGAATGTCTGTTGGAGACGATTGTTCTTGACCGTGATAGCTCATGTGACTTTTTCGAAAGAACTCCAAGCAATTTTCCAAAGCTCCATTTACCTAAAAAGATTTAAAATAATGCAAACTCTAAACCCGATAAACTTTAACTCTTAAATGCATAAAGTCTTAATAACATGACTAAGGATGAATGCAAAACACACCAAAATCATACAAATATGAATGATAAAAGATGCTAAAATAAGGACTCATTACACTACAAGAAAATCGCATATCTATTGCGGCTGAAAAACGTTATCTATAGAGACGATGGCGTTTATCGAAACGCTATGTCATCGGCCGCGATAAAAAAGTCTAGCCATTTAGATAGCGTTTTTAGTAGGTGCTATAGTAAATATTTTTAAGATTGCGTTTTTAGTAGGTGCTATAGTAAATACTTTTAAGATAGCGATTTTAGTAGGTGCTATAGTAAATATTTTTAAGATAGCGTTTATATGTTTGTAATCGATATGTATATAATATCGTTTATTCTCTGCTATTAATAACTATACAATAGCGTTATTTTAAACGTCGTTAAAATATTAAACATAGCATTATGAAAATGCCATTTATTTATTAAACATAGCGATATTTTACTGTTATATATTTATAAGTTTATTATAGCCTAATTTTCTGTAAATATTAATTTAATTTAATTTAATTTCAATTAAATTGTAAAAATCAATTCTAAAATATTGATAAAAAAAAAACAATTGTAAAATAAAATTAGATTGCAAAATAACAAAATACATGGTCTTAATTTCATTGACTACAACCCCAAAACACCAAAACACAAAATACAAAGTTTTTGATTAGAAACAACATTCAAAGTTTTGATTGAGCTGATGAAAAAAGCTTGTGCTAGAGTTGATGAAACAAAACACAAGTTGCAACAAAAAACATTAAAAGCCGTGACACCTAGAGTGAGAGTTCCCATCTGCTTCTCCGTGTCCTTCTCCTTCTACAAACATTGAAAAACATAAAATACAAGTTAGTCATAGAATCAGAGAACATAAAACACACAAACACTACAATGTTATGCATAAACAGAACATGAAAACACATTACATTACAACTCTCTTCTCAAATCATCCTATACACTGGTTTTCCATTTATCCTTAATACTATATAACTACCAAACATTGATAACACATCATTTCAGATTACTACTAAAGCAAACATTTAAAACAATGCAACTAATACTACACGTCCTATAAAACACTTCGTGTAACATTAAGAGCAATTTCAACAAACACCAAATTAGAAGTAACTAGTGAGATTTATTCCTAACAGACAGTTACAATTAAAACATGTATATTACTTACGATTAACACAACCTGATATCTATGAAGGGTTTGAAACTAACCTTAAGTTTCTGACTATCTTCAAGTTAGATTCCGAAGCTCAGCCACCTGCCTTGTAAGCTTCTCAACCGCTTCCTGGTCAGTTTTAAAAAGTGTGTAGTTAGTAATAAGAACTAATGTTAGAAAAAAACAGAAACAAATCATAATTATGGAACCGAGAGTTTACCTTCAGGGCCTTAATCTCCTGTTTACTTTCTGCCACCTGCCAAGTGAGCTTCTCCACCTCTTCCACCCTCCGTTTCACCAACCCAATCTCTTGCTCCACTCCCACAACCCATGGTTGCCTAAAGTGCATCCCATCACCCTGTAACAAACCAAGTTAGACTTACTAAAGCATTTCTGAAACATATAGAAGTATATTTAACTGCTCAGAGGTACCTTGTATTCGCTGCAAGTGAAGAATCTCTTCCCAGGAAGAGTGTCTCTTTCCTCCTTATCAGACACCTCGTCCACTATTCTCTGTCCACATTGGCAACGTGTGGGAATCCCATACTCCGCAGCGGCCATGAAATCGAGCATGTCGTAGTGCTTCTTAAGCCTCTTCATCTCTCTCTTTTCTTCTTCAAGGTAGGGGTCCATTGTCAACGGGTTGCGCTTCAAGTCTGAGAGAGCATGCAAAACAATTAGACATAAAAAAAAACGTTAACCCAACAAATAATGCAATCCTGCTCAAGCAAAAACATTAACCCAACATATTTGAACCCTAGGTCGACTCCCTAAATCATTCTCACAAAACGATTTAAAGACCTAAGCGAAACCCAGAAGGATTAATCGATTCCGCTAAACGATTTATGATATTCATGCATATTCATGCATTTGAGCTTTAATTAAGATCTTGTTTCACTCTCTTTGTTCATTCATTTGCATCATTATGTTGTCATTTGTTGCATTTAGATTATATTAGCATTTAGTATATGAATTAGCTTCTTTAGGTTGTTTTGGAGTGTTCTTAGTGTTTTTCAGGTGCTATGGAGTTTAGGTTTGGCTAAGGTGCAAGATTGGAGCTCAAAGAATGAAGAAGAGAAGGACAGGGGCTCGTACCGGGTTGTGTACCGGGCGCCAAGCCGATACACGACATGACGCAGAAAAAACAGGGGCTCGTACCGGCTTGCGTATCGGGCAACTGCCCGATACTGTTTCCTGCAAAGACCATTTTCAGACAGCTTTATTTACGAAAATGCCACTGCGTGGCTCCCAACTATAAATACTCATTTTTGGGGATTAAAAACCCCAAGCTACCTAAGCCTAGTTCTTGATTTTCTTATGTTTATGATTTAGGATTTGTAAACTTTTGATTTTGAGTTTTAATTAAGTACTTTGTTATCAAAAAAAAAAAAAAAAAAAAAAAAAATAGAAAAAAAAAAAAAAAAAAAAAAAGAAAAAAAAAAAGAAAAATGGCGCCAAATTGATGCGGGATAATTTTAGATTCCTAATCAATTACCCAAATGCACATGCCATTGTAGCATTTGAGATATCAATCCAAGGAGGCAAGAAGAGTAGCCAATCAAGAATACGAGATACTACTAGAGCTAAGCAAATCAAATAAAAGGGTTTATCTAACAACCTAAAGACAAATCAAAACAAGAAACCAAACAAAGCAAGAAAGAACAAAGCAAAACACTAAACAAGAAAACAAATAAGCTAAAACAAGGGTCCTAGGATGAGGCTATAAAGACTAGGTGATCTAGAGACAATCAATGATGCTTCAATCAATCAAACATTCCTAAACAAGGCTATTGATCATAATTAAGCTAATCACATTCTCATGTTCATAACTTCTATGCTAATCATGCAATCATTCAATTCTCATTTGCAAATTACAAGACAAGCATGCATTAATATCCATCAAATACCTTTTAGCAAGCTAATCCTTAGGCTAAGAACACTAATCATTAGACTAATCCAATCTCTTGGCACTAATCCCTTTGTCTAATCCTTAATCAAGATCAAATTATCATTTGTGATTAAGAGCTAAACAAGCATCAATTTCAAGTTCTCATTACCAATAATCACCTTAGACATCTAATCTCTTAGGCTAAGATGTGAAAATCCTCTAAAAAGTTCATTCAAGCATTTCATCGAACACCTTTCGGGCATGAAAAAGCCTAGCATCTAGATTCAACAATTCCTTGTAACCTAGCATAGAGATCAACTAATTAGAGAAGGATCAATCATAAATAAGTCCTAAGCATCACTAATCATCACATAAACCACATAAATCAACCTCATCCACAAAACCCAAAAACTCTACTCTCTAATCACCATTGTTGTTCACAAATCATGAATTGAGAGAGATATGAAAAAGAGATTAAAAAAGATAACAAAGTACTTAATTAAAACTCAAAATCAAAAGTTTACAAATCCTAAATCATAAACATAAGAAAAGAAAGAACTAGGCTTAGGTAGCTTAGGGTTTTTAATCCCCCAAAATGAGTATTTATAGTTGGGAGCTACGCAGTGGCATTTTCGTAAATAAAGCTGTCTGAAAATGGTCTTTGCAGGAAACAGTATCGGGCAGTTGCCCGGTACACAACCCGGTACGAGCCCCTGTTTTTTCCTGCTCTCTGTTTTTCTCCTCTTCATCCTTTGAGCTCCAATCTTTCTCCTTGGCCACACCCAAACTCCATAGCACCTGAAAAACACTAAGAACACTCCAAAACAACCTAAAGAAGCTAATTCCTATACTAAATGTTAATATACTCTAAGTTAAACAAAGAACAACAAAAGAATGAGGAATGAAAGAAAAAGAAATCAAAACATGAACAAAACAATGCTCAAAACACATGAAAACATAAGTATATCAATTTACCTTCAGGTTAATCGATCCGTCGGTAAGTGTAGCCTCGTCGCAGTTTGTTCTCCGTCTCTCCGTCTACTTCAGGTTGTTCTCCTCTCTGAAAATGACGACGAACAGGACATAACCGACTATAAATGAGCGAAGAGCGTGAAATTATTCGACAAAAAACCCTTCATATTCTTAGGATTAATGCATTATTCGACAAAAAAACCCTTCATATTTTTAGGGTTTTGGGTATTGGTATAATTACATAACAATATCCTAAACGTGTGTTGTTAAGTTGTAATTAGACAAGTGTAAATCCTAAATCCTATACTAAGTTACAATTATACCAATACTCTAAACCCTATACTAAGTTACAAATGTACCAAAACCCTAAACCCCATAAAAGTTTACAATTATATCAAAACCCTCAACCCTATACTAAGTTACAATTATACTAATACTCTAAACCCTATACTAATAAATAATTATACCAATACCCTAAACCCTAAAAATATTTACAATTATATCAATACCATAAACCCTATACTAAGTTACAATTATACTAATACTTTAAACCCTATAATTACCAACCCTAAACCCTAAAAATATTTACAATTATATCAATACCATAAACCCTATACTAAGTTACAATTATACTAATACTTTAAACCCTATAATTACCAACCCTAAACCCTAAAAATATTTACAATTATATCAATACCATAAACCCTATACTAAGTTACAATTATACTAATACTTTAAACCCTATAATTACCAACCCTAAACCCTAACCTAAAACCCTAAAGTTTAGGGTATAGATGTATATGAGGCTTATTTTTTGTATTTTCTAATGCAAAAAGTAAACACTCTAAAAAATTTTGGGTTTATTAACTATATATAAACCTAAATGATTTATATGGTTACACGCTTAAAGGTTCGTTTAATAGTCTACATATTAACTTAGAACAATACTACTACTAGACATATATGTTTTTGGTCTGACAAGACAATATTACACGATTGTTAAGAGTTATAACACAGTTCAAGTCTCAAATAAAATTTAATCATTAACACAACACTCAAATCCAAAAGAGACTTCAACACATTCACATAAAAACAAGTTTATCAGAAGGCCATGCCACTGTTGATCCCATTGCATCAGAAATATATTCCATCTCGGAATTTGGCCTCCACAAATCTGCAGTTCCAACTTTTACAACTACCACCATCACACTGCTTGCATTTGGACCCAGTGGTACGAAATGAACTTTGTCTTCAGGATTGCTTGATAATAGTTTTCCTTCTGCAACGACTTCACCGGAGTTATTGATATCCAACAACATACATTTACTCTGACCACTTGATTTGCTACAGCTTACACTCTGCCAAACATAAAATCTATATCAGAACAAATCTAACAGACCAGACACAGCCTAGTAACACACCAAATCAAGACATTCCTATCTTAGCAAATTAGATTACCCCAGGAGATGTTGCCTTTGGTGATGATCGGTTATGAGGATCAGAAATCCCTATCTTTGAAATAGGCCACACTATGATATCATGGAGAGCACTTCCCATCAAGTATTTTTTATCACTGATAGGTCTCCACATGTGAATTTCCTTCACAACCACCTTATCAACTTTCACAAGTGCAGCATTGGGTCCTAGAGGAATACCGTTGGCCTTCTCCTCTGGATCAGTTGACAGCAAAATACCCTCAGCAACTACAACATCCTCTTTATTCCAGTCGTAAACAATGACTCTATCACGTGACACCTAAGACATGCAGACATTTATATTTATATATTAGGAATGTGCATGCATACCATTCATCAAGTTCTTAACAAGAAAGAGGGAAATGAAATATTACCGATGAACCAGCAGTGTGACTAGGAGTTGGGTAGTTCAAATCATTGTCCAACATGATTTTATCAGCTATCCATGGAATCTTCATTCCCAGAGCTTGGCCAATCCTTGTCATATCTGATGTTGGCCTCCAGACAAATGCATCCTCCCTGCAGACAGACGTAACTATAACAGCCGCTGCACTGGGGCCAATAGGAATTCCTCCAATCTTATACATTGCGTCAGCCGAGCATAACCTCCCTTCCCCTACTACCACATCATCCATTGAAGACCAATCTAGTATTTTACACTTAGTAACTACCTTGCTTGCATTACTAGACTCCGACATAGAAACATCTCCAATCTGCTTCCCATTAGTTAAGCCACGAACTTGAATCTGTAGATCCTCTATCTTGTTGATCAATTCTGCCTGTTTAGCTTCAAGCATTTGCACATGTGTATCTCTACAATGCATTAAAGCTAACTTTGTCGCAGTCACCCCTCTGCCTAGTCCTCTAATTCTTCCAGGCCTTTCTTTTCCCAGCACTTGACTCACCGCATCATCATTGACACTAGTACTATTAGTGGATCCAATCTCAGTGTCCAGAGATTTAATTTTTTCCTGAGACATAAGATCAACAAAACGATGGTATGACATACAATAATCAGAGTAAATGAGTCTTCAATTGGTTTTGATTGTACTTACAATTGTTTCTGCGTATTCAGGTCTCACAGGTGTCCCATCAGCATGAGTATGTCCTGCAACCCAAATTTGACTCCTAGTCACCTTTGAAGGATCATCACTTTTCTTCCTCTACAATTAACAGACACAATGTTGGCACAAATATTTAGATAACACAATCCAGAAACAACATACCAGTTCATCTCCTAAGCGAGTCATTCCTTTGCGGCTGGTTGTGTGTGGAATCTGTGATTTCCTCAGCTTCCTAAATTTATCGCTATTATCCTACGAAAGCAATTCCAATGATTTTACATTTCAAACCAAAATGTCTGCAAACAAGATAAAGAGCAAACTGAACCTCAGCCTCTTCAGTCGTCTTATTCTTCACCCAATTCTTCCAAGCTGTCTGAGACTGGATGTTACTCGGTTTCAAGCTACATATTTCAGCCCTACTTGTTCTTTTGACTTGAGCTAAGAGCCTGGATTTAGAAGCACGCCATATAGTACCCATCTGCTTAATAACGGCATCTTTTTTCCATTCTTCATCAATATTGAACCTTGCCTAAACAATATCACATAACACATTAATAATTTTCAAGGAGACTACCATATCAGGTTGCAGAGAGTACCTTAACTTCATCCCACATTCTTTCTCTCGTTGGGTCATCTACATGCCTCCAATCATCAATCAGAACAGGTACGTATTCCCTCACCACTATGCTTATCCCTTTCCCATCTAGAAACATTACACCTTGGACAGATTTCCATATCTTCATATTGCTTCCGGTATAAAATACAGTCGTTCTTGCAAGCGTGAATCATGTCGTAGCCAAAACCAAACAACTTCAAGAATCTCTTCATCTCGTTTGTTGATCCGGGAAGTACATTATCTGTGGGAAGCATGTCTTGAACTAATGAGAGGAGCTGATCAAAGTAGTTTTCAGACATCCCACTCTTCACTTTGATGCGATAAAGTCCCATAATCGCAGAAACCTTTGTGTAGTTGGAACATGTGGAGTATAATGGAGTCTCAGCATCTTCTAGCTTCTTCTTAAACTCATATTCTTCCTTGCTATCAACCCCATCTGCTTCATCTTCCTTTTGTGCCTCCTTATTGTTTTCACCATCAAAGAATGCTGTTCTAATCAGATCATAAGCTTCATATTCATAGCTTGAACCACAACTTGGCTTATCAGTCTTTGCATCACCATGCAAACTCCAACAAGTATTCCTCTTGTATCTCTGATCCATACCCCTAATGACTAAGTGATCCTCCACTGTATATACAGGTTGATGGCATAAATTGCGGCAATCAATGCATGGACATAACATCTCAGTAGGATTACCCAATCTCACTGATGATGCTTGCACAAATTTAGATGCCCCTCTGTGATACTCAAGACTAGCCCTGTGGTTAGAACCATTTAAAATTTCAGACAAGTCATCAAATAAATTATACGCAACAAACGAAAGAAGATAATAAAGAAATCAATACCTTGGATGCCATACCCAAGACTTGTCCATGATAAAACAACACCAAATCTCCACGACCATTTAAACAAACATATAAGAAAATAACAGGCAAGTGTATCAGGAAGAGAGATATGACCAACTGAAACTAAGAAATAAACGCTAACAACCAAAACAAGATAAGAATAAGAAAAGAGTGACTGAGATTCGGTCTCACCTGAGTAAACCGTGGGTCCTTACAAAACGCAAGTTCTAAAACGGAAAGCTCCCTGCAGATTACAGAAGCATCCATTATACTTTGAAAAAACAAGCTTTTTGCAACCATAACTCGCTAAAACTTGTAAAAACCTTAGCCGTCAATTGATTGCAATTGCTGAAACATAAATTGAAACGAAAACTCAGATTAATTTCACATACCTTTCACTAGATTCAAACCCAGAAAGCTACCTGCCAATTCACAAAATAATCAATTCGTGTTAGGAATTTTGAACAGAATTAATCGATAATAAAAACCCAGAAATCAATGTGTATTCCTCTCGATTACCAGATATGTAGCCTTTCTTCTCTATCAATTGATGATACTCCCTCAGTCACGAGTACAAGAATTGATTCGCAGTGGTCAAAATGATTTAGATCTAAACAATGACACCGAGATTTATACAAGGAGGAGTCTAAATTCGAATGTGGAAGTGAGATTTCAAGCCGGAAAAGGACATGCAAAGATCTCTCTGAGCTAGCTCTCGATCTGAATTTTTGATTTTTTGCATTAACCAAAAAATTTCATGTTTTATACTTCGCCAATGTTTTTTTGTTCGATACGCGGGGAACAAAATTTTCATCTCCCGGTCATACTATCCATAGCGTTTATCAACCCTGTCTGCTATTAAAAAACACCCGCCAAACGTAAAAATTGGCGGTAATGATAAGATAGCGTTTCAAATATAAGAAACGCTATCTTAAATACCCACTGTAGTCAAAGATAGCATAACTGACCAAAACGCTATCTTAATGTGCTATCTATACTCTGATTTCTTGTAGTGTTATAGACCAAATCTGGGATTCAAATCTCAAAAACTCAAAACTGGAACATGATATTGATCAGTAGGGAACCGACGTTATATCCAGCAAACTGATTCCGGACAATCAAGCCTACTTCCTATATACCAGAACAAATCATGTAAAACTATCAGAAACGTACAGCATAGAACCTCGCGTATCTCGTATGAAACACCAATACAAGACGATAAATCCATAAAATAGAAAACGACTATGATGACTAAAATTTTGACTGATTTAGCAAAGGAGAAGATCAAAATTTTTACCAGTTCCTCCATCTGACAAACCTCGCGATTCATATTTCACCGAAGCAAAAACAATAATCGAGTAAGAGAAACTGGGAATCGTGGAGAAAAAGACAGTGATTGATTTGCTGAGATTGATGGTCCTCCTCCTGCCGCCATTGAAAATCTCTGATCACACTCTCTATCTATCTCTGGCTGAAATTGAGGGGGGTAAGAGGCCGGGTAGTATATAGTGTCTTCGTGGGGATGGCGTGGAGGGTTTGTCACCGTCATGAGGCGAGCATTTATAATCACTAAGGGAGACTGATCTGAAACGACGGAACCTTAAAGGTGTAGATATTGAATGAGATAGACGTGGGTTGTTATTATGTTAATACGAAATCTCCAATTGAAAGGGGGTGCTGAACTTGAATGAGATGGAATTGATGAACCGTAACAATGCATTGCCGGTGACTTTTGAGATTCACGTAGAAAAAGAGTGTAAGGGAAAGCACAGGTTTCATGATTTTTTTTAAAGCCACATATGAAAATGAGAAGTGCTGACGTGTATGGCTTTAGAGGAGAAATAAGTGAATCATTATATATATATGATAATCAATTTCTGGATATGTTCAAATTCTCTTCCTTTATAATGATCAACAAGTAAAAATAGTTGATCTATAATCAGTTTCGATTTTGTTGTTGTTGGATGTTTGGTTTTTTGGTTTGATTTTGTTGGGTTTTTTTCGGTCTGTAAGAGTTGTTATCAAATGAAAAGTAAACGAAGATTTATTCAGCTCGGTCCATATATATTGGTTATGTTTTTTTAAAAAGCTCAAAACAGATTTTAAGCTGATGATATATGTAAAGGGGTAAACAATTATACAACATCTATTCTTTTAACAAGAAAATGTTCGAAAATATCCAAATGGTTTATGAAATCACTGTATTCATCAGTAAAAAAATAAAATAATAATAATTTAATTGTACTTTTTGTGAAAATTTGTGTAATTTGAACCCCAACCGCTATATATAGTTCACAGTTTTTTAAACTCTAATATTTAACTTATCAATTTAAACGACATATATAGTCCATTATCATATGGTTCCGTGGTCTATGAAGCTAGAAATGGGGTGAAATTAACTCAAAATTAAAGGAACCGGTTGAAAACCAACATATTAACTCTCATTTTGTTTATGAAGCTAGAAATGAGGTGAAATTTGGATTGTATGTTTGATTTCTTTGAAAGAATCATTCTTATTCTTGCAATGCAAATGATTGGAGTCTCATTGTAAAATCATTATTTTGAACAAACAACATAAAACATGATACCGATGGGTAAGGGGAAATCGAATGTCTAATAAAATTTTACGGTTTAAATTTGAGTGAAATACTATTTTAAAAAAACACCGGAGATATATTTTGTATATGTAGTTTTTTTCTTCATACATTTTCTTTATGTTAGTTGAATAGTATAGAAAATATAGATATTTATTGAGCTAATTTAAGAAAAGTTTTCTTCTGCCACTTATGGTTTAGTGAAACCCATAAATAAATAAAAATTATATGAATTACTTAATATTTGATCAAAAGTCATTTGATGTGTGAGTCATCAATGTCTTGATTTGTTAATACAATGATGTTACAATATCTCAAATTAGTATCATCATTGTAGAATTTTTTTTTACTTCAAACCAAAGATTTTCTTTGGGTCTTTAATCTGAGGAAGGAAGAGACATGTTGTTTTGTAGCTTTCAAGTGGTTTTCCATTGATAAGATATATACCACAAATCTATGATCCGAGAAAGTTAGTCCCAACATCTCAAAAAATTGATGAGTATTAAGATTTTGTATAGAGGAAGAAGAGGAGAAACTTTTTTCAGTGATTATCAAGATTAAAAAAAACTTGAATATTTATATAAAATGAGAATTTAATCTTTTAAATTTTGAAAATGTTTTCACAAATTTTGTACATTAGAAAAAGTGCAGTTTAAAATAAAATATCAGTTGGTCTATATGCATTACTATGCTAAAAATACTTTTCTAATTATAATGTTGAATAAATTTTTATTAATGTTACTAGAAAAATTCATTTAAGTTCAGACATTCTTCGGTTTATTATCAATGGAAGTTTTTGAGGTTTTTCAATGGATACTATAAATATTTATAGAATTACTTAACTTAGTTTATAAACGTCTGTTCCTTTTTGCGTTTCCAGCTGAAAGAAAACGATCTTAGTTTTCTCCTTGAGAAAACGATGGAGAATCACAACCGGGAAGTCAATGACGAGCAGTTTTTGAGGTTGTTTGTGTCTTCCTTTAACTCCAACACGCTGACCAGAGCATTCCGTTGAAACAGCACTACCACGGGACTGATGGATATCAGAAAGCTCCGGCTCTTGCTATTGGATGAAATGGTAAGCCATTCAATCATTTTTCACAATTGTAATTTTTTTAAAAAACCTTTTACTGTATCAGTGGGTTTAGTACTCGGTAGACTCCAAACACACATATGTATTTTTATTCAACAAACTTGCCTCTTTTGAATACAGTTTCTTTATTTTCTTCATGAATGCAATTAATTTATTTTTGCTTTTTATTCATTTGAGTTTTTGTTTTCTTGGATCACCATCTGAGAAATTTTTTCACTCTTTAAAAAAGGAATTACAATCAAAGCTTCAATTAAGCATCGACTAATACACTACTACAAAATGATCTTGAAAGAAGTATCTATCTACCATTTCAACAAATTCGACGTGGAGCAGAACAATGGACGGTTCAAAATGACATATTACAAATATGGTTTCCAGTTTACCCATCTTAAAATTCTTTTTTTTATTATATTAATAAATATAAACCGACCGAAATCGGCATCAAACCGGGTTACAGCGAGAATTAAACCAGGCGACAAAATACAAAACCGAACCCTAATCGAAGAACTCCAGAAACCGGTTAACTCCGGTTAGGTCAAAACACATTTAGGTACCTCTTCTTCTCTTTCGTCTTCGCCGTCGGCGGCTACGAGAACGTTCCGACTTGCGTCCACTCCCGTGTCCCTTCACTAGTCACCGGAGAGCCGACTCCGGCTTTCGATCCGCTTCCCGGAGGGCCTGATCCCCTCGTCACGTCTCCCGACAAACTCAGATTTCCGATCGAAAAACTCCCACGGACTTAACCGGTGGTAACTCGCGAAACGCGAGCCCATGGTCTCTCCCTCACCGTCGCCACCAAAGATCGGAGCCTATCTTCTATAGGTTGCCTCGAACGAGTCCTCCCCGGTCAAGAGGCTCCGGAAATTCCAAACTGAAGAGACCTCACCAAGCGCCTCCTCCGTCTAGACTCTCCAGACCCACGCGCCGACCTCACCTAGCACCGCCGCGTGACCTCTCCGACTCGCAGCGCCAACCTCCTGAGCCTCCTTATCGACTTCCGCTACGAACGGCGGCAAAAATCGAACCTCGCCTCTCTAGTCCTCTACGACGTCCTTGGTATGCCGCAGTCCTCAACGGTCTCAGATCTGACGATTTACGGAGTCTCCTTGCGATTTGAGGCCAACCTGCCACCGCCGCTTCGACAAAGAAGCTATCTCCTCCTCGCGCTGCCGCTTCGAACTCGCCGTGACATCGCCTGAATCAACTCACCTCCACATCTTCTTTTAGGCACATGCACCGGAGGGAGATCCCTCGCGACTCCGACTCTAGACGTCGGACGCCGGAGAGACCTCCCGAATAACTGAGATTTACTTTGGTTGAAACTTTCTCTCTCAAGGACTTTCTCTCTCCTAGCACTCAGAGCTTTTCCCCATCTTAAAATTCTTTCTAAGTATTGGTTGATGTTCCAACAGTTGGAAGAGCAAAATTCAAAATCAGTGACTATGATGCTTGATATACTTGTGTTTTCATGCATTTAGGATAGTGTTTTGCTTGTGTTTTGACTTCTTCTTCCATACATTCTTCCATCTTTGTTGTTCAAAGTTTCATTTAGAGTCTAGGAGCATCTAGAGTTAAGATTTAGCATTTTAGGTTGCATTTGAAGTGTATCTTGTGTTTTTATAGGTTCATGGAGATGCTTGGAGGTTTTGGTGAGCTAAGGAAGCAAGAGAGAAGCTCAAGGATGAAAGAAGAAGTGCACAAGTCGACCAGAGAAATTATCGACGTCTCCAATCGAGCAAAACAGGTCGATGAAATCTCAGCATTCAAATCGACGTGTTGAATCGACGTCATGAGGTCGGTGGAAACATGCGAAACTTACACGAAAAATTCCAGTGAAATCATCGACGTCGCGAACCGACGAAAACGCGTCGATGATTTCAGACTGCTTCAACCGACGATCACAATCGACCACACCAGGTCGATGATTTCCTTGTGAAGACCAAAATCAGACCCAATTATTTACAATATTGCCACTACGACCCTTTCTTGTATAAATACTCATTTTGGGGGATTAAAAACCCGAAGCTACCTAAGCCTAGACTTCTCTTTTCTTATGTTTATGATTTAGGATTTGTAAACCTTTGATTTTGAGTTTTAATTAAGTACTTTGTTATATTTTCTTAATCTCTCTTTCTATCTTTGATTTCTCATATCTCTCTTATGATTAGGGAGTAGAGTTTTTGGGTTTTGTGGATGAGGTTGATTTAGGTAGTTTATGTGATGATTAGTGATGCTTAGGACTTATTTATGAATGATCATTCTCTAATTAGTTGATCTCTATGCTAGGTTGCAAGGAATTGTTGAATCTAGATGCTAGGCTTTTTCATGCCCGAAAGGTGTTCGATGAAATGCTTGAATGAACTTTTTAGAGGATTTTTATATCTTAGCCTAAGAGATTAGTTGTCTAAGGTGATTATTGGTAATGAGAACTCGAAATTAATGCTTGCTTGATTCTTAATCACAAATGATAATTTGATCTTGATTAGGGATTAGTCAAAGGGATTAGTATCAAGAGATTGGATTAGTCTAATGATTAATGTTCTTAGCCTAAGGATTAGCTTTGCTAAAAGGTGTTTGATGGATATTAATGCATGCTTATCTTGTAATTTGCAAACGAGAATTGAATTAATGCATGATTAGCATAGGAGTTATGAACATGAGAATGTGATTAGCTTAATAATGATCATAGCCTTGTTTAGCATTGTTTGATTAATTGAAGCATCAATGATTGTCTCTAGACCATTTTGTCTCCATAGCCTCATCCCAAGATCTTTATTTTATCTTATTTATCTCTTTGTTTAGTACCTTATTTGATTTCTTGCCTTCTAGTTTGTTTAGGATTGTTACATAAGCCTTCTTTTATCCATTTTGCTTAGATTAAGAAGTTTAATGTATTCTTAGTGCCATATTCTCTACCCATTTGGATTGATAACCTCAAGTATTACAATGACATGTTTAGTAATTTTGAGGAATTGATAGAGTCAAGAACCGAAAAATCCACTTATCAATGCTTTGGTTAGATTGGCAAATACAAATCAAACTTAGCAGGTATTTAAAACACGAGTCAAATATTTGTTGGAATAAAAACGAAATACTATTTTGTTGTCTTATTTTTTGCAAATGTTGAGGGTAGAATTACACTAATTTGCGTTATATAAGATCATGGCAAGGAATGATCTTAAAGAGTAAGTCATTGCATTTTAAAACACGCCTAAAGATAATATTTTCCTCTTATACTAATAACAAGGTTATGGTTTAACTTTCAGAGGAAAAAAATTTGGTCTCTATATGGGATCACATTGCTTTAGATTTCAAAAAAATTCTCACCGCATGATGGCAAAACGAAAAATGTGTTGTCATCATATGAATAGTCAAGCCTAAATTGTTTGTAGGTGAAGCTTTTAATGATCATATTAACAACAATTTTTATATCTTGTAATATACACTACCTAATAGTATGTCATTTTTATATGAAGTAAAGATTTATTTAAACACATCACCAGCCAGAAGGTTTTATGCCCGTTTTCACAATTCTCATCAAAGGGATTGAGTGCAATTCTCGAACCACACGGTAGTTTGGTCAGCAAATTTGGGATTTGGATATAGTATATTCACGGGAATTATGGAATCAATGCAAGGGAAGATGTGGTGTACATGTTATCAATAATATTAGAAGAATATGGAATTTCATCCAGGAGGAGGTAATAACCATGATAACGAGGAACGACGATGTCATATATTTGACACTGATTCTAGAGAAGGAAAGAAATGGGTTTATTAACCCATTAGCAAGTTCGGATTTCGAAAGCATCGTAGAAAGTTGCTTCATCATCCTTCATTTAAAGATAGGTTTATGTATGAGTGAAAGTGTATTAAGGTTGATTATTATTGATGTTCTCTTCGTGTTTGAATGCTTGAATTTGAATTTTTATTAGTGAATGAAATGTATCAGACGGGAAAAAACATTTCTGCAATTGGTTTAGTTATATAAACAATAAATATTATTTTGTATCGTGCTTTTTGGGTTTTTCTCCTATTTAATTAATTTTTTCGTTCAATTTAACGACAAATACTACCCAGTTCAGTTTTTTACTAAGTTTAGAAAATGATCGGCATTTCAAAAAAATGTTTACCCACAATTTAGTATAACACAAATTTCCTCCATCCGAGCCGATTTGAAAGGATCAAACCTACATTCTTAGAAGAAAAAATACATATATGTGTATATAGTTGCCAACAAACATAAAAAGCCAGAGAATAGTGCAAAAAACCTCTCTACTGAGATTAAAAAGGGTTCAGAAGAAAACGATTAAAAAACTAAAGTTTAAACCAACATTTTTTATCAAAAAAAAAAAAAAACAGCCAACATTTATGGGCATGCAATCGTAACCTTAATAATTTTATTACAGGATAATGGCTATACCCTTAACTCACGATGGTACAAAAAGTGCAACTCTCACAAATGGTATCTCTCACCACTATGGTTTTGATTGGTAACACTTGCGTAATGGTGGAATGACAGAATTACATTCAAAAACACGATTCCGCAAGCAATGCGTTGAAACGCAATTTCGCTATTCTGCGATTACTCAAGTGTTACCAATCACACTAATTTTAATTCCGCAGAAAATCTAGTTCAACCTCACTTTTCTGTGGAATTGATTTTTATGTGTATTTTTTTCCACGAAAACGCAGACTTGCGTTTTCGCATTTTTTTCCTATTTCACAAATTTTTCTGATTGGCACTTTTTTGCGGAATGATATTTTTAAACGCGATTCTGACATTCCACAGCTTACCAATCAAGGCCTATTTAAAAACAAAATAGCTTTCGTCGTACATTTATGAAGATTGAGGAAAGTGAAATTTTGTAAACTTGCCCAGAATTCTGATCATCCATACAATGTTAATAAATGTCATTAACTTTCTTTAATTCTATTAATGACCACAATTTACGAAAAACTATGGCCGACTTCAACCTAAATCTCATAAGTCAATGGAAGGTATGCAACCAACGCGATTTAGACATAACCATTCATTTTGTGTGACAAAATATAAGATTAAAGGTCATTTTAATCTACTCAATCCATTCATTTTGCAGATAATCCTAACAAAAGTTTTAGTTAACCACTATCGCCTCATCCCTAGATTTATCAACCATACTAGCAACTCTCATATCCTGCAGAACAATAGAAGGATCAATACATGTAAGTTACATATGTGTAATTATGTTTCAGTAATTGAACGAACAATTAATAGTCCGAAGTGATTACCATCACCTTTTCTGTCAGATATCTCTTCAGCATTTCACTACAAAAATCATCTAAGTTATATTCTATTTGTTCTACAATGAATATTAATGCAGATTTTTAAGAAAAACTACATATATATGGATACCTTTAGAAAAAAATGGAAATCAAAAAGAACGCTTCAAGGATGAAAGACCAAAAACACAAGTGTCATCTCATAGTAAACCATAATCAAAGTTCGTCATCATGATTTACAAATAAATGTCTCAAGTTTGTTGATTTATATATATTAGTAACAATGATTTAGTTGTATTTTATTACAATTTCACATATTTGATGAATTAACATTGTCTTGTATATTACAATTTAACTCAACGAACACACTATTATAAGACTTAAATAATTTTGAAAATGGCACTTCACACAGAAAAAAGGCACCCAGAAAAAAACACAACGGAAAACATCTTCGGAAAAAAAAAAACTATTCCCGTGCAAAGCGTAGGGTTTGACCCTAGTTTCCTTAAAAGTTTGCTTCCCGGAGAATATGTCTCGTGTTAAAAGTTTTGAAAGATTGTTTAGTAAGGATAACACCACTAATATTTGATGGGCAAATACTCAAAGTTCTCCATCATATCAACCAAGTCAAAGCAATCCATCTCAAATTGAACGTATTTAATTAAAAATGACATGTGTGGTTTTATATCTCTATTGATAAGTTTATTGTATACATACTCGGTTATTTCAGATACAAAATATTAAATTGACTCAAACCAAAAAAAATAGTTTTGGTTAATTTTTGGGTTTTGACATATAAATACTTAAAGAATCCAAACCCAGTCAAAACGATTTGAACCCAACGCAAAAATATAAAATACTTGAGGTGTTGTTCTTTTGTGCGTTGAGAAACTGCATCTCACTGCAAAAACAAGATATTGTTTTTTTAGTGGTACTTAAGAAACGCATCCAGATGCAAAAGTCAGATATTGCATCCAAAATAATTGGAAATTCTAGATGCATTTGAAAGTAGAGTTGGAACGCACTTTTTGGTGTGTCTCAACTCCAAAAATCCAAAATAAGCATTTTTGGCAAAATCGTAAAATACTGTTTTGCCGTCAAAACAAAAAGAAACATTTTTAGCCAAAAATCACAAAATAGCATATTTTCGTCAAAATAGCAAAATAGCGGTTTCTCGATAAAATAGCAAAATCGTTGTTTTTCGCGAAACAAAAAAAAATCACAAAATCTCGTTTTTCTGCCAAAACCGCAAAATCGCGTTTTCCCGTCAAAACCGCAAAATAACGTTTTCCCATCAAAACCGCAAAATCGCGTTTTTCCGCCAAAACCGCAAAATCTCGTTTTCCCGTCATAACCAAAAAATCTCTTTTCCCGTCAAAACCGCAAAATCGCGTTTTCCCGCCAAAACCGCAAAATCTCGTTTTCCCGCCAAAACCGCAAAATCTCATTTTCCGCCAAACCGCAAAATCTCTTTTTTCCCGCCAAACCACAAAATTGCGTTTTTCCGCCAAAACCGCAAAATCATGTTTTCCCGCCAAAATCGCAAAATCATGTTTTCCCGTCAAAACCGCAAAATCTCTTTTTTCCGCCAAAACCACAAAATTGCGTTTTCCCGCCAAAAACCGCAAAATCATGTTTTCTCGTCAAAACCGCAAAATCTCGTTTTCTCGTCAAAACCGTAAAATCGCGTTTTCCCGTCAAAACCGCAAAATAACGTTTTCCCATCAAAACCGCAAAATCGCGTTTTCCCGCCAAAACCGCAAAATCTCGTTTTCCCGTCATAACCAAAAAATCTCTTTTCCCGTCAAAACCGCAAAATCGCGTTTTCCCGCCAAAACCGCAAAATCTCGTTTTCCCGCCAAAACCGCAAAATCTCATTTTCCGCCAAAACCGCAAAATCTCTTTTTTCCCGCCAAACCACAAAATTGCGTTTTTCCGCCAAAACCGCAAAATCATGTTTTCCCGCCAAAACCGCAAAATCATGTTTTCCCGTCAAAAACGCAAAATCTCTTTTTTCCCGCCAAAACCACAAAATTGCGTTTTCCCGCCAAAAACCGCAAAATCATGTTTTCTCGTCAAAACCGCAAAATCTCGTTTTCTCGTCAAAACCGCAAAATCGCGTTTTCCCGCCAAAACCGCAAAATCGCGTTTTCCCGCCAAAACCGCAAAATCGCGTTTTCCCGCCAAAACCTCAAAATCGCGTTTTCCCGCTAAAACCGCAAAATCGTGTTTTCCGTCAAAACCGCAAAATCGTGTTTTCTGCTAAAACCGCAAAATCGTGTTTTCCGCCAAACTGCAAAATCGCTTTTTCCCGCCAAAATCGCAAAATCTCGTTTTCCCGTCAAAATCGCAAAATCGTGTTTTCCCGCCAAAACCGCAAAATCGTGTTTTCCCGCTAAAACCGCAAAATCTCGTTTTCCCGCCAAAACCGCAAAATCTCGTTTTCCCGTCAAAACTGCAAAATCGTTTTTTTCCGCCAAAACAACAAAATTGTGTTTTCTCGTCAAAACCGCAAAATCGTGTTTTCCCGCCAAAATCGCAAAATCGCTTTTTCCCGCCAAAACCGCAAAATCGTGTTTTTCCGCAAAAATCACAAAATCCAAACCTTAAAAATAATGCATACAACTAATGTATACAAATACATAAAGAAACATAAATGCGTCTAGATGCAATTTCTAGACGCAGTTTCTAAATGCACAAAAAAACATAATTGCATTTACATCTGGATGCAACGTTTGGAAACTGCATCTGGATGCAATTTCTAGACGCAATTTCCAGATGAGGAAAAAAACAGGCCCTGAGTCACAAATCTCATATCCGAAAGATCCGATCCGGACCTAAACGTTCAGAAGCCTATTATGATGTTCAGGCTACCAATTAGCATATACACATTTGCCATGTGAAAGAGCACAATGATTCTTGGAAAAGAAAACAGCACTCAATGATTTGTACTGTGTTCCGAAAACAAGGCATCTTTCTATTAGCAAAGAAACAAAGAAGGATAGAAATAAAAAGACAAATGTTCTGTGCTCCTTCCCACTCATCCTCCACTATTTTGTCATTACCATAAAAGTCTACATCGAACCTTTCATCATGAAATTGAAACCCTCCAATCAAAAAGTTTCAGTTTTGTCCTCGTTATTTTTTTAAATAGGCAATGTCTGAATCTCCACCTCCAACTTCATCTTCATCTTCCTCTGTTTTAACTCAGAACGTAACAAAACCAGTTTCGGACAAACTTCTTGACAAGTACATTGACGTGTCCGAGTTCCAATTCGATTACCAGAAAAGCGGAATCTGGTCTCCACCATTTCAACGCACTGCTTTTCTTACACCACAAGGCACAATTCTCACAGAGAGAGAAATGGCAGAGAAATTCAAGAACCTTGTAGAACCTCCACGGATCAAAAGGTACAATTTTTATTGTTGTCGTTGAATAAGCTTTGTGTAATCTAATCTACAATGTACGAATCCGTATATATTTATGGAATATACAATCTTTATTTATTTATTATTACTTTTCAAACAAAAAAGGTTCAGACAGGACAAACAAAAACAGAAAGGTTACAAAAGTTGATGAAAACCTGGTTTTAAACACCAACAGTGCTCTGTTCCAAAGCTTCTTTGCCAGTGATTCCATCTTTAAGATTCTTGAAATACTCATTGTAGTCTTTCTCTGGTGGAGGATTCTCAGGATCTACTGTGAATGGTTCGCTAAACGGCACCGTACTTTTAACCTGCAAACAAACAAACATACAACATAGCCTAAATGAGAAACTAAACGTCTTGAAAAAAAACCAAACCAAGATTTAATCCTCAATTCTTTTGGAACCTCGAATGTCTTGTTTAGAGCAGATGGGCTTTCCAAAGCAGCGATGCATATACGTGCTACTTCATCTCTCGAAACCTTCCCCTATACAATAAAGCCGAAGTTGGTTATGTTAGTTTAAGTTAAAAGGAGATTTAGTTTCAAGGGAAGGCAAAATTTAAACTACCGTAATGTTATCTCCTTGATCGAATATGAGATCAGCTCCTGCAGGCTCTTCTGTTAAAGCACATGGCCGTACAATTGCATACGGAATCCCGCTTTCGCGTATCAGATCCTCTCCCTAATCATTGAAACAAAGAGCTTAAAGATCTTGTTAAAACGGTATTACCAGTTTTCTGAAAAGAAGAAGGTATAGATAGGGAGACAAACTTTTAACTTGTATGTGAGGATGAAATCAAGCTCCTTGTTTAATCTCACAGCCGGAGGTTGTTTGCTTAGATCCAAACCGGGTCTCTCTGGTCGAGTTACTCCCGCAGAGCCAACATGAACAAACCTGTAACCGTAAGTAACGAAAAGCCAATTTAGAGTTTAGTGGAGAGTAAGATTTTTAAAGAGCAAGAAACTAAACCGGACCTTGGAGTTACAGGCTCTTGAATATATGCTCGAATGCTCGATAGAGGAAGCTCAAATGGTCCTTCTTTGAAAGTGGGGTTAAACTTACCATCATACTCAAATTTGCTAAACATAAGCTGAAAAAACAAGCAAATCGAATCAAACATTGAGAAGAGAGAGTTTAAGAGGGTGGATAGGAATGAAAAGAAACACCAAACCTGTAGTGAAATGATACTGCATGGATTAAAAGGCGGTGCATCTGACTTTGTCCGTGCCCGAAATACAGGTCTTAAAGACGAGAATGGTAAGCGTATCTACAATATTTGAGAAAAACATAACACTGTTATTGATAAACCCACAAAAACTAGATCAAGAATAAGAATGACAAGTAATTTTACTTACAGATTGCCATTGGCCTGGTGAAGTGTCGAAACTAGCGGTGTAGCCAACAGTATCCCAATCTTGGCTTGTCCGGACGATAAGCTTGTAACGGAGTCCATCTCCTTTTACACGTAACTCCAAACCATCATATGCAGACAGATTCTCTGCCTCAGCAAAGTTCTGGAAGTTTTTTTGTTAAGAAAAAGATTCATATGCTTTCAATAAGATAACAAATAAAAAGAGAGATTCTGACATTAAAGTCATACCCTTTACCTTGGTTCTGACACTAGTAAACCCGCCATTGTTCGTCGTTGACACAATTCCTAACACAAACATGTTATGTTCATATAAGTAACAAGCCTAGATAATAAACGGCAAACAGAGTTGTTATATCATCAAACCTTTGAAAATCCCGGTAGGTCCACTGTTTTCACCAGCGGTTAGATCTACTATGAAGTTACTTTCACTGACACCTCCCATTACAACATCATCCAAGGCTCCCCAAGGTAGATCTTTAAAGGTGTTATCTATACAAATACATCCGTAATTTTTTTATAAGAAATGGCCATGTCAAGCTATAAGCCTAATCAAAATACTTGACTAAACTTACCCCCAACACCGAAAAGAAGCTTCCCATTCTCAAGTCCAACACCATCTTTAACAGCATTGATTAAGTTCTTCATTCCAACATATTCCACTAATTCAGGAGAGTCGCCTTTTATCTGAGTAACACCATACAATCATATAGGTTTTAGTTTTGCATTGAGCACAATACTTTCCCAAAAACTCAAGAAATGATCTTTTAGTCCCATTACCTCTGGCTCGAAGAACCTGACTCCCTGTGTTAAATCACATATCCAAGAACCGTCATTTCTCTAAGATTGAATAAAAATCAAAGCTTTAAAAAACCTTCAAGTCTTTTCACCAACCTGATTGTATTTTTGTCTCTCAGGTGTATCTCCTTCCTTTGGACCGACTATAACAGAAACAGCGTTGATCACTTTCCTCACTCCTTTGAACTTTTCAGGAACCAGTGTGTTCTCCTTTGTAATATCTGCAACAATCTGATGACATTGAAATATGCAAATAGCTATAAATGATCTTATAACTATAACTAAAGAAACTAAGAATGAAATGAGGAAGTGTATGTGATATTTCTCACCAAATCAATGTCAGGTCCTAACATCTTCCGAGCTTTCTCTTCATTTCTAACCTATGGATATTTTCACACAAAGTTATAGACTTTGCCCACATTTATATATGAATATCGAGAAATCTGTCTATACCATTGCTTTAACAGGCAAGCCTCTTTTCCTCAAGATATCAACAACCCTTCTTCCTACACCACCAGTAGCTCCAGCCACAAGTACAATTCCAGAAGTTTCCATTGCACTAACAGGTTCCTCCGTTGATCCGTTAGTAAGTTTCTCAAACACTGATGAAACAAACTTCACATGCAAAAACAGAAACAATCAATTACCCCAAAAAGATAAAAAAAAAAACTTTTCTAAACCTCAATGAGAATCAAACGCTCATAGACCTTTAGAGGAGACGGTGGTCCGTTGAAGAAGTATAATGTTTTGATGAATCTACCAAAGTCCCAACCTTGCGATCCCGATTTCGCAGTGACCTTTTTTCTATGTGATCTTAGATTGAGAGAATGTGAAGCTTGTTGGTCACGAAGACGTCGGCTTCTATCATCAAGTTGAAGAAACGGTTTAGGGAGTGAAGTGTAGTTAGAGAACTTTACATCAATACTTGATGAAGAACCCTGCAAACAATAATTCGTTTTCTCAAGTAAACACAATACTAATAGCAAAGTCTTCGAATTTTTTCAAGTTGGATTCGTTACACCCAATTTCGTAGTAATATAAGATCAACGAACAAAGAGATTATAAGAAAACTGATAAATTGTTAAGTTAAGTAACCTGAAGGTTGTTGATGATGGAAGGAGATAACGGCGATGAAAGCTTGAGAGAAGAAGAAGAAAGCTCCATTTCTCAATTACAATTCTCGGAAGATTTTGCCCGAAAGATGTTTGTGCACTGAAGCGAATAGAGATTGTAGACCACACACGTGGGGAAGTCTCAACCATTGTTTTCCGTTTCAGCTAGAAGCTTCTCTTCCTACCGGACGAGTACCTGAAACGATAACGTTTTACTCTACTCCTTAAGAGTAAATTCAAAACAAAATGCGTCTGCCGGGAGTCGAACCCGGGTCTATTGCTTGGAAGGCAATTATCCTAACCGTTGGACTACAGACGCTCTTGCTTATCAATAGAAAGAAAAGTGATCATAAGATAATTTTTCGGAAGAAATAAACATTTCCCTAGTCTCACAATCTTTTTAGGATATTAAACTAGGGCTCTACATAGAAGAACATGTGGGGAACAATGTGTGTGGTTAGGTTTTCCTAAAACTCTAGACGCCGATACTGGCACGTGGAGGTGGAGCCGAGTAATGGGTTGCCGGCCGCAAAGTAGCGATGGTAGGGGAGTGAGCACGTGATCGAAGAATGCTAGGTTTAGTTATTTAACGATGATCTATTATTACTTTCAGGGCCGGCTGATAGCATGTGCTGAGAGTGCAAACGCACAGGGTCCTTTCTTTTTTTTCCAATATTTCTTTAAGAATTTTTTTTTTTTGATTCAGATAATATATCTGATTATGTATGATTTAGATATAAATAGTATGTTTTGACCCAAAAAGAGAAAAAGATATAAATAGTATCTCAATAATATTTTGACTATCTTTATATATCTACTCTAAACATTTTGAATATTCATTGTTACAAGCGAAATATATGAGTTATGATGGGTCCGATTGGTAAATAATATTTTGACTATCTTTAAGAAATTAGGGCCCAGATTTATTAAAATGTATGTAGATTAAGGTCTTATTTTATAAATTTACAATAATATAAATTTAAGTTTAGCAAGAAAAACAAACTCAGCACACATGAATGCCCAAACAAGTAAGAGCTAGATCTTATAAAACGTAAGAGAGGCCGGAGTCTTTGACATGATGATTTCAATGTTTTTGGGACACTAGTTTTAGTTTTTTTTTTTAATTAAATTATCTTTTTATATAATAAACTTCCCAAAGTTACTTCTGGAGGCTAGCACAAGCGCTACGCTCCAGATCCAAAAAAAAAGAATCACAAAATAACAAGAAAGAGCTCAAAACAAAGAGAGCCAAGTCTGAAGATAAGAAACCGAGTTCAAGATGTCGCCTTGAGCTTTCGATAATGGAAGGAGCTTGCATTTGATAACTTGTTTCACCTCTGTGATCAGAACTGCCACCGATTTTGAAACAGAAGTGTGTAACCTTGAATTTTGTTCTCGCCAGATGAAATAAATGGAGGCTTGAAAGAGTAACTTGAGAATGAAGTTTCTATTCTTGCAATTAGTCGGGTCTTTAATCCATCTAAGGACAGCCTCCAAAGCAAAAGGTGGTGAAACCGGTACTTTAGAAGAAAAGAAAGACCAGACTTCTTGGGTATATATGCAATCAAAGAACAGATGTTGACAAGATTCATCCTCAATACCGCAAAGAACACAGACACTTGGAACATCAATACCCCATGATCTTATTCTATCTTTAGTAGTAAGTTTGTTTTTAACCACTAGCCAAGTAAGAAAGGCATGCTTTGGGGTCCTATATGGGAACCAAACCCCCTCATACCAATCGACTTTTGGCCCTAAAGGATTTAGAGAGTGCCATACCTCCGAGGATGAGAACGATTCAGTAGGAGCCCGGTCTCCTATTTTCCATTTGAAGCAATCATCAATGTACTCTTCAGCGAGAGAAAAATCAGTTGGCAGACAGTCCCGTAGCAAGGAGATTATCTCCTATTGCGATTTATCCACCACCCTTTCTGGAGTCATTGCATCCGCAATCACGACATTGGCTGGAAGGCCGGACCTAGCAGGACCTTCCACACCCGTTACTTCAATCAACGGACCAATCCCCGTCCAATTATCAAACCAGAAACTCGCCGTCACTCCTGAGCCGTCAATCGACGTCACTCCTGAAGTTGTAATTTAATACTATTAAGTCGACGTGCGCGTGAACTTCACGCGACCGTCGAAATTCTCTCTCGACCTTCTAGTTCTTTCTTCGTCTTTTGCGCAGCGTTTCAGGGCCTCTCCGGCGACGGCGGTCTCCGTCGAAGTCGGGAGAGGTCCCCTTAGTATATTTGGGTCTTAATAGCTCCATTTTGCGGTGAGCAATCGCCAGAAGAAGCCCGGCTTAGGTTTCTCCGGCATCGTGCGGTGGGTTCTTCCGCGGCTAGTCGGACTGGGATTGGAGTTGGGAGATTCGACGGACCCTTGTTAGTCGCACGCTCAGAAGCCGATTGAGGGCTTGAGGCGGAAAAGCTTGCGCGAGGGAGGAAGAAAATCTTGGATCTGGTTTTTGGTTCGCGGCGGCGCGGAGGTTGGAGGGTAAGCGATGCGAGCGGAGGAGGTTTTGGGGAAGAGGTAGCTGTCTTCCTCGACTCCGGAGACATGAGGCGGTGGCGGCTGGTGTGGTGTCCCGTCTTGTATGTCCGTGTTTTACGGTGCCGTCTCCTTCGCCGGTGAAAAGGTAAGTCTCGTGGCGCCGGTTTAGATAGGTCGTTGTGCTGGCTTCGGAGTAGGAATCGTAGACGGCGGCGAGGACACTTAGCTGCGGCGGTGTGATACCCCGTATCAAAAATACGGTCAACGGGCAGCAGAAAGTCAACCAGGGGTAAAATTGTCATTTTACCTAAGTCAGGGGTAAAATGGTAATTTTACCAAAAGTCGAGACGGAAGCCGAGACGGGCCGAATATTCTTATATTTCACTATAAAGAATGTTCACAAGATCAGAATTGGAGAAATCGGAGCAGAAACATGTTTTTCGGTGAGTCGGGAATGGAAACCGATAAAACCGAGAAAACTTCGGAAAATCATAACGGGAGCTAGGAAACTCCAATTGAGGTGATTCAAAATGCTAAATTCATCTAATAGCATGGAGAATCTGATTTTGGAGGTTTGGGGATTTATGGGAATCAGTTGGTATTTTCTAAAACAATATTCGTGAAATCGAGAGAAACCAAAGCATCGGATCAAGATGGGTTTGAGATTGTTTTGGGCCGGTTTAGCAATGGTTTTTGGACTTAAAGGCTTCACCAGAGACATGTGTCATCACCCCAGAGGTGCCAGCACACTCTTTTTGGTGCAAAGAATGGGTTTACATGCACAAAAATGGGTACATGCATGTGAGAAAGGTTCATTCACTCTCTCTAAACCTCTCTCTAGCCTTACCCACGCCTCTCTCTCTCTCTATTCATCAGATTCATCCCACTTGCCCAGAAAACCCAGAAAACCCTTTGAATCTTCAAAGAAACTCAAGAACATTCAAAGTGTTCTTGAGTGTTCTTCATACCTTCTTCCACCAAAAACACCATAACTCTTTCATTATAAACTCAAATCAACTTCTGAAAAGTGCTATAGCTTCCTATCTCCCTCCTCTACAACCGCCATCCAGCCAGTCCTGACCGCCGTCGCCGGAGCTGGCCGGAAACTGGCCGGAATGAATCCGCGGATTAGGGTTTAGTGGATATCTCTCTTCCTTCATCAGATTTGAATGTTTTGAAGCCATTGATTAATAGATCTTCTCTTTGCGGTCAGTTTGATAGGTGTATCGTCTTCTGGTTCACCGGAAAAAGGGGTGAACCGGCCGGTCAACGCTGGACCACCGTCGGTCAACGCCGGAGAAGTCGCCGGAGCCGATCACCGGAGAAGCTCAACCGCCGCCAATCTTCAGCCGGTTCTTCAAGGAGTGTGATGGGATGGTTTGATTCGAGAATTGGGTCGGTTTATGGCTGGTTTAGCCTTGGTCAACGGTTAGGTCAAACCGGTCAATGTTTGACCAAACCGGTTTAACCTAACCGGTTCTAATTAGACCGGTGCAGTTGGTTCAGTTGGTTCAGCCGGTTCAATTGGGTGGTCAACCGGTTCAGTCAAGTCAATGGTCAACCCTTGGTCAACGGTCAAAGTCAACGGTCAACGCCGGTCAAAGTCAACGCCGGTCAACGCCGGTCAACGCGTTGACTCCGGCCATTCATAGGTTGTGGTTCATGTCAGGGTGTTCGGGAAGATTCGGGGTTCGAGTTCGTGCGTGCGGGAAGTTCGGGTTTCAGTTCGGAGGTCTCGGGATTCATACCGCGTCAGACCATCATTCCGTGCCTATCTCACAGTGAGTCGGCTCACAAACCTTTAGATTCATATAGACCGTGAATTGAGAAACCGTAGTGCTAGGAGTGCATACCCGTTAATTAACTTGATTGATAATTAATAATTAATTGGACGCTTAATGATAAACCGGTTAGGAACAGATAAGCATGATTAGGTCAAAGAATTAAAAGGTTAATCAATTGTGTGCCGCTAGGTTGTTAGTATCGATTGGGTGATGCATTCATATAGACCGTTTGTTTAGGACTGTATATGCATATATATGTATAAGAACGATAATTAATGAATCTATCTACGGGAATTAAGACGACACTAAAATACGAGTTAAACCTAAACGAACTTATAGAATATTGTAACGAGATTGGGGTTTAGGTTTAATAGCGGGATTGGGTAATGAATAAAGTTAATTAATAAATGAGACGTCGGGGAGTTAGTAAGTTTACTAACTCTAAACCGACATATCGAGAAGTTAATAAAAGATACCTAGGATGGGTTAATAAGGAAGAGGGGTGTGTTGTGAGCCGTCTACGGGTTAGCGATCCGCTAACCCAAGGTAGCGGACGAGAATGAATTAAAAGACTTAGAAACCCTAATAAGTCTGCTTGTGTGATTATGTGATTGTGTGATTGATTACGTGATTGTGTGATTGTATTGCTGTTGTTGTGAGCTTTGTGTGCAGGCTTGTTAGACTGCTCGGTGTTGGGCCGAGCAGTTATTGCAGACACTTACTCCGGTCATGGGACCGGGTAAGTTAGTGGTGCTGACTAGGTACCTTACCTAGTCAGAGCGGTGGTAGTGTAGTGGCTTGCGGAATGGTTGGGGACTTGTTTTTGTTATTATTGATTGCGTGATATGTGCTAGAGTCCCAGCGAGTCTGCGTGTTTACATTTCCGCACTAGGACGCTAGGGTGTGTTAGATTCCGCAAGCCTAGGTTTTGTTTACGTTCCGGTACTTCCGACCCGATTGGATCCTCGGGTTTGACCTAACCGGGCCATGGTGGTTCTGGTTATGGTGTTAACCTATCGGGTGACGCCGGTAGGTGTGCGGTCCGGAGAATACGGGGTCATGTCCTAGGGCCGGACTGCATGGAAACTCGGCTATCTAGGGGTAGTCAGAGTCACCGCATATCGATGGACAGAGAACGGTGTCCTATGCGTGGGTCCTTGTGAGCACGTATAGGAGTCATGGGTTAGTTACCATGTAGGTAACGATGTAGACCCGTGGAAGTTACCGAGTTCGTAGGGCCCAACGTTGTTTTGTTATTTCTCTTGTTGCGCGATAGATAGATCGAGTCCAATCGAGGACATGTGCCGCAGTGCCTTCGATTCCCTTAATTCTCTTTATCTTTGGCATTGATTGTGTGTGTGGGTTTATCACGACAGGGTAGTGCGTGATAGACCCTTTATTCCTGTTGATTGTTATTTTGGGTTTTGGGGCGGGAATCTGTAGTTCTAGATAGACTAGAAGCCTTTAGTGGGGGGCCGATTCACTGGGTGACCTTAGATCGCTCATTAGACTCTTTTTGTGTTTTTCAGGTTTAGCAGCGACGGACGCAGGATGTCTCGGTGTGGTTTCGGGATTGCTTGTGGCTGGATTTGATTCGGGGTTTTGGATTGTTTTATTTCGGTTCGGCTTTGGCGCCATTTTATGTGTTTGATTTACTTTTGTATATTTGACTTGACGATTATTTGTAAAAACCTTTAAACGTTGTGCTTAACGTTTAGTTACTCATAAATGAAATTGTTTCCCTGATATGAGGTTTCGTCCGAACCGACACAACTCACCGAAGTGGTACAAGGTGTACAACTTGTATTACGGAAGTGAGGATAGCGAGGTCAAAGATGGATTAGTGCGAGCCTTTGTCTCAAACCGATCCGTCTCTGACTTCGTCCTGTGACGAACTTTTCCTGTTCGACTTGCTCGGGTTCGATCGGTCATGTTCTTGTTTGATTGTTGACCGGTCAGCTCGACGGTCAGCGGAGAATGGGAAAGGGGCGTTACAGGCGGTGTAGTCCGGTTCAGTCCGTGGGTAAACAATAACGAAGCGAGTCGTCGCCGGGAAAAGGGGGGAGGGGATCAGGTCCTCCGGGTGTTGGACCGTCGGCGGGGGTCGGCAATCAACGTCGTGCGGAAAGGACCCGGTTGAAGCCGCAAATCTCACCGTTTCATTGCCGCCGGCGACGACAAGTGGGTTGACGGCGTAGCCCCTTAACGATGCGTCGTCTAGGGTTTTTTTCTACTTTCGAATTCGGTTAAGACTCTGGCCGGTTTGGTTTGGTTTCTTTTTTTACTTCTGGTTTGATTGTAAGCCCGGTTTGATCCCCGGTTATCGGGTCGGTTTATTATATTATTAAAAAAAAAAAAAAGAGATAGTTATAATTTCATTTGTCATATAATTCTTTTAATTTCTTTTATGTACAAATTATTTGTCTGTAAATGTGTCTTAGGATAGATATACCTAAGATAACATATATTCTCTCCATGTCAAATTATATGTGGTTTAAGGTTTTTCACACAAAGAAATAATTAAAAGTTCGATTTTATTTTTATGTGACTACTAATATTTTATAGCTTTTTTATTAATTTAATAGGGATACAAAAATAAATCAACATATAACATTATATTAAAATTATAAAACCACATTTGTTTTGAAACATATTTTTTTCTGAATCAGTATCATCTGTTTTTTTTTTTGCAAACCGTTTTCATATTAAATAAAAGAAGCCAAAGTAATACACATCATAAAGTTAAAAGATACATGGAGAAAGAAAAAGAAGAAGAAGACGAGGAAGGCCCTGTTTTTAACAAAGACGCAAACGTTAATACTTTCTACCGACTTGACCAAAGATGGACTAAATCCGCACCTAACTTGGAGCCAACATTTTTAGGTCAATGGACTTGTTCTTAACAACTCTCAAGGATTTTTGACAAACCGATGAGCACATAAGAGATAATCATGAATGAAATCTAGCGTTACGCTCTTTCCATAGTCCGTAGATTGCAGCCTACCACAACATAATAAGAGCAAGAGAATGTGTATGTCCGACAATCAGATGGTGCATTATCGATTGAAAGCCTTTGGACCACCTTACCATGTCAAGTTTCCTGGGCTTCCAACCTAAAACCAATTGGTGATAAGTGGATTGGCCCAAGTCCCTTATATATTAGTCAAGGTCCCTTCCCACTTCCAATGTGGGACAATTACACACTCTCTAGAGATTAAGGCCTCATGGCCCATTAATCTCTACAATATCTCAATACCTCCCCTCGAGATAATGGCCCTTCTAGCCATTAATCTCGACAGACCATCAATCCTAGGGTCCGAAGGCACGGGCCAATTTTGGGCCGGGTTACGAGAGTGTGTGGATCAGGCTCTGATACCATGTCAAGTTTCCTGGGCTTCCAACCTAAAACCAATTGGTGATAAGTGGATTGGCCAAGTCCCTTATATATTAGTCAAGGTCCCTTTCCACTTCCAATGTGGGACAATTACACACTCTCTATAGATTAAGGCCTCATGGCCCATTAATCTCTACAATATCTCAAGTTTCCTGGGCTTCCAACCTAAAACCAATTGGTTATAAGTGGATTGGCCCAAGTCCCTTATATATTAGTCAAGGTCCCTTCCCACTTCCAATGTGGGACAATTACACACTCTCTAGAGATTAAGGCCTCATGGCCCATTAATCTCTACAATATCTCAATATACCAGACCTGAGATGAGTAAGAACACTTAAAAACAACGATTTCGAGATTCCGGCTCCACACCACAAAGAAGACAAGTGGGTTCAACATCAAGTCCCCACATAATCTGTCTATCAAGAGTTGCATTCATGTTCAAAACAAACGTCCAGGCCAGAGTTGAATGCTTAGGTATTGATGATTTAATCAAACCAAGCTTGACCGCGGAACCTTTGGCCTAGTTAGCCGGGTTGAATCCCACACTGATTTTGCAATGAATTCCTTGTGAACCTTATCTTTAACAATCCAGACCACCAAGTCACATGAGTCACTTAAAGAAGTACCCGCAACGGACACCAACATTTCTAGTTGCCGGTCTGATCTAGTTGGAGGACGACTCCAATTGTTATCTGTGATGAGATCACTGACTAAAGAGTTTATTGGAATTCCCATTTCCATTGGTTCAAGAGGACCGTTAAACTCAATCAATGAATCTAGAGATGTCCAAGGATCCTACCAAAAATAATTTGTATCTCCTCTCCCTACCCTTGTATATATGAAAGAATGACTTAACAACTGTTATTAAATTCAACAGGCGACAGAACATCCAAAAATATGAGTGGTTCTTGGAATTAAAAGACCATTTCATATAGTTTTAAGTTGGCAACTCATAAATAACAAAATGAAATGTGTATTTTATGATCAACACATCTAATTATACATCGGCTTCGAATGGTAACTCTTTACCAATGCGGTAAGAGATTTACTGTTTTGATGATCATTAATCATAAAAGCGGTAGCAAAAACGATAATAATTTTTTTCTCTCAGCCTTTTTATAATGCTGTCTTCAACCGCTTATTCTTACCTCTTTACACTATTCTCCAACCATTTATCATTTCCGCTAATGCGTCCCACCCAAAAACAACTCGTAATTATTGTTCCGTTTTTGTTTACCAATCATACCCATCATATCTCATATATTTTGCTTGTAACAATGAATATTCAAAATGTTTAGAGTAGATATATAAAGATAGTCAAATATTATTTAGAGATACTATTTATATCTTTTTCTCTTTTTGGGTCAAAACATACTATTTATATCTAAATCATACATAATCAGATATATATAATTTTGACATTTGTACTCATATATATATAGGTAGCACTAAATAATATACTCCATATACGGTTTATGAACAAAGTAGTTCTGAGTTTGTAGCTAAAGATTATCTTCTCCACTCTTACATGTTCCAAGTGTCAAACAGTCAAAGCATGAGTTTAGGCTCTAGAATCAAAGTACTTTCCAGAATTAAGACGTTAAGTTAACGTGTCAGTGATGTCCATTAGGAGTCACTTTATAGTTCATTGGAACTTGGACTACAAACACCTCATTTTAGGTGCTATTCATAAATTCCACACTTTCAGTTTAAAAAAAAATTAATTTATCCGCACGACAAAACTTAGGTGAGAAACCAATATTTGAAATATTCCGAATTTGTATGTCTTCATTTTACCATTTCCTATTGCATATAGATAAGTAGATTTGGACTGATTTAAGTGCGATGTAGGTGTGTTTTGGGACAAGATTAGACTGTTCACTGGCGTCTCGTGTCTTGAGAAACGCTGATGGCAAGGTGCTGATGCACAGCACGCGATCTTTTGTGGATGTTTCGTCGTTCATCGACGCCAAGAGACATAGACTATTAGAGTATGCCAAGTTTAAGAATGAACATAATTGTTTTTGTTGCTGACGTAAAGGATTTGGTTGGTGTGGTTGCTATACCATCGTCTTGACCTTCTTTCAAATGGTTTTGGGCTCTATTTTTAGTGAGTTGCAGTAGATGAATGAAAACTAGTGTATGCAGCTAGTACTGAGATTAAGGGAGTTTTTCTTATTGCATGAAGCATAACGAAGGGGGATTGATTTCAATCATATGTTGTCACTGGTGGGTCGATGTGGCTTCTCGATCTTTTTGAAGAATATTTGAGATCTATGATCTTGTAATCCTATTATGGTAAAGTACGATTGTTTGGTTTGGATCTTCATTTTTGTAACTCGGTTTTTTAAACGTTTGTAACCGTTGATGATATAACTAAGATTTTAGTGAAATAAAGTAGATAGTATTTGACCAAGAAAAGTAGATAACAAGGTAGTTGTTCAACCCTTCACGAGCCTTGCCGATTCTCAACTTTTTACAAAAGTAGTTGAGAAATTTAAAGTATCCACACTACCGCTTCACTCAGTTGTCTCTAACAATAAATATTAATATATCCAATGCAACCAGAAATAATGTTAACATGGTTAGAGCATCCCCAATGGTGTAACCCATTGGGGTTCTTAAAAAAAAAAAAATTTAATATTATTTTTTTTTTTTCCGGATCCTTAAAAAAAAAAAAATTATTAAAAAAATAAGGACCAATCGTTACACGCCACGTGGCGTGAACAGTGTAAGGATCGGTCCTTATATAAGGATTTTAAAGACCTGTATCTTAACTATGCTGTGGAGTCCACGTATTATTTTATAATTTTTTTAAGAACCCCTCTCCCTAAAAACCCCTATTGTTCTTGGTCTTATAAACAAATGTACAGAAGAGGCCAATAGTGATGTGACTTATATCTCTCAATTTCTTTTGTATAACTGAGAATCTGAGATATGACATAATAAGACTTGTTTTCGGGACCATCCTAATGTTTCACTTAAAGCGTGGTTATGGTCCCAAAAAGTTGTAAAGTAAGTTCTTCAACTATGCAGTTCACACAAATACATATACACAAACAATATTTCACCATATGATCTAAGAACGACAGATATACGATTAATATGGAGTGAAACCACTTGTACGTTAAAGAGAATGACATATTTGACTTGCGTATGCATAGATCTCGGTTCAAAACATAGATAAAATGTTCAGGTGCCTAGAAATTTAATTTGATAACTTGTCGTCCATGTATAGAAGCCGTACGTATATAAATACATATATATATATATTGTATACAATAGCATACGCATACATGTAGTCATGTTGATGTCTTTTTGTAGTAAAAAATGTATCATTTCTCATGAGTCTTGCAAAAGGGACACGTGATAACGCCTTTCTTTGACCAATCTAGATTAGTACTAATTTCAAAAGTATATAAATCGGTGGTCCATACGTACTACTCCTTTCCATTTATTATTTTTATACGAATCCTATGCCTTCTCCTTTACTTGCATATGACCACTAAAATCATTGGACTTATCTGTATCAAATTAAGAACTAATTTGAGATCTATGACTATGATATGTAGATAGTTATCATTAGTTCACTATGAGTGCATGAAGTTATATACGGAAGTATTTGTTGTAAATTTTTACCAAAGATAGACTTAAATCATATTTGGAATATCCAACATCCATAACTTAAAACCTGATTTCGATTATTATTTTTAAATTAGAATTTTCAAAACCTGATTTCAAATACAGAAGATATTAGCCAAAAACCCGAACTATCACGATCTGTAGAAAACAAACATCGATAAAAAATACGGTTTCCTCATTTGTTTTTATGAAAAATAACAAAAACAACTTTAATGATCATCTACGTCAACAGAAAAGTAACTTTTTTATTTAAAGATCATCTAAAGTCTCAATGGGCGCACGTGATCGTGACGTTGAAGGTCGTACCGTAGTAGTTCCGTCCGGAGGTGTTTTAGTTGTCGTACCCGATTTCTTGTTTTGCTTATGTATTCTCTAGTTAATTTTTTTTATTTTAGTTAAAGCTTTAATTAACCGCAGTTCTGGCATCGAAGCACACTAATTCTATTTTTCATAATGGAATCTTATTCGAGATAGAATCAGTAATGGATACAATGTCATTAAAAGTAATATTCGTTTTCCTGCTATATAAGTATATATATAGGAAAGCAAACTTTCGATCGTGCGTTACTTTCACACAGCACTCTGTTCCTCTCAATCACTTTTAACCTTATTAATCAAAGAGAATCGATGTGACATAAACCACTTTTAATGGTTGTAACTTGTAAGTAGTAACCTTAAATTGAACAAAGTAAGATTTATGAACTTTCAAAAAAAAAAAATATTATGAGCTTCCACAAATTTGATTTTGGTCTAAACGACGAGCACAGTGATTTGACTAGCTTGACTGGATTTCTCTCCTCCTTTTACAATTTTTTTAACGGTGGTAAACATTGATTTATAGTCAATCTAAATGATTTAAAATATACATAAATGTCGTGAATTAATTTATCGGAGAACAACAATCATCAATCAAGGATTTTAAAAACAAACTTTTGAAGAAGATTAGGGTTGATTTAGAATCCTCAGACTATCCAAGCATACACTTAACATTTCTACACTTAAACAAAAAATATAATGTTAATCACTTATCACAAAACTATATTATAATGACCCTATCATTATCGTTTGTAGGTTTCATGCCCGTTCACTTAGCCCGTAGGCCCATAATCATTTGATGGTCGGCATATTATTTTTGGGAGACTTTAAAGACTTATTTACTATTCCTGCAATTATCTTACGACCATTCCCGTATTTTGTTTTCACTTGCACAATACCACAAATCACTTTTCGATAAATCACTTATCCTTCAACTACTTCATGTCAAGCACGCTTAACTTTAGAGTTTTTTATGGACAAATAATCGAAAAGGTAAGTTCACTTTGGTAACATAAATAGCCAAATCAATTCTTTTAAGCTTCTCCGCATATACTACAAACCGGAATATTATAATTCACCCATTTCATAGAGCACAACGCCTTTGTTGCGCACCAAAATCGTTATCCTTGACAGTATAAGCCCTCACTAACTCTAAACACGTCCTCGTATTCGGCTCTGATACCATTTGTACCGTTCTGATCGCCCCAGTCTGTGAGCTCCATGTCTGCTCATTCGGCCCGTAGGCTCACACTCGTCTGATGACCATTTTGTTATTTTTGGGAAGCTTTAAAGACTTGTTTACTGTCCATACAATCATCACACGACTGTTCTACGTACTTTGTCCTCACTCGCACGATACGATGAATCATTTTTTGATAGATCATACATTCTTCAACTACTCTATCTCAAGCACGTTTAATTCTGAAATTTTCTCTGTACAAGTAATCGAAAAAGTAAATGCACTTTGATTACATATGCAATCAAATCAATTTTTTAAAAAATTTCTCTCCATATACTATTAACTGAGATAATACTTATATATTTTATATTTTAATCAATTTCACAAATTAAATTCAATCTATGTACTTGAATAACATGATTGAAATTATTGAAAAGTTAAAAAATAAATGAAAAATTCTTTTAAAATTTTCAAAATTAATAAAATTAATTAAAAGAATTTTTAATCAAATCGACTTCGGTAATAATATTTAATTACATGAATTTAACTGAATTTGTAGAATCAATTTTAAATTTATGTATATATGATTTCACAATAACATTATTAACACTAAGATTTTTTTTTTTGAAACCTAACACTAAATGATTTTAAAAGCTCAAAATTTTAGAAATTGTTGGATTCGAATAATACGAAAGTTTTATTAAACTTAAAGATTTTTTTTTTTTGTCAAAGAACTTAAAGATTACATTTTAGAAATTTATGAGTAGTGGGTTAGTTGTCTTTAAATCAGTGGATCATACCATTCCCAAGCACTCAAATGGTAAAATCCAAGAACAACAAGGATGACAAAATAAATGCCAACGACTAGTTTTTAATTCGTACTAGAAAAAACAAGCCGCATAAATCGAAGTCGAAACTTTTTGATATCGGTAGCTAAATTTCTGAAACTTTTTATTTGAAAATTAAGATTTATATTTATATTTTTTTTTGCATATATGCTTCTTAATATAAGTCAAGATAGGTCGGACATTTCAGTTTTCTTATGTGATTCCGAAATCTATCAGATTATGATTTACAAACGAAAACTCTCGATCATGTGTCTTAGCCTTTTCTTACACAGATTTTAGCAACTACATTAACATTACAACTAATATGAACAAGACTAAAATATGAAAATCTCTCTCTAGTAGTAAGGATGATATCCAAATCAGAAATAAAATCCGACCAATCCATCGAATTTTCAATCTTATTTTAAAAAAATTCTTGCAGTCGGGTTGGAATCTAATTTTAAAAATATTAAAACATAGATTTCTTATTTTGAAATTTATATTTATATTTTTAATAGAAAACAAAGTACTTAATTTCCCTTGCATGCTTCTCCCCACTGTTCTAAAAATCGGTCTAGGCGGCCGCCTAGGCGGGGCCTAGGCGCTAGGCGGTCTTTGACCGTGGCGATTTCCTCTCAGGCGTTCAAATTATGCGTTTATGTTATTAAGCGGATTTAGGCGGGTCTAGGCGGTTCTAGGCGGGTCTAGGCGGTCCTAGGCGGCTACACACAATCTTTAACCAATTATCATTTGATTTTTAATTTTCATGTTTGTTTCGGTATAATTTTAAAAATTTATATATAACTAAAATTATAAGTTCTTATTTCATAAATTAATGGTTATCAATAAAAAATATTGTAAATTTAACAGATTTGATAGTAAATGTCGTGTGCTGATAAATTTAGCTAATATTCTTTTTGTTATTTCGATGTACTTTGAGTTTTAATCTATTTTTTAGACTAAGAATATTTGAATTATATAACATATATTATATAATATATCTAATATATATTGTTTTCTTTTATAAATGCATATACCGCCTAGGCGCCGACTAGGCCCCGACTAGGCGTTCTAGGCGCTAGGCGGTGAGTCACCGCCCGACTAGCGCTTAGCGCTTTCTTGAACACTGCTTCTCCCACAAACACACACTTCTCTATTTGATTTGTTCCTATCACATATCCCCTCTGTGTTTGTGTCTGCAACAGATCTGTCTCCATTTCTTTTCTCTCTCAAGATTCTCTTTTTTTTGCCCTCTCTAATAAAAGACCCTCTACTCAAAACGGAGGTTTCTCGTCTCTCTCTTTCTCTCTGCCAAAAGCCATCGTTATCATCCAGAACCCATAAGTTTCCTCTGAATCTGCATGTGAAAGTTTGGTGAAAGAAAGAGGAGAGATCTGTGATTTCTTTTAAAACGGTACCGTTTCTGTATTTCTGTTGTTTCTGTGACTGATGAGGTCACCAACAACGATGCCCACTTGCCTCCCCATCAATTTCTCTCTCTCTTCACATGAAGCATACATTTTGATCCTTTAACTTCTGTTTCTTCCCCCTCAGCTAGTAACAAAGCTCCAAAGTTTCCATTTTTCCCACTTGGGTTTTCAGTTCATCGATTTGAACTTAATTTCCACTGATTTGGGAACTTTATAGATGTGGGGTTTTGAGATTTGAGTCATTAAAGCCGTAATCTTTGCGGGTATTGAGTGGAATTAAGGCTAATTACTTCAAATTTGGAAAGTTGAGAAGATTTGGTTCACAAGATGAGAGACAATTCGATTTGGTTTTTGTGCAAGGTTCCGAGGAAGGAAACAAAGCTCTTCTTCTTCTGAATAATGACGACGACGACGACAACTACAAGAGTTGCATCTTCTTCTTCTACTCGGCATCGAATTCTGAAAGATGCAAATGGAGACATCGGTGAGCATCTTCGTAACCACATCCATTTAACCAATTGTATTCACTTGAAGAACCATATGCATAAACAGAGTCCGGTTTTAACCGACCGTGCACTAATGAGAGACCTCATTGTCCTTCAAAGGTCACGCTCCCTTAGAGATCCCTCTGCGAGTCCTCCAGCTTGGAACACGCCTCCTTCAATTGTCGATTTGCTTCCTAAGAAAGGAGATCTTGTTGAAGGAAGAAGATCCGTTGATGAGAAGAAGTCTAAGTCTAGTCGTAGGTTGTCTGCTTTTAGTGGTTCTTCACCTGTTGTCAACTTTGGGACATCTAAAGTGACTCCTTCTGAAGGGTTAGGAGGTAGAGAAAGCGGTAGGAGAGTGAAGAGAGAGGAATCTAGTAGAAAGAGTTATAGAGTCGAGGATGATTATCATAATGTAAATGAGGTTTCTCATGGTGTTGCTTCAGGTAATTCCGGATCGAAAGCTAGTGGGAGGCGTAGTAGAATCAATGATGCTATTGCTAAGACAGTATCTGATCAGTTAAACGAGGTTGTAGTGGGTGATAGTGATGATGTTGTTTCATCTATTGTTCGTCCACGGGTTAGGTATGGAGGTGGTGGTAGTAGTATTACTCGGGGATGCGCAGGTGGAATGAGTCGGCCTAAAAGAAGGAAGTTTAGAGGGACGAGGAGAGTTCGTGGTAAGAGTGGAGATACTGGTGGTGGTAAGAGTGAGATGTCTGTTGCTTCTAACTCAGTTCCTCAAGGTGAGAAGCATGAGGGAGACAAAGAAAAAGAAGGATTTGGGGAACAGAACATGACCAAAGCTTGTGGGATTCCGTTTAACTGGTCGAGAATCCATCACCGAGGGAAAACATTCCTCGATAAGGCAGGTAGGAGTTTGTCTTGTGGTATGTCTGATTCAAAAGGAAGGAAAGGTGAATCTAATGAGAGGAATGGTTCTGATATGATGATGAAACAATCTGATGATGACTCGAGCTCTTTCATCCGCTCTGATGGCGAGGCACTTCCTTTACTAGTTGATAGTGCTGAGAATGAAGGTTGGGTCCACGACTACTCGGGGGAGTTAGGGATTTTTGCAGACAATTTGCTCAAGAACGAAGAAGATTCTGATCTTGCTGCAGAAGGAAAGCCAGGGGAGAAAAAACACAAGAAGAAGAGCCATGGAAGTGCTCGGCATCGGCATCAACATCAGCATCAGCATCAGAGTCTTACGGAGAAATACACACCTAAAACATTCCGTGATCTGGTGGGGCAGAATCTGGTGGTGCAAGCTCTTTCCAACGCAGTTGCAAGACGAAAGCTTGGACTTTTATATGTGTTTCACGGTCCAAATGGAACCGGAAAGACCTCTTGCGCTCGGATATTCGCAAGGGCTTTGAATTGTCATTCTTCAGAACAACCGAAGCCTTGTGGTAATTGTAGTTCATGTGTTTCACATGAAATGGGCAAAAGCTGGAACATTCGGGAAGTAGGTCCTGTGGGGAATTTCGACTTTGAGAACATCATGGATCTGCTTGATGGTAATGTGGTGGTTTCATCGCAGCAGTCACCTCGTGTTTTCATATTTGATGATTGTGATACCTTGTCATCTGATTGTTGGAGTGCTCTGTCTAAAGTTGTGGACCGAGCAGCGCCACGCCGAGTAGTCTTTATCCTTGTCTGTTCGAGTCTTGATGTTTTGCCTCATGTGATCATATCGAGGTGCCAGAAATTCTTTTTCCCGAAGCTGAAAGACGCAGATATTGTTTACTCCTTGGAATGGATTGCATCAAAGGAAGATATTGAGATAGAGAAAGATGCTTTGAAGCTTATTGCTTCGAGATCAGATGGTTCTTTAAGAGATGCTGAGATGACTCTTGAACAGCTGAGTTTGTTAGGACAGAGGATCTCTGTTCCTTTAGTACAGGAGCTGGTAAGCATTAACAAAGTAGATAGAAAAAATCAAAACTCTATTATATATTTTTCAATTGACATTCTTTTCTTCTTTTTGCAGGTTGGGCTTGTTTCTGATGAGAAATTAGTGGATCTTCTTGATTTAGCTTTATCTGCAGATACTGTAAATACTGTGAAGAATCTAAGAACAATAATGGAAACAAGTGTAGAACCATTGGCTTTGATGTCACAGCTTGCAACTGTCATAACTGACATTCTCGCGGGTAGTTATGACTTCACTAAAGATCGGCTTACAAGAAAGTTTTTTCGACGGCAACCATGTCAGTTTCAACTTAAATTGCAATAGCTTTGTGCCTTTGTTTCTTTGTTTTCTGATCAAACTTTGGGTTTGTTTTCTTTAGTATCTAAAGAAGATATGGAGAAACTAAGACAGGCGCTTAAGACGTTATCCGAGGCAGAGAAACAGCTGAGAGTATCAAACGATAAACTGACTTGGCTCACAGCCGCGTTGCTTCAGTTGGCTCCTGATCAGAACTATTTGCTTCAACGTTCTTCCACTGCGGATACTAACCGAAGTCCACTGCCATTGGAGAACAATGGAGGTAGAGAAAGCTCAGATCACCATCTGGATCCTTCTAGCGATGCAGCAGGGGAAAGAAGTTCTGGATTGGACAGAAGAAGAGGAGACAGTAGAAAAAACCGACCCGCTGTTGAAGAAATTTGGTTAGAAGTTATTGAGAAGCTTCGAGTTAACGGTTTGAGAGAGTTTCTTTATAAAGAAGGAAGAATCGTCTCTCTTAGTCTCGGTTCAGGTAATGCATTTTGTATCTCCAAAGCTTGAATCTTGATTTTGAAGCTCACTTAATTGAATCTTGATGAGTTTCAAGCACTCATAGCAAAAAGAGATTGAATCTTGATTAGATGTTCAAGAAAATTTTGATGCCAAATTTTCCTTTACTGGTGTTGTTGCAGCTCCTACTGTGCACTTAATGTTCAGTTCACCGTTGACCAAATCCACGGCTGAGAAGTTCCGTGGCCATATCATGCACGCATTTGAGACGGTTCTTGAGTCTCCGGTAACTATAGAGATCAGATGCGAGACAAAGAGAGACTCAAGAAGCAACGGGCATCATCATCATCACCCGCCTGCAAAAGACAAAAGCTTTCCATCATCTTTAGCACTCATTGGCCAAGATCACAACATCAAAGGAAGCGGGAGAAGTGAGATAGTTGAAGTCACTGAATCTAATGGACAAAGAAGGCATCAACAACAGAAGCAAGAGGAGGAAAGGACAGAGAGAGTTGGTTCTTCTGCGTTAGCCCGAGCTAGAAGGAAACATTTGGAAGCAAGCCAGAGTCAGAACCAGAGCCAAAGCATTGTGCGAGGTAAGGTCTCGTTGGCTCATGTGATTCAGCAAGCTGATGGATGCACACTCCAAAACGGATGGTCTAAACGCAAAGCCGTGTCTATTGCCGAGAAGCTGGAACAAGAAAATCTGTAAGAATCTCAAAACACTCCAAAGATAGATCAATTTGTAAAAATGTTCATCGTCTTTTTTTCTTCCTTACAGGAGACTTGAAGCCAGATCAAGAAGCTTGTTATGTTGGAAATCCTCAAGAGGCACACGTCGAAAGGTAGCAACAAAAACCCTCATTATCAGTAAAAATCAAATCTTTTTGGTAATGGATATTTGAAAAAAATGGAAAATTTGAAATTGAATTGTAGGTGACGAGGTTGAAGGTGAGAGCAAGAAGGACAAGGCCACATACGTTATTGAAGCTCGTGTCGTGTGGGAAATGTCTGTCGAGGAGATCTCCAACAAGATAAGAGTGGGTTTTGTTCTTTTGTCGATCATACGCAAATTTGATTGTAGGCCATAATCAGTGTAGCTTCGTTGCAGTTGTAATCTTTCTGGATCTTGTTCTTACCACAAAAGATATCCTTTTCTAATTTTAATTTTTCCTTTCCAATATTTCAACTTGTCAAAAATTTATAAATCATAATAAATCATGGGTTATGTTACATCGGTACACTCTTCATCGTAAGTTTATGATTATGAACTCTTATGATCCAACACAAGATTCACAGTGGAGATGGTAAAGGGTTACCAAAAGAACCTTCTTTTCTAAGTAGAAGGTCTTGGGGACTGATCATCATGTTCTCCATCCTCTGTGATACAGTAAAAGCTGAGAGAGCTGATATATGACACGTGGACGGCCAGATCAAGATGGAAGAGAGCTGGACTGAATCAAATAAAAAGAGAAACTCGTCACTTTTACAATATATCGAAAATATTGTTGAGAATTATCTCAGTTTCTTTCTCTCTCTATGTGTTTTTGATTGTTCTTCGTCAAATCTGGGTTCCATCATTGGGTTGGTAGCTCTTTTGGCAAGAGAAGTTTCTGTTTCATTGTGAACATTAGCTTCTGGTTGATTGTATTCTGGAAATACAGATTTTTACGTAACAAAGGTATCAGATTCAGTGACTCCACTTTTTTTCTGTTCTCGGTTTTAAGCGAAGATCCAGACTCAAAATCAAGAATATAAAAACTCTTTTAACATATTTTACCATCGTATAAAGGATATAAACTTTCATCTTCTGTAGTGTAGCAAGTTAATAATATATGGACACTAATCTTAATCTTAGTGTAGAATTGTTTGGTCATTACTATAGAAGGATCTAGAAGATCCTATAATATTGTGAATATTATGTAATTATGATTTAGAGATATTACATATATTTGTGTCTATCTAGAATAGGAAATACCGATACTATAAATATGTATGTAACACAATCATTATTCCTATGAGAGTAAATACAATTCTTTCAATTCTAAACTCTCATCATATTCTATATGGTATCAGAGCCACAATGATCTAGCGATCGGCTCCGTTCCTGGTTTTTCTTTCGATTTTAAGCCATAAAGCTTCTTTTATATTTTTTCTCTCAAGCCAAGTGCTTCTATAATTCAAGTTCATCACGAACCTCTGAATCTAAGCTATAGAGCTTCTTCTTATTCAAGTCTATCATAGACCTCTGAATCTAAGCCAAGTGCTTCCGAGTTTTTTGATCTAATGATCAAACTCCCTTTTGTTTCTATTTATCTACTTCTTCTCCGTTCTATTCTTTTCAAAAAAAAAAAAAAATACAAATCGTCCATTAGATTCTTCGATTTTCATTTCCAGTAATAATAAAAAAAGTCTTAAAGCACGATCAATCTCCTTTTGTTTCTTTCTTCTTACTCTTCTCTGATTTTTGATTATTTTCTTCTAAAAAAAAAAAAATAATTAAGAGAACGATTGTGCTTGATTTCCCTTATTCTTCTTTCTTTATCAATCTTCTTCTCCTTAAAAAAAAATTGTTTTTTTTTATTTTTCAAGCCTCGTGCTTCTATTTATTCTTATTATAAAAAAAACTGTTCTTCTTATTCTTCTTATATTTCTCTATTCCTTTTCTCCTTTAAAACAAAAAAATCATTCGTTAAAAAAAAAAAAGTTCTTATAATCCTCCCCACCCAGCAGCAAATCTCTATCTCCTTTTGATTCTGCAATCACGAAACCAAGAAAGAAGATAACGGAGGTTCATATCACAATCAATCCGAGTCAATCTCAAGCCGTTAATTCCGCTTCGCTTCATCCTTGTCTTGAGCTTGAGGGGGCGTATAGAAGGATCTAGAAGATCCTATAATATTGTGAATATTATGTAATTATGATTTAGAGATATTACATATATTTGTGTCTATCTAGAATAGGAAATACCGATACTATAAATATGTATGTAACACAATCATTATTCTTATGTGAGTAAATATTAATCCTTCCAATCATAAGCTCTCATCAACTCTATAATTACTTGGTATCTGTCATCCGACCGTGCAAACTCCATCTCTCGCGAAATCCTTCAATTCCTTCTGCTCGACTTGCTAGAATGAAGTGCCTAATTAAATATGTTTAGTGAACAGTTGGATTAAGAACAGGGTTTCAAGTTTGTAAAACATGAGTACATTGGTAGTACCAGATCCTACACATACTATTCTCATAAATATTAATCCAAAACGAAATGTAAAACAGAAACTTTAAATTTCAAAATTGTCTTTGCATCACTGCAATGTTAAGAAAGAGTACCTCTCTAGTGATGTGGCTTCAGCTTCAAGCCTAATTCCTAAACTTCTCCTTAGCGAGATCAATAGGCATAGATGATCCTAACTTGTGTGCGATTTCTTGAAGTCTTACTCTCAATACCTTGTCCTAGAGAAGGTTTACAAGAAAAAGAAAAACTCAAGGACATGGATATGAAATATGAAAAGCTATATTGACATATGAAGCGAGCTCATCTTGGCAAAATGGTTCAATAGATGATTTGAAAGCCTAAAAACCAGAGAAGCAAGTCTACTCACTCACAGACTATATATTATCTTATAACCAAAGCAAGAATGCAGAGACTTCAAAACAGAGGATATAAAGACTTACATAGGAATAGATTCCTCAAAACCCCATCGCACAATTCAACACCTTTGAGCAAGTGTGAAGCAATGTCAGGAGTAATTACAGGAGATGGAAGACCCATCACCGACCAGTATGGTCTCCTCCATCATTGGTTGTGAATCAACTGAGAAACATTGAAATCACCAATACTTTTCATCAACAATTCTTACAGAAATATATGGACTACTAATGCAAAATGTTGATGCAGAGTGGAAACATGTAAGTATTAATAAGGAGACAAAGAGATTCATTTTTTGTGTTGTCAAGGAAAAGTGATTTGATCAGACTACTAATATTCACTTCAGAGGTGCTCGAGTTTGGCTAGCCGTTATGCAAGAGCTACTATCTAAAGGCATCAGAAACGCCGAAAATATTAGCATCTTCTCTCTTTTTTTCCTTCAGAATTATTCTACAGTCTCCATTAAACTGTTGCAAGCTTTATTCCTCTCTAGTGACAGTAAATACGTACAGTTTCTCATTCTTTTTGGAACTTATACTTAAAATGCTTTTGCAGGGATCAGCAAAGATTTTGCGACGTCATGCATATCAAGACTGACACGTGAAAAGGTAAAAAGCATTCATGTTATCTTTTTAAAGCCCTTTTTGTTTGTTTAGGAATTGGAATATTTATTAGATTTTGGTTTCGAAATGCTCTAATGTAGTTTAGGAAAATAAATTCATCTCTAAAAAGTGTACTTTAAGTTGCTTCACGTTATTACTTTGAAGCCGCTTACGACTTTTCAAGATGCTTAAATTATGGTTTGACTCAAATAAAGAAGATGATACTGAATCATAGCTAAAATGTAGAGTAAAGAGTTTGAAACTTTTATCCAAAGAAGTTGAAAGGATTATGATGGTGCTTCTCTAAACCATCACACTTAGTTCCTGGTGTTGGAAAAAAACATTATGGTGGAGTTCAAAATTATGAAACTATGAACTATTTCCTGAAACACTTGACATGTTGCGTACATATCAAGTTTCTTACTAACCCCAATTTTCAATGGATCAGGTTTGAGGGAGACATTTGTTTCCGGGTGGTCTCTCTTCGACAGCCAACATAGGTAAGAGTACTTATATAAACTATATCATAAGAAAACACTAAAAAGGAACAAAAAAGTTATGTAGATCTGTAAATAAACAACATACCATTTAGTTATATTAGGCACTGCACATACATAAGACACATGTTGTATTTTTGCAAGATATATGATGGACTAAAGCAGCATGTATACATAAGCTGCCGCTCCCACAAATTTAGAATGTAGAAACAAAAGCATATTAGTTAAAATCAATAACCTACAATGACATATTATATTTTTGTTCAGAAAATACTTACGGAGTTCAGTGTCTCTCTAGATTGAGAAGTGTTGTATTGCTTCCAAGAATGAATCATTTTGATATGGATCTACCAACCTGTTTTAAAAGCTTAACAAAAGAAAGGTTGGTGAGACTAATGTTAATAGTAGCTACTATAGAATTAATTTTGCAATAGATGATAGAGACGTAAAAAGGAACGAATTATTTCGGTTTTGAAAGCATGATAGTTCTCGATAGTGTAGATGTATTTATATTGAGTAATTGTTAGGCATGAAACCTTTAATGATTTGGAATATTCGATTATTCGATTACGATTACATGCTAACAATTTTTGGATATTATATTAGTTAGAATATTTAGAGTATATATTAGTTGTGATTCTATTGTTTGCGTGAATATATAATAGTTGGTATGAAAATCTGTATTTTGGAAAGCGAGCATCTAAAGATTATTTTTAGGATGTGATCTTCTAATTGAACCAATTTGTGGCTTTATACATTGCTAAGTTTACTTATATAACGTTTTTTTAGATATTTTCAGTTAAATGAAAAGATATGAATTTTGAAATATTTGTATAAGAGTTATTGGTTACATTGATTTAAGATTTGGTAATCGATTTTATTGCCATTTAGATTTAGATGATCATGTATTTTGGAAAGTGAGTATTATAGTTAGGATTTTTCAATTATTTTTAGATTGTGATTTTCATATTTAACTAATAATCTTAATATATACATTCTTAGGTTTATGCAAACAAATCTTTAGTAATAAATATATTTTTGGTTAGATATGATTGGTTTTTGGCTTCTATTACGATGACAATATTAAATGTTCGATTTCAATGGTTCAAACGTAAAGCTGGTTATGTGAAACCAATTTAAATTGTACTAATATGGATGAGACATGTAATTGGCAGGTTTAAAATTGAAGACAATAGCAACCATGTGTGATATGGAAGAGAAAACAAACCGCTATGTATGATCTGAAAGCTTTTTTAAAAATCGGAACAATACCCTATAAATCAATTAAAGGTAACTTGTGTTTGTAATTTTGGTTCCATTATTTGGTAATGACGATTTGATGATGCTATATATAAACTTCTGAATTCGGTTCCCAAAGAAAGATATGTAAATTGAACCGGTTCGTAAATTTTGGTCATTACTATTGATTAAATAGAACCGATTGATTTGAGTAATAAGAAAAAGACTTTTATATCCTTAATGAAATGAAAAGAAAACAAAAAGAACCAGTGGCATTCCATTGTAAATATTTGGAAAAATTCGGATAATTTCTAAAACGTACTTCTGCTTTAATAGTATAGAAGGAATGTTGGTCAAGCGGCACGGCAACACAACATATTCTCCTATCATCACGTATTAAGAAGTGTAGACAATCTATTTCTGAGTTAAATAAAATGAACATCACTAACTCAGCAAATAAGATAAAAGCACTGATACGAGAGATCGACAGTGGACATTCATATATTGATTTCTCTATACAACATCTATATGAACTGAGAAAGGAGTTTGCAAAGGGTTACCGCGAGGAGGGGTTGTATTGGAAGTACAAGAGCATAATTGTTGGCTACAAAAGGGAGATATGAATACATGGTATTACCATACGGTCACAAAGAACTGACAAGCTCGAAACAAGATCCTATCTATTAAAGGAATGACCGGCGAAGAGACCCATGGGAATAAAAATATTGCTGAGGCAGAAAGATATTATGTGGAGTTATTCACCATCTTTAATATTGAATAATTCACATAAGTTTTAGGTAATATTAACCCAGCGATCAAAAACAAGATGAATACAACGCTAACTCAAGAGATTACGACAACATAGGTCAAAGAAAGCCTTTTCTATTGGTGCTTTTAGAGCTCTGGGTTACGGATTCAATTCTAGTTTCTTCCAAATATATTGGGACACATTGGGTCCTACGTTGGTAACATAAGTGAGCATTTATTCGACACTAGTGAAATGAATGAAGATATGAGCCCTACTCACTTGTGTCTGATTCCCAAGGTCACCCTAAGCGTTTTGTTGTTAGCTTGATGATGTTCAGAGTTTACATGTTAACTCGGTGTTCTTTTTCTCTAGGCTTTTTCTGAATCCAATCGACTCATGGAATCGTACAAAGAGGAGCTGAAGAAGGCTATGTCAACAGAGGTCTCAACGAGAAGCTTGAGAGATCTTGGACTTATGTTTGGTATCTTAAGGATCTTCGTAGTTAGCTTGCCGAGATGGACAACTGCTACTATGTTGTCCTCGAAGAAGCAGTAAGTCGATGAGCTGGGAAAGAAGATGGCTGAACTCGAAGATAAGAAACAGAACCTGCTGGACAAATCCAAGGGAGAGGTCGACACTCTTAGGTCCAAGGTCGATCATCTCATATCTAAGAATGACCAGCTCTGGGCTTTCTTTGACGAGCGCCTCCTCGTGGAACGGAAGAAAATGCACAAGAAGGCCTCATACCGCCTTGACAAGCTTAGGCTGGAAAGAGAGTAGAGTGTATCCTCGACCGCCAAGCATCTGGAGCTGAACCAGGTGGTCTTTATTCTCAATGCTTACTGACTTCTTGTGAAAACGGCGTTTGGGCCCATGCGCCCAATATTGCTAATCTCGAGGAGGATTAGCCTCGTTTGAGGGGGATCTTAGCGCGATGGGGACTTTTGACTTGCTTCTAGAGGACATGTGTATAACTTCAATCCTTGAGTTCAAGCATGATGACGCTCTTCATGAGGAGATGGTGGAAAGGACGGAGGGAACGAACGTGGGGTTCATAACTGCCGAGGAGGCTGCTAATCTTTGGCATTTCTACTTGCGGGAGTGAATACTCGTGTTGTATTTCTATTTTATTTTTGTTGTTGTATGAACTATCTCTTTTGTGATAAGTCAATGCTTGGTCTAGATGGCCATTTTTCTGTTATTTTCAGGCTTGTCGTTCCATTTCTTTTGTTTTATATTATTCTTGTTGAACATTGGGTCAGAAGGTCCTCGGAGTTATTCGTTACTCGTCATCGCAATTGTGTTGCCATTGAGACATGACCTACGATTTCTTCGGTCAAAATTTTTAATTGTTTTGACCATTTCTTCCTTTAGTTTTCGAGAGTCGTACAAAGAGTCGTTATTGTTTTTAATAATTGTGCCACGTGTTTTCGAGAATGAATAACCTCCTTGTATTAAAAGTTGCATTGGTAACCGTCGTATTGCATTGAATACTACTTCGGTAACCACTATTTCTTTATTATGAATGTGGTCTAATTATTCTGATATCCTCACATCTCATGCCATTTTTCTTTTCTTATTTTTTCTGAGTGTTTTGTCATTTGAACCTTGTCTCTCTTCTTTTTCTTTCCGGTCACGATGTCGACGAACTTCTCATTTCTTATTAATGCCGGTCTTTGCTGAAATTCTGAACTCTTAAGCTTGTTGTTGGTATGCATTGATGAGTATGCTCTTCTTGCCAAAGGTGAGCTTGTCGATAGATGAAAATATACCGTTGACTTCTCTTGCCTGTTGCCTTTCTAGAATTAAGGGCGACACACAGATCCTTCATTTGGATTGATCTGGTGCGTCATTAATTTCAGTAATACGTTTTGGTCTGCTCTTTCCGAGAACAGTTGCCTCCCGCGTAAGTGTTTTATTCTTCCATTCTTCTTCCTTTTTTATTTTATTTGGATGTTCATAGTTAGTTGATCTGAAACTTCTTGTTTGTGCGCAAGACAACTGATGGTATACCGGGGCGGATCCTCCCTTGAAGGCGCAAAGCAGATTGCGCTTTTGAGCAAGATGTGCAGTGAAGATGATTTGGAGACCAGATGATCTTTGGTGTGTTGAGGTTGACTCTTCCGAGTTCTTTTTACCCCAAGAAGATCCTCCATGGTTTCGACTTCATCGCAATTACCATTATGATGCTAATCTCCAGGGAAAGGAATAACCAAGACGACGAACTCGTCTCTTTTCAGAAAGACTTCAAGAAAGATCTCGGATCTTTGCAGGGTAAAGTCGGCTTTCACGAGTTAGACTTGGCTTCAAGATACAAACAAACTCATCTTTCAAGAAATTAGCTCGTCTTACTTTTTCTTTTTGTTTATGTTAGTATGTTGTTGTTTGCTTTCTTATACCTTTAAAAAGATGAATAAATATGAGCTTTCACTCAATCTTTTCTTTCTCTCTCTCTCTTTTATATTGCTTCCACTTTCTTTTAGTTGTGCTCGGTATTTTCTGAGGTGAATGTGTATGAGGTGTTCACTCCTTTTTTTTATGAGGTCAATATTTAGGTGCAAGTACTTGCTCAGCTAATCATGTATTTTGATTTATCAGGTGCAAAGATTGTTTGGCTTTTTAATTGTTTTTAGGTGCAAGTACGCGTTCGGCTTCTCTTGTCATTTGTTTAAGTTTCTATATGCGAGTACATGCTCGGATAATCATGTGAAGTCCTTGTTAATTTAACATGTGAAGGAGGTTCGGCTTACTCAACTTATTCTCTTAAGGACTTATGCGGGTTTGGCCCCGAATTAAGGTTGTAAAAATCGACAAAGATTTTGATGCACGACGCATGATGCCACTGTGTATAAAACACATTCGTTTTGATCGAGTACATGTCCATAATGTCGATGTTAGATAGCAAGAAGTACGAGCATGTACTTGAAAGGGAAATTAAAATTTGAAATATAGAATTGATTGAACCTCCTAAAAGGTTGCATACATACCCTCCGGGGAGGGATCAAAACGACCATAATTATTTTTTGTACAAACTTTGGGGCCGGAGCTCACTTACTTACTTTTATATATATATATATATGTATTTAGGGAGCCGAAGGCCGTTTTATTTGAGGGATCCGGAGCTCGCTAGGTCGATTCCTACGCTGAGGAGTGTGCTTTTCTGCCTGCTTTGATGTTGGTTCATTGGTCGTGTTTCTGAGGAGGTTAACCGATGCTAATGATCCTTTCTTGGATTTGATTATGAGGCATGATGTGTGTCGTATCTTGCGTTCGACCGTGAAGCATGCCCTTGTAATTTTCCAACTTTCTCGAAATATGAAGATCCACATGAGGCTGGGAATTTCACACACTGGTGGTAAGTCGAAGGGACTGCCTTCAACGTATGTATCCATGTTGTTCCTAAGATGACATTGTAGATCTCTTGTCGATCGATGACGATGAACTTGATGATTTTGGTTACTCGTCCAACATACACAAGCAGCTTGATTGCAGTGGTGTTTGTATCACCGGGGAAGCCGATAAAAGGTTTCCTTAATGGTTTCATCTTATAATCCCGCAGCTCCATCCTTTATAAGGTTTCCTTGAAGATGAGGTTGACCGAACTTCCGTTGTTGATCAGGACTTCGGTTACCTCGAAGTTTCCTATCTACAATTTGACAATGAGGGGATTATTGTGTGGTTTGTGTAATCCTTCCTCATCCTCCTCAGTGAAATTTATCTCGCTACCGACCTTTAGCTCATCGGTCACACTTCTTTTCCACTATATTTGTACATTCATTTTTTCCCCATACGCCTTTATCGAACGCACCAAGTCATTTCCGGTAGGGAGTCCCCCCCCCCCCCCCATTACCATGTTGATGCATCTCTTGGCGGGGAAATACCTATCTTTCTATCATTTTGGGCTCATTTTGGCGGTTCCATATCGGTATCTCTACTCTGCTTGCTGAAGATTTACTTATTTCTTTCTACTATCGGGCAAGTCAGAATCGCTCGCATTGGTTCTTGGACGACGCGGTGCCTCCTGATGCCTGGGGGCGTCGTTGGTGCACTTTTATTGGTTATGTTCGCTACACCCTTTTGATATTTTGTGAGGAAGAGATTATGCAGATGTATATAGCGACATTCAACGTTATGTGCTCGGACCATTGATGGAAGGTGCAGAAGGACCTTTTCTGGTCATCAGTACGGACGTATTAGTTCCATGACCGATTTTGGTTGGTTGTTTATTGGTTACGTCCTTGTTGTTGACTCCACTGTCGGTTCGTCCGCGGCTCGCTGATGTAATATGTTGTCGCCTTTATGACTTTGTCTTCTTTCTTGTAATCCTTATACTCTTACTCGTAACATTGGCGCAGTTCGAGGTACTTTGTTGATTATTTTCCCTTCGCCGTTGATGGTTTAACCGGTGTGAACTTCTTAGCGAGCTCTTATTTTTCTTCCGCGTTCTCGGCGAAGATGGCTTCTAGGTGGAGAAAATTGTCAAGCGTTTGAGGTTTGTTCTTCAACATTTATTTGTGAAAAGGTTACTCGTACCACATGACATTGCATAATGCCGAGATACCTTCACTTTCGGTTACCGAGATTTTGGAGACGATTTTCTTGATCCGAACGATGTAGGATCTGAGGGACTCCTATTTTCCTTGGATTTTCGCCCAGAGGTCAGCATTCAAAGCTCCTTCTTGTATGAACAACGAGTAGTGCTTGAGAAAAGTTGTTGACAATTGATGGAATGTGCTTTGAAGTGGGAGAACCAATTGAGTGTGGCTCCACTCAGATTTTCAACAAAGAGTTGGAAATGACCGGCATCACATTCTTCTATAGAGAATTTCTCTTGTCCCATTCTGATACTGAAAGTTGTCAAGTATTGTATGGGGTCCGGGTCTCTTCGTAGGTCGGTATCTTGATCTTCTATGGATGTCAATACGGACTACCTGTTATCCGACTTATGAATGAAGTGTTCTGCGTTTTCTTGAATGCATGGTTGATTTCTGTCGCCAAAATGATTGCCTTGTGAAATTTTGAGGTCATGTGTTGCAATTGCGCCTTCAACTGATTGATCTCATTGTCCATGTTTGCTCCTGCTGCCTTGTTTTGCGTCAGCTCGAAAGGAATTAATTTATGCGATCCTTTTCAAATAGATAGGGACGTTGATGGTATGGGCATCCGCCTGATCGGTTTGATATCCTGAGTTGGCGACACGCCAAACAGAGCCCTTTGGAGTCGAGGCGTAAAGTCTACCATTCTTTGAGACTTTCGTTGCATGTATGATTGAAGGTCGTTGATATGTTCTCGACATACGGTATGTGCAGTTGCAAGTTGGTCAAAGAGAACAATTCTACCTCGGGTCAGTTCGTCGACCTGCATCATCAAGACCTTCATGAGAGAGGAGACATCTCGATCGTGTAGCTGGGAATTTGGGACATGGTTTGTTGCTCTTCATCTTCGCGCGTGTTGGTTATCATGGGTTTCCGGACTAGGTCGTCAGGCGACAAGACTTGGGAGTTCAGTTCCAACGTTGTCGATGGTTGGGAGATTGAGCTCGGATTTTGTTGTTCCAAAAAATCATGATTGTTGCTGATCAAAGATGGTCCTGTCATTATCGACCTCGTCTATAATGAAGGGAAGTCTTTGTTTCCTACAAAAGACGCCAATTTTTGTTGCGGGATTTCACTAAATTTGATATCATCACAATGGAGGTCAAAGTGGTTCGAACAGAGCCAAGAAATCTGAATGAGAAATAAATAAATGTGGAGTCATCTATTTTTTTAATATTAATTACGCTGAGGCCAATGAACGAATATGATGGAAGAAGAAAGAGTCATCAATTAACGCGCTCTCTAAAAACTACTAATTAATGAGCGTTCGATTTATAAATGTAGCTAGGAGGTTAGCATAATACAAGATCTGCATTTATAAACAATAAACACTATTTATAGTAAAAATAGTCAAATTTACTGATGGTCGTTGACTCTTTAACATGCTTCAATTTTTTGGATGAACAGATTAGATGAATTGAGTAGATTTTGATTGAACTTATAAATTAGTGCTAAACTCATATCCAACAGAAAATATATTTTTCAGTTTTTTTGTTGATCCATTATTTAAAATTTTAAGTTAGAAACAAAAACATTTAACCTGATTTGGCTAAGATATGAAATATCAAGAAAATATGTTTATTATTTATATTTTAAATGCTCAAATTTTGAAGAAGAAAAAAAACATAAGAGTTTAATAGTTTTAATTAACTTAGCAATAGCAGTGACAAACGAGAAAATCCACAGTGCCCCTCCTTAATCTTTTGCAAAAGCCACCTCTCTTACTCTCACAACCTTGAAGGCACCACTTGTTGCAACTAAATTCCTTGCATACTCCAAATTCAGGGTGATCTTTGCAACACAATGAGCCTCCATTGCTGGGAGACAAAATCGAACCATCACCCACGACGTCTATACCTTCAACATCTGCAAAACAAACACACATCCCACATAATTCAAGATTTGTTTTAAAGAAATAGCAATAAAAAAATATCATGTTTATTACGGTTTAGATCTAATGAGACTAACCTACAAGTAGAACAAAGAGAGCAAGGAAAGCAAAGAAAACAAATCTTGAATGAATCATTGTTAACTCTCTTTTTAACGCTGTAATTGAAAATTTAATTCGATTATGAGAAGTGTAGCTTAACGTATAATGTTTCTTTGTTATATATGTAGTAAAAGTTTTAAATTCCTTAGTTGGAATGATTGATGAACTGTATATTGACCATATATATTCAGCATTTAATCAGCATTAATAAACAAGGAAATAATGTGTTATTCAAATTGATAAGGTCAAATTTGAGTCAACAAAAACAGTCACTCAATCATTTTCTATATATATTTATTTATTTATTTATTTTTGTCAACAATCGTTTTCTATATATTGTCATCAAGATATTAAATGCTCGGTGCAAACCACCAAAAAAGGTTTAAGTTTAGACTGTTTCTCTCTCTAGCGAGAGGGGGTGATTTCCGGTTCGCCGGAATCACCGCTATATTCGGACGGATTTCTTCTCTATCTATTCCGTCCGACGAGTTTTTTCTGGTGGCTCCCTCTTCTCGATTTCATACCTTTCAGAGGGCACTACTTTTTTCTCGTCGTTTTGGTGGCCACGGCCTCGCCGAATCTCCGGTGGTACATATTGGTGTTTTGGCTTGATTCGGTGTCGGACTTCTCCGGCTACCGATTGGAATAAGTCCCGTTTGCTCTCTTTGGCTGACGCCTCTTCCGCCTAAGCGGACTTCTCCGGGTTATCCCGGCTTCATCGCCTTGTGCGATTTCTCGATCCCCTCCCTCTCTCTTCTTTGCGCCGTCTCCTGCCTGGGTTTCTTGCGGAGCTCCGGTCGAGTTTCCTCCGGTTGGCTGGATTAATATCGTCGCCGTGCCCAGCTTTAGAGGACAAGCGCTATGGGATTCTGTTAGGAGCTTCTCCTACCGGCGGTGGCGCCTCCAAGGCATCGGTGGTTTTCGGTGGATCTTTTGCATGTGTGTTTATTTGATGCAGGTGGTTTAGGACGGTGGTTCGGGATGTGGAGATCGGCAAACGGTCCGAGCTGCTTTGGTGAGACGATCCGGTGCTGCAGCTCCGTTCTCCTCCACGACGATTGCGGTTCCCGGCGGAGCTTCCATTGATGGACGCGTGTCCTGCATGCTGTGTTTCACTCGTTCGTCGCCACGTGGCGACCTTATCTTCTTCTTTGCTTACACGCGTTTTCACTCATCATTGTATTGGGCTTTGTGGCCCGTTTGTTTTTATACCTCGGCCCATGAATGCAAATGGTTGACAAAAAAAAACCAGCAAAAAAGGTTTTGGAAGAATTATTGTTTTTCAAGAAAAGTTATCGTAACGGTTCTTTTTTTTAACAAGCATTAAAGTAAAAAATTTGAGTTTTTTTTTAGTTTTAATTTGGTTTAACCGATATTAACCAATATTCTAAAGATTTGTTTTTTTAATAATATATTAATAATATAACAAACCCGATAAAAACGGGCGTCGGAAGCATTACAACGACGGCAACGATGAACAAAAAACAGCCGATAAACATAGACCAGATTTTAGTTATCACTACAAAGCAAAAATCGAATATAATCAGATTTTGAGGTGGGAAGAAGACACACAAAGCCTAAGCTCACTTCTCCGGCGGACCCGAACAAACGTCGACCTCCACATCACGTTTTAGACCGTTGTTTGCCAGTTGTCCGAAACCGGTTTCCAGATCCATCAACGGCTCCGCTTCGGAAACACGCCGTTCCCGCAGACGTCCCACGGCCACTTATGCCAACCACTAACTGGAGCAGCCGGCCTCATTATCTTCGTCCACCGACTCCACCGCAGTCTCACCCTCCTCTAGATCTACTACCGCCGCGCACAACCAACCATTCCTCGATCCGGTCAAGATCCACCACCACCTCCGACAAGGACAACCATCAGCAGAACCGCCATCTCCCTTTGGAGCTCGCCGTCGTCCGAGCTTTCTTCGACAAAAGTTGCTAACCCACCATCCTAAGGAGAGAGAAACACATCTCTAAGCTCCGGAAATCAAATGCCGAGAATCGGAAAGATCTTCCTGCCGTCCTCCCGCAGAATCTCCCCCGGCCGAGCCCCGTCGCCGATCCACGAAGCCCTGGAGCTTCCGCTGCGTCTCTCTTCCTCGGAAACCCCGCCACTGCAACTCAGAGAAAAAGGGGGGTGCATCCACCGTTACCTCTGCGATCTGTCCCGTCGATGAAGCCCTTTACTAGATTTAAACCGGAGAGGCCTTCCCACCGACCGACGAAGTGCCGGTCCAATATTTTTGGATGCCCTATTCAAAATAAAATATTATTTAATATAATTTTTATTAAAAAACTTATTTAAATATCTTAACAAAAAAATATATTTTAAAATACCTATATTATGAAAAATATATTTTAAAATGCCATTTTTTTTTTTTTAATATATACTAATAAAGAAAATATATAGAAAAGTGTTCTTTTTAGTCGGATGCCCTAATCCGTCGCTTATGTGGCTTATGCTCGAGGCCGGCTCTGGACCGACGTTAACCGCCGCCGGCGACGAAGAAGGCCTCGAGAACACGAACGCTTTAGTCGAAACCTAGAGAGAAAAGTTTTAGGGGCGTGTGGATTTCACGTCCTTTCTGATTAGAAGCTACGTCCAATATTCTAAAGATTATACTGGTTAAAATGCAAAGCAAATTTATAAAGCATTAAACCAGAAAATAACCAAATCCGGACAAACAGAGAACATCAAAGTTATCGTAATGGCTGATATCATACTATGTGTTCGTTGAATATAATGCACTGTTATTTGTTATTTTATGTTTCGTGGCTTAGTAATATCATATCATATATGTTCTTCAGTCTAAACATGGCGAGGAAGTAATATCGTGGAATGTTTTGGAACACTCTATCGTCTTGTATCTATTAAATAAATTTACCTAAATAAGTGAAGTCTAGATGGAAGAGTGAAATTTGAAGAGAGATTAAAGCCTATTTTTATTTGACTAAACTAACTATTTCTCTCCCCAACAACTTTATTGTCTCCAACGATTCTTTTTCTTATTTCAGATCTGATTATTTCTTTTTCTAATTCTATAAAAAAATATATCATGACAAATAGGGTTAATTGGATGTATTGTATCTTTTTAATTTTTTTATAACACTTTTGTATATTTCTAAAACTTATTGCAAAGTTGTATCTTTTTTTATAGGTCACACCGGAGAAAGACAGTTTTATCCCTGTGTATACTAGATATGGCTTTTGACGGATAGTTTTCCATTTTTTCATAACTATTCATCATTTTTATTATTTTTTTTTCTCATCCTCCCTCTCTTTCTTACTTTATATTAATTTCACCCCTCTATTTTTTGAAGGTTGATAGATTGGCGGAGGGGAGGTTTCCGGCAATATAGACCGGCTGAATGGAGATAAAACCGGCCGATGTACCGGAATTCAAAAAAAAAATCAAAATAGGACTTATTACAAAAGTTTCGAATGGATAGTTTAGAGTAGGTGTCTACAATCTCATCTATTCGTGGATACTACCACAATCATATCACGTGCTGGACGTTTTTCATTGATAGCCAAACTTGGCTAAGTTAATATCTTCCACATATGGACGGACATACATGTATCCATGGTTTGTTACATATCCATTAATAGATTATATTATGTTATCCACAGATGTATATTCGACATAAGACCAATAATATCATGTTGGACGCTTATCATGGATAACCAAGCTTGACAATGCTAATATGGATACATGTATCTATGGTTTGTTACCTACTTAGTATCTATCTTCACATATAATTTATAGGAGTATTATTTTCAAAAACAAAACTATCCATCGTTTAGGTAATTTAGCTCACTCCCGAAACCAAATTTGCCAATTATTCATCCTTAAAGATCACATATAACTAGTTGTTTATCTTAAAATTACTTTGCCTAACCACCAAGTCATGTTTATTTTTTCAAAACTAAAATAATTATCCATTAATATATCATAATATGATTATCAATTGATGTATATTCGAAATAAGACCAATATTAGAGATCACATATAACTAGTTATATCATGTTGGACGCTTCTCATGGATAACCAAGCTTGACAATGCTAATATGAACGGACATACATGTATTCATGGTTTGTTACCTACTTAGTATCTATCTTCACATATAATTCATTGGAGTATTATCTTCAAAAACAAAACTATCCATCGTTTAGGTAATTTAGCTCACTCCTGAAACCAAATTTGCTAATTATCCATCCTTAAAGATCACATATAACTAGTTCTTTACCTTAAAATTACTTCGCCTAACCACCAAGTCATGTTTATTTTTTCAAAACTAAAATGATTATCCATTAATAGATCATAATATGATTATCCATTGATGTATATTCAAAATAAGACCAATATTAAAGATCACATATAACTAGTTATATCATGTTGGACGCTTCTCATGGATAACCAAACTTGACAATGCTAATATGAACGGACGTACATGTATTCATGGTTTGTTACCTACTTAGTATCTATCTTCACATATAATTCATTGGAGTATTATCTTCAAAAACAAAACTATCCATCGTTTAGGTAATTTAACTCACTCCTGAAACCAAATTTGCTAATTATCCATCCTTAAAGATCACATATAACTAGTTCTTTACCTTAAAATTACTTAGCCTAACCACCAAGTCAAATTTATTTTTCAAAACTAAAATGATTATCCATTAATAGATCATAATATGATTATCCATTGATGTATATTCGAAATAAGACCAATATTAAAGATCACATATAACTAGTTATATCATGTTGGACGCTTCTCATGGATAACCAAACTTGACAATGCTAATATGAACGGACGTACATGTATTCATGGTTTGTTACCTACTTAGTATATATCTTCACATATAATTCATTGGAATATTATCTTCAAAAAAAAAATTATCCATCATTTAGGTAAATTAGCTCACTCCCGAAACCAAATTTTCCAATTATCCATCTTTAAAGATCACATATAACTAGTTTTTTTACCTTAAAATTACTTTGTCTAACCACCAAGTCATGTTTATTTTTTTCAAAACTAAAATGGTTATCCATCAATAGATCATAATATGATTATCCATAGATGTATATTCGAAATAAAACCAATATTAAAAGAGAGAAGGATAGTATATATCCATGATTTATATGAAGTGTGGTGTATTAGACATAGATGTATCCATCCAAGAAAAAATAGAAGGATAGTAGACCTATCTATGACTTTTTATGCATTTATCTCTCCTGTGAGGTTAATTTTATCTTTTTGACGCTGGACCCTACAAAAAAAGATACAAAATTGTAAGTAGAATTCAAAAGATACAAAACTGTAATTACTTTTCAAAAAAGATACATTGAGTGCAATAATTCTGACAAATATTAATACATACAATACTGGAGATTTATTCTCTCCTTATTCACTATATTCTCTCTAACTAGTTCTTTATTCCCTTAATCATTTCGTAATTATTCTCAAATTATATTATGGTACCAGAGCAAATATCTTGATTCTACTACTATCTTTGACTCCTCTCTCTTATTCGTTTTTCAAAATTCTCACTTTCTCACTATTTCTTAAAAACGCCCACTAAGTATTCAACAAAATTCCTAAGCTAAATTTCAAGGTAAAAGTTATGAGTTCTTGTGTAATTACCACCAAGGGCTCAAAACCTTTAGTTGTTCATACTATTCTCAAAGGAAACAACTATCTTGTGTGGTCTAGAACCACTAAAACCGTGATAAACGGATGAAGACTTTGAAAGCATATCATCTCAATGGAATGCCCAAAAAAATCCCTCAAAAGCAAATGCAAAGACCAAGAGACTCTAACCGAGGAGGAGAAACAAAAAGGCCTTAAATAATAAGAAGAGAAATTGGAAGAAGATCAACAAGCGGTTCTCAACCTTCTGCAATCATCGCTATATCCTACCATCTTGGAAGCCTACTCATATTGTGAAACTCCAAAGGATCTACGGGAAACTCTCAAAGGTGTGTTTGGGAACACATCCAACTTAAACTGCATCTTTGAAATCAAGAAGGTTACCAATGATCTCCACCAAGATGATATTGAGTTCACCAAGCATCTTGGAAAGTTTCGAACTCTATGGTCCGAACTTAAGATGCTTAGGCTAATGAGTGTGGATACAAAGGTGTTGAATGAGAGGCGTAACAAGACCAAGTCTTTGGCCTTCTCCTTACTTTGAATCCACCACACCTCAAGGAGAAGTAGCTATGGCAGTCTCCATTGAGTATGTGAAGAAAAGTGACTTGGATTCCTTAATCAAGACCTTTGCCTCACCCAACTCCGGTATCACTCTCTATTCTGATAAACCTAGTAGTAAACTTGTTGTAGATTTGGGTGCTTCTCATCATAAAATTAGTAATCCTAAGTTTCTAGACAAGATTGAACCGGTTATAGGTATAGTAGATATTGCTAATGGTGATGGAATTTTCATAGAAAGAAAAGGAAAGCTAAAGCTATTTAATAATAAAAGTGAAGCTTTTTATGTTCCTAAGTTTAAATTCAACTTAATATTGGTTAATAGAACCACTAAAGACCTTAGTTGATATTCTATTTTTGGTTCTAATGATGTTCATTTTAAGGCTATTGAGAGTAGAAAGTTACTTGGGAAATGTGGAACCAAAGATGAGTTATATATATTCTAGAAGATACACCTTCAAAATATATGTGTATAAAGTTTAATAAATAACAAAAATGGATAAACGAAAATTATATTTTTAGTTAAGGAAAATCGCAATACAATCTTAACATAATCTAATTTTTTGCATAAAATTAAATAAAGAACAAAAAATAGAAAATGGTTGGTTCTTTCTCTTGTATTTGATTGGTCGATTTAAATGTTGAAAAGATAAGTCAAATTACCTATATTAACTCGGCTATATTCCAAATTTTCATATATGCTTAACATAAATCAAGACTTTCTTATATTATCGTAATCAATAATTTATAATATCTTTAAATAACCAATTTCAAAGTATATTGCAGACGTTAATTCTATTATATAGGGATTAAAATAATAGCTATATTTATTGATTATTTCCTATAACAAGCACCATATATTTAAGAAAGAAAGGAATAATGTGAAAAGAAAAGTCCTTCGTTGTATTTATCCTCAAAACTAATATTACAAGTCGAATTACAAAAATAAAATAGAGTTAAACTAATTTTTTGAAAGACAAGTTCGTCCAAGCCGAAGCTTGAGTTGTAAGATTGGTTTCTTTCCGCCATAAATCAAACCGCTTTCTCGATAGATGCTTGCATCGTCTTCTCCCAGCAAGACCGGCGATGAGAAATAAATTGTTATGAAATAACAATTGGAACCAATGTTCTCCTCAAGATAAAGGAATCCAAAGGAACCGATCTAAAACAGTCATCTCGCCTCTGAGTTACCTTTCTTGAAAGATAATTTTGTCGTTTTTACCCTGCAAGGCTCATCTCTGATAGTCAGTTGCACATATGGAAACCGTGATGAAATCATGACCGGGCGGAGAATCTTCTTAGGGTAAAGAGAATATAAAGCGTCGACCTAACCATCCCAAAATGGCTATTTCGCCGCCAACCAAGCTTTGCTGACAGCTTGCTCAAAATAGCAGTATGTTACACATCTTTTGGGACGGGTCCACTCTGATGTACCTTCAGTTTCTCTACAAAAAAAAAATCAAGGTTCCTAGATACAAACATCTGAAGAAAAAAAAGAAGGAAGTAACTTCGCGGAAAGAATCTGATCTCGAAAAGAGCAGACCATAGCACATTACATAAATTAATGATGCATCAGATCAATCCAAATGATCCGACGACTCAGCAGCAGTGCGGAATTGAGTTTCTCGTATGGTGGATCTGATCTAGGATCTGAGCGAAAAACGCAAGAAACCATTGACAAAAATCCATGTATCGACGAGGTACCCCTTAGCAAAAAAAGCATAAGCTTATAGACGAGCTCAATCAGGCATGACTCCGGAGGTTGACACAAATATGGACAGAAGAAAAATGAAGAACATGTCAGCACTTTAAAGGAAGAAAAGAAGAATGAAGATAGAAAATGAATCAAAGATTTGGTAAAAGGAAGGGAGAGGGACGAAAAGAGGATGGTGAAGAATGATCAAGGGACTATATTTATAGCGAAAGAAACGACGGTTATCGAAGCGACATGATGGTTACCAATGCGATTTAAAGTGACGCAACATTCCAAGCACGTGGAGCATATTCACTGGTGCAAGAAGAGGCGCCTTAAATAACCCTGGAAAATTCCCAGATTTTTGCGTGAGATCAAACCGACGAGGTTGAAGACATGCCGATCTAGCAATGGTGCCGGAAAACAATTAAATTGCCGAAAATCATGATAATATCTTCACAATAATTAAAAAATTATTTTTATTCAATAAATAAAAAATTTTAAAAAGGAATATTCTACATTAATTTTTTTAAAAAAATTGACATACATGATTGTAGTTTACAAATTTAAACTAGAAAATAAAAAATATTAAAATATCAAAAAACTGACCAAATCATAGTTATACTTTTAACAGGTTTTAACAACAACAAAAATGTATACTTCTAGGTTATTATGCGTAACAATTTGAAAATTTAGATAAAACAATAAATGAAACATTATACCACGTACATTTTTGACAAACAAATTGAATAAATTATTTAGATCAAATTCGAAAGAGTTTCACGTTCGCACATGTATGAGATATTTATCATTTAATTTTTTTGCAATATTTATCATTTACTTTTTACAATTTATGCATTTGTTTTCGCCTCTTTATTTTCTGGCATTTATAAATTTTAGCTTAATATTGTATCATTTAAATATTTAATGGAAACTGATAATAAACATTGGTTTTTAAACATTTTGCTCCTAACCAAATTTCATTCATATTTTCATAATTGTTCGTCTCATTTATAAAATAACACAAATGTGATTATGTCAGAATGAAATATATAATTCATAGAAAATGGATAATCACACAAACCTTATAAACTAACATATGCAGTATAACAAATATATTTATGTCTAATTATTATTTTCCACCATTCCCACATTTTATATTGTACCACAAATCATTTTTTTACCAGTCACTTTATTCTGTACCGCTTATTTTATATAAATCAAACTTTTTCTGTAAACCGCATGTACCTTAATTGAATCGTACCATACTATAAATTTGTTTTCCCAAAGAGCTAAGAACACAGTCACCATTCAAACTCTAACTTAAAAAAATTATATTAATTTTGACGTATGACTTATGAGAAATGTATATTGATTGTGGAAAAAAAGAGAAATGTATATTGGTTATGTTTGATATATTAAAGTCTTCACTTGTTTGCTAATAAAATTAAACAGAAAATTAAACATAATTTTGTATCCAAAAGGAAATGATATGTTATTCAAACAAAACATTTTATATTTGCACTGATGAATACTATTATTGGCAATTTGAAGCAAAAATGGAATAATATTATTGTCACATTTCTCGAAACACAATCTATACTATTAAAACAGGATATTGATCATGTTACATAAATGTTATTTCCGAAACTTGCCCTTAATTTTATTAGGAATCGTATTCTTAATTAAGGGTAAAACTGTAAAACAATTTATATTTAATTTATTCATAATATCTTATAATATCTTTTGTTTTCCTTTTTCTATCATAATCATATCTAACGAAAATCTTTTTCAAAAATTTAATAAAATAATAATTAATTTCGAAATTAATATTAAAATAAATATTATAAATTATTCTTAACTAAAATTTAACTTAAAGAAATAAAATCAAGCATAATTAAGTTACTAAATCAATTGGTACATATAATTATATAATTTAATACATAATTATTTTATAAATTATATAATCATTAAAATTAATAAATTATTATTAAAATAAAAATAGTATATAATATTGAAATAATAGTTTAAACTAAATAATATTATTGATAATCGATATATTTAACATAATCTATTATATTTTATTTTTTCTATTACAATAAATGTAACCATGTAATGTTAATATTCTTTTCTATATTTACATATATATATATATACTATAATTTAACTATTAATTTATATAAATTCGATAAGTAATATTATTCTTCATTATAAAATTATAAATATAAAATATTTTTATTCTGAAAAAATAGAACAAAAAAATAATATTATTCAACCACAATATAGTTTTTGTATTTAGAAATTATAATAATCAAAATATACGACTATAAACCAAAATTAAAATTCCGAAATAAAATAATATTATTAAAAATAAAGAAAAACAAATTGATTGTATTTAAAAAATAATTTTATAAATATGTAATACAAATAAACTACGGTTAAAAAAATAAGCTTAAACAAATATAAAATAAAAAACCTAAACAAAATATTAACTTGCTACAAAAACACTGAATTGTTTGTTAGAATTGACAATTATTCCCTAAAACTTTTACAAAGAAAAAAAACTGTTATTCAAAATATTACAAATCTTATCTTAATAATAAAAAACACACGTGCTAAGCACGGGTCAGAATCTAGTTTGATATTATATGGTAAACAAAAATCAGCCTACAATAAAAGTCAAAGAGTGATTTTTTCCGATTACCATATATTATTTTCGGAACAATGAACGATAGACCGGAATATTAAAAGTGTAGAATAAAGAAAATAGGCTTAGCCCAAAATATATGTGGAAACCGAAAAAGTCGGATTTAGAGACGAGTCGAAAGCGACGTGTCAAGGGTTGATGTCACGCATCCTACTGAGAGAAAGTCGAAAATGCAACCGCCGGCAACAGTTTTTCGAAGCCAAATTTGGGCTTTTCTTTACACCGTAATTTTCCGTCCGATAAAATCTCCATCCAACCATCCCAAAACACCGCATAAGAAATCCTTTACCCACTGCTTCGCTGCCATCGAATCCATGCGCTTCATAGACGATGAATCTATAGAGGATTTACCGGGTGAACAGATAAGATCCAGTTGAACTCGTTCAACTCGATCGGGCCAAGGAACCAACGACTCAAAGCACTCGACAACTTGAAAGAGAACATAAAAGGTTGACAGTGTTGTGTTGGAAGATCAATGAGGAGAAGATAGAAAGATCCATAATCGAACCGGAAGAGGAAATCCGACATCAAAACCGGAAGAAAATCTGACAAAGGTCGGAAGCAAAAGTCTGTATAAACACAGCCGAAACGATTTATTGACTGTAAACCGATAATAATCAGAGACTAGAGTACATGGAAAAAGACGTCAAAAATATACACAACCACTATCGGTGTAGCTATAAAAACCCACCATCAGCAGCTGGAAAGCCACAAATTTGTTGGTCGACCAAAATCTTAGAAAGAAATTAGAAAAAAATTAGAGAGAGTCTGCCAGACCCAACCTTCTCCAAAGGACCTTTGACTTAATTCTTTGATGTAGTCGCTGAAATCTTAAATATTTGTACCTAGACCAAATAATTTATTCTTGGAAAACAATGTTTTAGTTAATAATTATATAAATTAAGAAAAAATAATTTACAATATTTACTCTTCTTTATTAATAATAAACACACGACGGGTTGTATCGCTATCACCAAGTTTGAAAATAGTCATGAAATTATAACGTCTTGTCCTTTTTATCAATAAGGCCAGTTTGAAAGAAAAAAAAATCATATAAGATAATTGCGATAATTTAAAACTAAAGTTTCATATATCACATTATACAATTTTTTATTTTATTTCCGGTGAGAAAAAACAAATAAACACGGCATGGGGTATTATTCTTTTATTCCTTTTCATATGGGAAAGTAAAATAGCCTGAATTGGTAAATTTGATAATGCTTCAATGCCAAGTCTTTACAATATAAGAGAAACAAAAAACTTATATAAATATTAATAAAACCTTTTATATCCCCATTTTGATGGGTATACTACAATAGAAGAAACAAAATACAAAGTTAATAAAATAAAATTAAAACCATGAACAAGTTGGTGGTGGATGACACAAACCATACCTCAAGGTAGGTGATACATCCATATGGAGAGATTTTAGCTCTTCTTCTAAAATCAGGACCACATCGACTTCACATAATCCCTAAACTTTCAGTTTAGGACCAGGAGAGACCGGGACAGGCACCAATCATATTGTTATATTGGACGGGCTGGTCTATACCGGTTTTGGTTAATGACTATGGAACTAATCATGTGAATGTAACCATTGCATAGCCAATTGAATCCATCAGCTAAGAGCTCAATGCTAAGACAGACAGCTACTACAAACTAAAAGATAGGATGATTCTTGTGGTTCTTGGGTCGCTCACGTTACTCAGAAAGGGAGAGAGAGAGCCCAAGTCTTTGTCATCAATGAAGTTTGGTTTTTGATTGATAAAACTGGTCCCCCCACTTTGGTATAAATTCCAGAACATACCCAGAGATTACAAAACCAATAAAACAAAAAGTTTTCTTAAGCTAAAGGTGGTCACAGGATTCTTCAGGCGGGTTTGGTTCTTTTTTTTTTTCAAACTGCATCTCGCATTTACACGTTAAGACAATATCTCCATCTCCCTATTAAACACAAAGTCCTAACCATATAACAACAATAAACTTTAGACACATCCCCTTCATTTCTTTTTCTCATCTTGTTTCATAGTCTAGCCTAAGAAATATAAAAAAGCCTTTTCAGCTTCTTGGATCGTTTGGAATGATGAGATGGGGAAGAAAGAAACCTGTTTCTTCTCCTTCTTCATCTTCCGGGTTGTCTCGTGCTCATCCTGTTTCTTGTTTTTCAAAGCTAAGTGGATCTTCTGACTTGAAACCTGCAAAAGAGAAGAAGCAAGATGATGAAAAAGCTAACCAGAACATGTCTGCAAAATCTTCCTTAAGTTCTACTAAACGTCGAAATGTTATTCATGAGAGAAGCAAAAGGTTTCAAAGAGTATCAGCAGAAAAGGAGAACGCTGCAACAAGGTCAGGAGATATGGAGTTAAATGGGAAGTTTGAAGAGATAATGAGCAGTGTGAGGAAGAAAGTAAGAGATTTCCAAAGAGAGACGCGTGGCTTTCTTGAAGTAGAGGGAATGGATAGAGACAAAGGAACTGTGATCATGACGCCAAGAATTCAAGTGAACAGAGATAAGCATAGATGTGAGAGACGTGACCAAAAGCTTCTCGAACAAAAGCCAAAGAGATCAGAACAGGACGCAGAGGTCAAGGTGAAAAAAACAGCGAGAAAGACAGGTACAGGAAGCTACAGTAAAGAGGATGATGTGGTTTCTGGTCATACCGTAACAAAACCGGCTCATCAATGGCAAAAGCTCAAGGAAATAAAAGTAAGAGAAGTGAAGCTGAAGGCTGACCACCAACAGAGGAAATCTCTGTACCTAAGAAGGGAGCTAAACAGCAAGGTTAGAGTTTTTTCACCGAGAACATCTGAAAAATGCAGAGTTAAAGCTATTGAGGACTTGAAGAAGAGTAAACAGAGAGCACGCGAGCATGAGCTTGTTATCAAAGCAAAGAAAGGGGGAATGAAGAATGAAAGCTTTGCAGTAGTGAAATGCTCAAGCGATCCTCAGAAGGACTTTAGAGATTCAATGATTGAGATGATCATGGAGAATGGTATCAACCACCCTGAAGAACTCAAAGAGCTTCTGGTTTGTTATCTCAGACTCAATAGCGACGAATATCATGACATGATCATCAATGTGTTTCAGCAGGTGCATAATGATTTAAATTTTCATTAGTTTTATGTAGAATAGTGATATTATATAAAAATCCTTACATGATTAATCATCCTGATTTGTTAGCAGTTTACGCTTTCTATGATGCAACTTCCCTAACTTCATGCTTCTTGGTTATCACAAAAATTATTTGCAATTCTATGAAATTGACAGAATTAGACGAACATAGTTTTTGGAAATTACCAAGTTTTAGTCGTTTATTAGTCCTTCCCCAGCTAAGAACTCATGGGACGAACCCCATCAACTTCAATCATGCTACATCCAGGTTTATTGTTTACTCTTTCTGCTCTCATCTTTCTTCTCACCTCCATAACCTCATCCCATCTTCCATTAGAAGCATACAAGTTTGACATCTGAACAAAACTTGAAGTCTACCATGGATTCAATTCCAGTAACCGATTCGCTATACTCTCTGCTTGTTCCATTGGACCAAACCTTTTACAGGCACCAAGAAGAGATTCCAATAGCACCGAAGCCTCATGTTCAGAAAACCAGTTCAGAAGTTCTTCCTCTTCCTCGAATTTTCCCCATCCGACCAAGCAAATCCACCATACAACCACAGTGTTCAATAGTTGGCTCAATCCCGTAAACACTAATTCATCGTTTCGAAAAGTCTGCGAGTTTGGTCTAACAAACTAACATGATTGCAGGCAGATAGAATAGCGATAAATAAGTGATGTTGTTTGGTTTAAAACCTTCATGAACCATCTCTGAGAAGATCTCTAAAGCATCATTTCCAAGACTATGGACACTTAAAACCCGAGATTATCGAGGTCCATGTACTGACATCGTTCTTCAAAGTAAGCTCTAAACAATTCAAGAGCCTTATCAATTTTCCCGCACTTGGAGTACATATCCACAAGAGCTGTTGCTAAAAAAAACCCGTCGATCAAAATCCCATGCTTGTCAATATAAACATGTACCCATTCACCTTGAATCAAAGATCCAAGATTAGGACACGCAGAGAAGACGTTAACAAAAAGTAAAACCATCTGGCTTCTCTGTGGAATTAAGCATCTCACCGAAAACCTCTTAACACTTGGATGTAGCAACCAGCATGTGCATAAGCACTCACTATGGCGTTCCAAGAAACCACAATCTTTCACAGGCATAGAATAAAAAAAAAAACGCTTTCGCTTTGCTAACCATTCCGGCAGACGCATAACCCGAAAACATAAAATTCCGTTTCATCAAACAACCCACGAGCTTCTTCTACCACATAAGCACTCAACAACATCTCTCTCAGGCATTCCATCGAGCACTTGACGCGCAATCTCAAAGTAACCGCTTTGTCCATATACGTTAACCAATGTATCCTCTACAAAGACATGAGTCATCAAATACGGACTTGAAGAAAAGACCGTGAATTTGCCTTCCTTCTTCAAAACCACAACACGAACGTGAAGCTGTACTTATGGGGACCAAGAAGCAGTTTCACAAAACGCGATTAGAGCAATCTCAGGAGTAGAGCTACTAGCATAATCTCTGATGAAGGAATAGTGAGTGAATGGCGGTTGAGAATGGAGTGAGCGTAAGAGACTGTTTTGGGTTCTGGGAGGCAATAAGCTTTCTAGTAGAAAATGTCTCAAAAAAAAAAACCCGGTTTTAACTTTTAAGCAAGCACTCATTTTTTTGGGTTAAAACTTACTAATGTATCTGTTCTTTAAAAAAAAAAAAAAAAAAACCACACAAATTGTTTTTTTTTTCACTAATGGATTATATTCATTCACGAAATTACCAAGTTGTTACAACTTACAAAGGATCAAACAAAAGCAGGCGGGTTTAAAAGAGCCAACCCCAGAGACAAAAGTCGATGGATTAATGATTAATGGATAATCCTCGGAGACTAAACATAAACAAAAAGCAATGCAGTCAAAGCCACACATAGGAATCAACAAAACCAGATCAAGATCCTAAAACCAAAGCACAAGCTGGAGTAACAATCATAGACTGAGAGAAGAGAGGAGACAGCATCGCAAGCCGAACTTTATTGAGTCAAATCCACCGGAGCTCACCAACAAGCTTCAACACCTAAGAAGCCGCGGGACACCGTTTGCAGACAAACCGAGAAAGACGAAGGAGTACAACTTTAACCATTCAAAGACCAAACGACAAAATGCGAGGAACGCCAAATCACCAAAACCTAAAGAATGATCCGAAGACGTCGATCCCAATGGTAGGAAACTAGAAGAACACAACACGATCAATTATGGGACTAGGAAGAGGATTCTCTCAAGCCACACCACATACAACAGAAGAAGCACACGAAGTACGCTCGCAACCGAACAGCCAAAAAACACCCAAACAAGCAAAGCCGGGCTAGAACAGGCAAGAACACTCACCAAACCAAACATCAACGCTAGTAACAAGGTCAGAAACACATCGGCTGATAAAATGAGACCAAAAAGTGGATCTTGCTAATTCTAAGCCTAATTTGAACTGCAAATTCAAGACAATAACATAACCTAAACCGACTGAAACGGAAGTCAAACTACTCGAGATCCCTATCAGCTAAACCACTTGGATCCAACAGGCATAAACGGAGGAAAAGCTCACCTCTCACTAGAAACCACGGACCATTGCGAAAGACGCAAGAGCCACCACCGGATCTACACCCACGACGGGGAGATTCCGACCTACAACCACACGGGAGATCCAACCGGAGATAGAAACGCCGCCGCAGAGACCCGAGGAAGACACCATACATCCCACAGACCACCATCAGACGAGAGAGAGACCTTTGCTCACCCTCGACGACGGGACCACTGCAACACAACCCACCGGAGAAAGCTCAACCCCACCACCGTCGATCAACAGAATAGTCACCGGACAGAGATCTCGCCGCAAAACGGAGAAGACACAAAACTATTCACCTCCTTGGCACCGTCAAGGGTAACCGGCCACCGGAGAGCACACCCTTCTTTCGCGAGAGACGGACGGCGGCGCTAATAACCCAGAGAAAAAAATTGCTAACAAAAATAGCTTATGTAACACAAATTGTTAATTATGTAAATTTTATTATTGTTTTTAAAAATATTCTGGACAAGTTAGCTAAGAGTACAAGAGTAGGAAGATGATTTTCAAGACATTCTCACTCAATAGTATTCCACGCACACAAAATACAATGGCGGACAAATTAGCGAAAGCAGCACGAATCCAAACATCATAGTAGAAGTTGATTATTTATTATTCTTGTTGATAAAAAAATATATTTTGAGGTGAAATAATGACTAACACAGAAGTAATAAGAAAGGAACTTGTCCAATAGTTGTTCCGTTAAAGAGTTGCGAAGTGTTATCAACTTCTTAAGTGTTTTTAACCTTTCATGAGGAATGGTTTGTTGAAGCTGAAGGTAACTTGAATGAGAAAAGTTGTTGGGAAGTTTTATCAGATGCTTGTCACGGGCTACACTACGAAAAGCCATACCAAGAGAATAAACCAAAGCACGAGGAATCATGCTCTGAGATACACTTGTTTAATCATCGTCGTCTCCTTTTGACTTGATTGCTTGGATTGGAGAGTTGCGCTTCTGAGCTTCGAACATCTCAGCGATCTGAAAAATATTCCGCGGAAATCGAAAATTAGAAAAGGGGAAAACCACCCCATAGTCTTGTCTTGGTTATGACTTATGATCATGAGACTTCACCTGCTCCGATGATGTTGCATCCTTTGGTCTCTTGTCGTCCCGTACACGGACTAGACGAGGAAAACGTAGAGAAACTCCCTTTTAACCAAAACCAAAAAAAAACTCCCTTTTAGATCAAACAAAACTAAATAGATTCTAACCAAAAAGGAAAAAGAAGAAAAATAAGAGTGAAACCTTATTAGGGTCAACAATGCCAGTAGCTGCAAGAAACTTTGGACTAATTGTCAAATCAGCTGCTTTCACTTCCCACACCTTTTAACCAAAACCATATTTATTGTTTAGCTTTGAATCTCGACGCTGTTAACGGCTACTATTAGTTCAACCAAACATAATCCTACCTCAGTGGGTTCGAACCAAACATCAGGCTTGAGGCTGTCTCTAACTTGGTAGCATTCCTGGATTTTTGAAAATCATAACTCAGGCACGAGAACAAATATATGATCATGCTGCCAAGTGAGAAGAGAGAAATATTTTTCTTACCTTTGGAGAAGCAATCACTTTAGAGCCAAGACTAGAAGACAGTTCCCTAAGCTCGGCTTCAGAAAATCCAGTACCTAGTAGCCCAATCAAGGTATATAAGAAACTTGAAAAATTGAACCAAAACAGTACAGTCAAAGAAATGTATATAGAACTGACCGATGTTACAAATGCTCTGGAATTTTTTATTTTCAACGTCATAGCAAGCTAGTAAAAATGAACCAAAGACACCTACAAGGAAAGCATAATAGCATGGTGGTTAACAACGTGAATGTATCACCCAAACACATAATGGTTTTCAGTTTTTCACCTGTGCGTTTGCCTTCTCCGTGGTAAGCAGCAATTGGTACAAGATCCATAGAGTCCCCTATTCTGCTACACCCAATGTCAATTAGTAAAGGACTCTTCAAAACTATATTAATCAAAAATATAAGAGTATATTTACGTATCCATATAGTCTTTCTTCAGTTTCAGCCAATTATTTGTTCGCTTTGCAGGCTCATAGGTTGCATCTGAGTTCAATGTTTTAATCATTAAACCTTCACAGCTGCAAAATAACACATGTATGAACGAACTCCAACAGCATAAAGATAACAAGACTAGATATAGAGATGAGTGTCAGATCATATTACCCATTGTCAACAGAAGCTTTAAGAAACTCCTGTATTTTATGGACATCATTGGATGTTAGAGCAGTTGCAAACTGGAAATACCCAGGATCTTCCTCAAATGAATCATATAGCTTCTGCCACAAGCAATGTCCACACAAATGATTACATATACAATTGCTTCACTGAAATCAAGGCAAAAAGAAAACCTTTTTTTACTACGATATGGCTCACCTCTCGGCGAATATTAAGATTCTCCTGGATAAGTTGTTGGCCATTTAGATATAACATGTCAAAAGCAAAGGTGCATACGCCAACTTTGATATTGCTGACATTCACATTTTTATGTGCTCGAGTGCTCAATTTCTGACCAGAAAACAAAATCAGAATCATTACAAGTTTCTTTATCCTAATAACTTAGACAGTGTCGAACTCGAAAAAATGTGATCTAAACGAGCATTACTACCTCTAATATATAAGTTTAACACTTTGGCTGTTGTCTAAAAGAGCATACTTCAAATGATTAGACAGAACTTGAGATTGCATACAACCAACCATACTTGAATATCAAAACCTTGCTATGAGTTACCTGGAAAGGAAGCAATTTTTTTGCCTCCCTGTCGAAAGCGACAACCTCACAATCCAGAATAAAAGATTTCACAGAGGGCTTCTTTAATCTGCAAAACAGACAACATTAAAACTAACTCAGTACAAAACACAATGGCTCTTTCTAACAAGTTACACCCTACAAGTGTACCTTTGTAATGCACGAGCAACATCGGGGTACTTGCCAGTGTTTCTTTCACCATGTCTACTAAATATCTCAACTGTACCATCCTCCATATAATGTATCTGCAGTAATTGACTGATATTAAGCCAAAAACATAACAGCATACTCCTCCTAAGGAATAGGATTCATCAGTACCTGTTCACGCTGTCCATCATATTTGTACTCGCATGTGAAAACGGTGTCCTGGAATTGATCCAGTACCTTTCTTATACTCGTAGTTGGTTTTGCAAGCATGGGTGCAATCGGAACACCAAGTGTAAAGTTACAATTTTCAGGAAGATTCCATACACCACCAGTGAGAAGAGCATCAACAATAACATCATAAGCAGGAAGCAGAGTGAATACTTGTTTAACAATCTTCGCAGCCTCTTGTAAAGGAGACTTTATATTTGAGGGTGGCTTTGATTGGTATACAGAGGCTTGTCCCAAGGCAGCTAAAACAGTCTGACCTAAGAAATTTAACCTCAGTTTCTCCTGAAGTAAACGAGTCAAGTAAAGAGCTTCACAGTCTTTTGTTGCCACAAGAAGCTCCTTCATTCGGTTCTTCTTCTTTACTTTACAATCTTTCCCAGTCTCCTGCAACATTTTTCCATTGATTTGAATCTGATTCAAAGCATTCAAAAAGGGAATAAACAATGATAATTACCTTAGCAATTTGTTGAAACGTATTGAAAACCTTGACAACAGTCAATGGTTGGGGCTTTGAAATCATAGTCTGAGATAAACGTCTTTCTTGAGCTACAAGCCCCAAGTCCCCCAGTTTCTACATACATTAGGGTTTCAATTTAATCTTACTCATTCCACCATCATTGGATAAGAAAGAAGATTGTTAACGTACCTTTTTATGCATATTAACCTGAGCCTCAGTGATACCAAAAGCTTCAGAGATTGCCTTGTTAATGGTCCCTTCACCAATTCCAAGCCCTTGATGAGCAGGAGCAACCTCAGTCGCAGCTAGATAAACAGTAGGGAGCAAATCTTCAGGAGTAGTGGCGATAATGGTTCTCAACATGTTACATAGAATATCAGTGATCACAATCTGTCCTTTCTCGTTTGAAATCAGATCAAAAGCTAAGGAGAGAAACATAAACGGGACTCTCTCCCCTTTCTCCCAACAATACACTTTCTCCGGGTCGAAATTGTCTGGCTTCTTCTTCAGAAACTTGATTTTGCTCTTCAGCTCCGTAGTTCTATCGTTCGATCTGGGTTTTGCGGCGGAAGCTGAAATAGGATGATGATCCTCAACAACTAGGGCTTTGGGTGAATCAGCGTCTTGGACTCTTCTTTTCTTCGGCGAGGGAGAACAAGTAGATGTCTGTGGCGTCTTCTTCTTGGCGGCTGCACGAGCATTGGACATGAGAGCTTCAAGCGCAGACATGGCGCAAGAGAGAAACGGAGAAGAGTGTTTGTTACGGAAGATTTATGATATGTATTCTGGTTACATTATATATGCACATAAATTGTTTAGTATAAGCTAAGCTTGTTAGGGAAGCCAAAACCAAATTTGCTGGAATTTAAATAGAGAACCCCAATACAAATATTTTCTTCTTTATTAAACCCAAATTAATAACTCGGTCAAAAATTTGTTTTAATATTTTTTTTTTGTAAATTGTTTTGATATTATTAGTAAGGTCTGGGTATTTAAACCAAATCTAAAAAATCGATCCGAAACCGACCCGAACTAAACGAGAAATATTGTACTCGGTTTCTTACCATGAACCGAATGGTTCTTGTGCTCATTACCCACTGTTCTCGGTCCGGTTCGGTTAAAAACCGGAACCGGATATGGAACCGATTCAACCCGAAAAATATACACACATAAATATATATATCTACATTTACATATAACCCTAAGACCTAACTCAACTTTTGAGGCTTTGAGTCTTGAAGCTTTGAGTCTTGAGACTTGGAGCCACAAAGCACGCGCAGACGCAGCCAAACTCATTAACCTTCTTCTGCTGGTTCGAATTCTTCACATAGGGTTTTGATGAGCAACTATTTATTGGGAAATCTAGGTTCTCTAAATCACTTCAACGTTTATGTCGATTATAATGATCCATCTTCTCCCCCTTCAATCTCGTCGAGAAATTGGTCGAAGATATGTATATGTTAATCGAATCCGTAATTTTGTTTACATGCTTTGAATTTTTATCTTCATTTGTTGACTTTTGAGAGATTTTGTTACTTGATTTGAGTAATCGTGTTTACTGTTTAGGCTAGTGGTTTTGAGAAATCGTGTTATTGGAACTGGGCAATCGTGTTAGACCTTTGGTTTTGAAGAATCATGTGAATGGAATTGACTAATTAAGTGTGGTTTACTGGTTTTTGATTTTGAGTTGAATTTGAAACTGAAACCAAATGTCTTATTCAGTGTCGTATGTTTTTGTAGATGGATTCTTCTCCATATCCTTCAAACATTGATGCAGATGGAAACGATGAAGAATATTTTAGAACACCTTCACTGTCACCGTCACCAGCTCCAAAAGTTAGTAAGAAGAGGAAAGGAAAAGAAACCAGAGGATCGAAGGAAAAGAAGAATACTTCTACATTGTCATGGGTTTGGGAGCATTACAAGCGACTTGATGGAAATCTTGACAAGTAAAAATGCAACTATTGTGGTAGACCAATGGCATGCCCGACTTCTTCTAGAATATCAAAGTTCCAAAAGAATTTAATCATATGGAAGCAGTACCATGTGTGGCGTCAACGCAAAGCAGAACGTCAATCTGTTATAACTCCTGAGGGTAATGAAGGTAATGTTTCATCGGGAAAAGTGTTTAAAGCCGTGTTTAGAGAGGTGTCTAACGAGATGTTGGTATTGGGTGAGCTACCTATTTCACTCTTTGAGAGTATTGTGTGGGGACACTTCTGCAGTAGAGTGAATCTATACCAGCCTCATTCACGCATGCCATATACTAGGGAGATTGTGAAGATGTATGTCGATCGTAGAGCAAGAAGAGGAATATGTTTGCTTCTTTTAAACAACAAGTTTCTCTTACAACTGATACATGGGTTGCTCCAATGGCTGGTGCGTCTTACATGGTCATCATTGTGCATTGGATTGATTCAAACTGGATGTTGAGGAAGCTAGTCATTGGTTTTAAGAATGTCTTAGACCACAAAGGAGTGACTACAACGTATGTTCTTCAAGATTAATAGGTAGAATGGGGAATTCAGAAGGTCTTCACCATTACAGTCGATAATGCAAACACGAATGCTCTCAGAAGGTTCAAAGATTCATTCAGAGTAGTAGGAGGAGCATAAGCATTAGTGTTAGACGGTCAATTTCTTCATATTGTTAATCTAGTCGTCAGATATGGTTTGCAAGAGTTGGATAGTTTTGTGTCTGCTATAAGGAATGTTGTGACATATGTGAGGTCTACACGGAGGTTAGAAGCATTTGAGTTGCGTGTTACATCTGGAAAGATGAGCAGAGGTAGTATGCCATTGGATTGCAAGACTATGTGGAACTCTACTTTCCTGATGCTGAGTAAATCTTTGAAGTTTAGGGCTGTTTTTGATAGAATGGAATCTGAAGATAAGTTGTACAATGAGTACTTTGAGGAAACTTTTGAAGGGAAGAAGCGTGCAGGACCACCAACCAAAGAAAACTGAGACTCGGTTGATAGATTGGTAAGGTTTCTGGTGATATTTTACAACTCGACCTTGGTAGTTTCTGCATCTAATTCGGTCAACTCGTACAAATGCTATACTGAGATTGTCACCATTGAAAGGAACCTTATCAAGCTTAGCAATGATTCTGATAATTTAAAGCTTAAGACTATGAGGCTTAAGTTTGATACGTATTGGAAAGGGTTAAAGGAAATCAATAGGATGCTGATCATTCCTAGTATTTTATACCCGAGGAACAAGATGCGATTTGCTTTGTTATTTTTTTAGAGAGTTTATGGAAAGGATAGTGTAGAGGTGAAGGAAAGTCATGATTCAGTGGTTAATGTGATAAAACGTCTGTCTGATGAATATTGTGGTAGATGTCTCAACGGAGATGGGAATGTTGGTTCTCAATCTCAGAAAAATGCTAGTCAGTCTCACGCTTCATCATCTCAGAGTGGTCAGATGTTGTTGGTGTTGATCGAATGGACTTAGATACTGATATTGGATATGAAAGAATGGACTTGATGTACAAGGAGCTGATTGAGATAGGGCTTGAAGATCTTTCCAAAGAGCTTGAGATATACATGAAGGAGAAGATTGAGACTCCAAATAATAGACTTCTTGGGTCAGGCTATGATGTGTTTTCGTGGTGGAAGCTCAATGTGATCTTGCTACTTTACTATCGGCTTTAAGTTTCATTTTGGTACTTTGCTTGCAGCTTTAATTCTTATTTGTGTTTTGTTATGAAAACATTGGATGTATGAACCTTTAGATTTGCAAGTGTTGTGTTTTTTTTTGGTTTTGTTCGGGTAAAATCTCGGATGTTTTGGTTGTTTGGTTACTTTTCGGTTTTTTTAGTACAAAGTAATCAGTATAACAAGTAACCATACAAATTTTGGTTTTCAGCGGTTCCTATTATCATTACCCATACCGAAACGAACCGAGTGTTAACTGAACTGATCCGACCCGGTTTTTTATGGATTCCTAAATGGTTACTAGACAACCATAATTGAAAAACTCAAAAAATGAATTAATCGAACCGGAATCAAACGGTTAACCGAATGTCCATGCCTATTATTAGTCCACTAGATGGGAGTTCAAGTTTTGGGCTGTTTTTTTCGGTTTTATAAAAAGTGGACTAACTCGGTTTGGTTTTACGGTTTATCAGCTTTATATAAAGTGAAACTGTGAGAGAGTGAAACCATATAAAAACCATATGCAAGTCGGTTTGGAACGGTTCATCTTCGGTTTACTGTTTATCAATTTATAAAATAAAATAAAACCAGATAAAATCATAAGAAATTGGGATTGGTTTGGTTTTTATTTCGATTTATTCCATTATTTTCATATCTATAGTCGTGGAAAATTAACGTTACAGAGTAATCTGCTATTATGAACTGAAGTACATGTGATGATGACAAGCAGAACCAGACTGCTTAAAACCGAATACACTGAACCGAAAAAAAGAAACCTATTTTACAAGAAACTAAAAACAGATCTAAAGTAAAGATCCCTGACATATCAACTTCTCTTTCAAGAAGTCAGATGTCCAAGCTGCTCTGTAATTGTATTTACATTCCTTAAACTCCACCAATATTTCTCACTTCGATCTTCAGCTATAACGTCTTTCTTCTCTGATTGAACTTCCCGTTGCTCGGTTGAGCCAGGGTTCTCTGTCAATAGCTGCTGCCAGAAGACATCATTCCCTCCTGCTGCTGGAGGAGGAGGAGCAGGAGCAACGGTGTTCTGTTCCTTTGAAACATCAGGTTCAGAGTTCATGTCGATGGTCCTTGGAGAAGGAGGAGATTTGGAATGAATATCGATACCTAGCTGTATGCAAGAAAGAGGAGGGCTTTCAGGACAAGTAGATGATTCATCCACATCAAGTGTCATCAAGCTCCTTGTTGATTGTGCCATACTCTCACAAGAATCCGATACAAGATTCTCCCAAATCGCTATTGATGACTCTAAATGTTCCACCTGATGCTCTGTTGCGTGTGAAGAAGGGCTTGTAGAACCTTCCTCTCTCACAACACATGTTTGGTTCTCTTCCAACATTGGCTCAAACCCTGTCCTAGGGAACCTTCTTTTCCTCTCGTTTGTTTCTGGAAGACACGGCGAAAGATTCAAAGCAAGCTCTGGTTTCTCCAAAGCATGGGAGACATACGAAACCATTGTTTTCTGACGCTTCTCCATGTGTTGTAACTGATCTTTGAGTTTCTTAACTTGTTGCTCAAACACTTGTCTTTCATCTTCTTGTTTATGTAACTCTTCAAGCAATCCTTCTTTCTCCTTTGTTAGTCTCTCGATTTGATTATTCATTCTCTGTCGTTCTGAGTCCGTCAATGGCTTTTGCTGAGCTTGGAGATTGGGTAGAGAGTGGCTGTGAACAGGTTTGCGTCTATGAATGTTCTTCATAAGATGAGGTTGACTTCTGACAAAATCATCATTTGCAAACTCCCATTGCTCAGGATCAGCTTTTCTAAAACCCTACAAACAAACAAATTCAACTAAACTTAGATGATTTTGAACCAATCAATAAAACAGAACATGACTAATCACTTACATATGTGTTAAGCTGTCGGATAAAGCTAGAGAAATTGTTGTGCTTGAAGAATCTGGGAAGAAGGTCTCTGGAAAACTCAGGTGGATTCCAAACGATGAAACTCTTGTTGCTCTGACTCCACGAGACAATTGAATCTGATGAAGAATCATCAACCATCTCATATGTTTTGGTGAGGAAAGGTGGGAGTGAGCTTGATGAACCTCCATGGTTACTCTCATCCATCTCTAAAAACACTCTAGTAACTATGGATACTACACAAGAGTAGAACTAGAAACACTTCAAGAACCAAAGATCAACACTTTCAATCCGATCACTAGTTTCGATCAAAACTGGATAAATCTAGAAACTGAAGATAAAAGCTCAATTCAAAATCAAAACCCCCTAAAAAGCTTCGAACTTTAACAAAATTGAGAGAGAAATCTCTTAAACCCAACAGTGTTTTCCCAATCAAACAGAAGCTTCTCAGTAATCGAAAAACTGAAATTCAACGAATCTAGATCCCTGTTCGCATTAAATCTCACCTAATCAGATAAAAAACGATTTTGCTTCTCGAACCCAAAAAGCTTCTCGAGTGTGGTATTTACTCAGACAGAGAAATTAAAAAACAGCAATAGTTTGTCTTCTTATACACCTCTCTGTCATTATTGCTGATGAAATATCAAAGAGAAGAGACTGGTGTGGATAGAAGAAGACCGAAGAAAAGTAAACGAGTGGATTGACCCGGTGATTCAAATAAGAAGAATTTTCAAAGCTGTCGTCGGTTTTGATCGATTATAAATAAACCGACGAAATTATTTCTGCGGATTGATTTCTTAGGATTTGCTTTTTTAATTCCAAACAGGTTTGACGAAGCACGTACGAATCGCGACAGACAACACCCAGTTTGCAAAGATTGGGTTTGGTGGAATTTTTATTTATTTATATTTTTTTATTTTATCAAAGTACCCCATGAGATGATGTGAGAGCTGTTTTTAATATAATACTCTTTTAATTTATATAAAATGTTAGAATTAGTCAATGAAATGTATAACTGAGATTCATACAGATCTTGTTTGTGTGTTACAAGCATTTATGACCGTAAGAAATTTCGTTGTTATCTTTTGGGATTTATAACTATAGAAAGTCTTTTTGATAGTTGACCCCAAAAAAAAAAAAGTCTTTTTGGTATTTTTGGGAGCACAAAATCGAAAAGTCTTGTTTGAATATTCAAATGTGATGCATTTGGTAACCATTTTTGTGCCTATCATCCCTTTTTAACGCCTTAAACTTGTTTTATGAATTCTGGTGAAGTCATTCAAACAATAGAGAATAAAAATATAGTTTTGTACGTTACCTAGGTGCCAGTTTTTCCAACAATATTCGTATTGTTTGCGTGTAGAAGGACGATCCCTTCTGCTTCCAAGGCATTTCTTCTTAGTTTTGTTGTGCATTCTCATAAAGATCGACTGGTTTAGTTAGATTATATATCGTTTCTCTGCTTCCACAGTAGTTAAAACTCTAAAAAGGTTTGGCTATTTAATCTCCACGATTGCTGCAACTATAGTGTAGATGTCTACCAGTCCTTAAATATTGTGTTCAACTCATAGAGTGGCGGACCCAAATGTACTAATAGGGTGTCATTTAACACTCCTTAATAGTTTCAAGTCAATCGTTTCTAATCTATATATGATTAGATTTACCGTAATAATTAACAAAAATTAGTCGTTTGACACCCCTAAAATTATGTTTTGATACTCCAAATGCACCTTTCGAGTTTAAATATTTGTTTTAGTTATATTACATTATGTATATTATTATTAGTTGACCCCGGTGGATTTTTTTCTAGGTCCGCCACTTGTGTATATGTTGAAACAAGCTCGTTAAAGGCAACTAATCTAGTAGATTTGCAATTCGTGGGGAAAAAACTTAAATTTATCTCTAGTGACTAATCGTAGCTGGTAGAATAGAATCAGTTGGTAAAATGAACAGATTGGATAAAATTATTGATAAACAAGGTGGTGTTTTTTTTGTCATTTGTGCTTAGTTATATTATTCAAATTGTTTTTAATTTGATACAACCAGATCCTCTTTCTATACAACTTTTTGTAAACTCTTTTCTAAATGATCTTACTTAACTTTGAGTGTACGATCGTTTATCCATACGATCTTTAACCGTATCCAAGTTAAATTACCAATTATAAAGGATTTGGAGAAGAAATATGTTATTGAATCTCGAACTGTACAATCGACGGCTACAAGGAGTATTTATATGTTCCCCAAAAGTATCTTCTAACCTAATCACTCTTAAGGAAATATTCTAATATAAATATATACATAATCCCCTAATACCCCTCCTCAAGTTGGAGCATGAAGATTTCGAATGCCCAACTTGGATAACATTGCTTGAAAAGGCCCTCCTCCAAGCGCTTTAGTGAAGATATCTGCTAACTGATTTGTGGTAGAGACATGCTTTGTCCGAACAATCCCAGCTTGTATATCGTCTCTGATGAAGTGACAATCTATCTCTACGTGTTTCGTACGCTCATGAAACACATGATTAGCAGCGATATGAAGAGCTGATTGACTGTCACAGTATAAATCCATTGCACCATAATGCGCAATACCCATCGTAAACAACAAGCTTTTTATCCATTTCAACTCCTTCAGTGCAGCAACCATTGCTCGGTACTCTGCTTCTGCTGAAGAACATGATACTATATCCTGCTTCTTTGACTTCCACGACACCGGAGAATTTCCCAGTTGTATCAACCATCCATTCAAAGACCTTCTCGTGATTGGACAACCAGCCCAGTCCGAGTCACACCAACCTGTAAGATGGAAATTACAATCAGCTTTCAGGAGAATTCCCATCCCAGGGCATCCCTTCAAGTAACGGACAACCCTCAATGCAGCTGTCCAATGATCCTCTCTTGGCTCATGCATAAACTGAGACAAGATATAAACTGAATAGGCAAGATCTGGCCTAGTTGCAGCTAAGTAAATTAGTCTTCCAACAAGTCTTCGATACTTCTATGGTTCCACAAGTAATTTGGTTTTCGACTTTGCCAATTGATGATTGGGCTCCATCGGAAACTCAACCGGTCTACCACCAAGTAAACCATCATCAGCAACAATATCAAGAGCGTACTTTCTCTGTGACAAATAGATACCATCTTGATTCCTCGCAACTTCCAAACCAAGGAAATACTTTAATTTCCCCAAATCTTTCATATGAAAGCAACCACTCAAGTAAGTTTTGAACTCTCGTATAATCTCGGAGGAGTTTCCTGTCACCACCAAATCATCAACATACACCAACACATGCAGGTGGACATTACCACGAACCAAAGAGAAAAGAGAATAATCAGCCCTGCTCTGTTTGAATCCATACGCCAAGAGTGATTTTGAAAGTTTAGAAAACCAACACCTTGGAGCTTGTTTCAAACCATACAATGATTTCTTCAAGCGACAGACCATACCTTTCCCACTAGAGCTGAAACCTTGGGGTAATCGCATAAACACTTCCTCATTCAAGTCTCCATGAAGGAACGCATTGTGCACATCCATCTGATGCAATTCCCAATTCTTCCCAGCAGCAACCTGAAGAACCAATCTAACTGTGCTCATCTTTGCCACTGGAGCAAACGTGTCAGAATAATCAAGCCCCTCCTTTTGTCGATTTCCACATGCCACAAGTCTCGCCTTGTACCTTTCGATTGTCCCATCTGCATTATACTTGATCGTATACACCCACTTACATCCAATCACATGTTTTCCTGGTGGTAAGTGTTCAACAATCCATGTTTTATTTCGTTCTTGTGCATCAATCTCCAATCTCATAGCCTCTCTCCATCGTGGAGATTTCATTGCTTCAGAAAACGTGTGTGGCACAACTCCTGCAGTTATGTTACACAGAAAAACTCTGTGTGAAGCAGAAAAACTGTCACAGTTGACAAAATTTTCTATTCCATACTCATGACTCTCACGTGATGAATCCACCTTAATGATTGTATTAAGCTCATAATCACGTAAGCTGACAGAGGGTCTCTTTTCCCTCATCCCTCGTCCTAAAGTTTCAACTTGTGCATCCTGTGCAACTCGCACATCATCCTGTGTTACTTCCGCAGGCTCTGCCACTGCATCATCAATTGTTTCTTCAGTTGGTTGTGTCATAGGCATGGACCCATCTGATGTCCCACCTTCTGTAATTGTCTCATCTCTTCTCACTTCATCTCCATCATTAGCAGGTTCTATCACTTCCCTTATAGCAGATTCTTGTTCACAAATTTCAGCATCTTCTTCAACAACTTGTCTCACCCAAAGATCATCAACATCATCAAAAACTCTACTCAAGTTATCCACGTGAGAACCAGAGCCACTCTGTTCACTTTGTATCTCAGAGTACGAAAACTTTTCTTCAATAAAAGCAACATCTCTTGAAACAAACAACTCTCTTGTCTCCAAATCAAACAATGTCCACCCTTTTTGTGTGTAAGGGTAACCCACAAAAACACACTTTCGACTGCGACTGGCAAACTTATCTCCATGCCGCTTCTGATTATGAGCATATGCAAGACATCCAAAGACTCGTATGTGATTATACATCGGAGCCTTTCCAAAAAGTACTTCATGCGGACTCTTTCCTTTGTGTAACTCAGACGGTGTTTTGTTGATAAGATGCACAGCACCCAATACACATTGCCCCCAAAATTCTATTGGAAGGTTTGCCTGAAACCTCAAAGCTCTCGCCACATTCAATATATGTCTGTGTTTTCTTTCAACTCTCCCATTTTGTTGAGGCGTTCCAACACATGAAGTTTGATGCATTATACCTTGATGACGAAAGAAGTCCTTCATTCGCATGAATTCACTACCATTATCACTCCGCACCACCTTCACATGCTTGTTAAATTGCCTCAGAATAAGAGCAAAGAACGACACAATAGTTCTTTCAACCTGTGTTTTGTCGCCAAGAAGAAACACCCATACAACCCTTGAATAGTCATCCACTATAGTTAGAAAGTAAGAAGATCCACACAAACTTTGTGTTCTATACGGCCCCCATAGATCACAATGTATCATTTCGAAGCTCTCTTTACTTTTATTCGAACTCACCGGAAATTCACTTCGACATTGTTTTGCCTTGAAACATATGTCACATCCATATACTCCCATACTGCGATTATCCACTCCCGGCAATCTCCTTATCATCTTATCAGAGGCATGACCCATTCTCTTATGCCAAATTTCTAGCGATTCCGCCTTACCAACTTTCTTCACATTCTGAATCTTCTGAATACCTTGAAGGAAGTACAACCCTTCTCTTCTTTCTCCCATTCCGATTGAGGCCTGCAACCCACAATCATACACAAGACACCCTGTCTTAGAGAACAACACAATACAAGTCATCTCATCAATCATTTGTGACACAGAGATGAGATTGCACTTCAGTTCTTCCACAAAGAGAACACGCTTCAAAGTCAACTTCTCTGTCAACATCACACTCCCTTCTCGATCAGCTATCACAGTATTTCCATTAGGTAGACCAACCAAACATGGTGTGACTCTACAAACATTCACTAAAGCATTCAATGTACCGGTCATGTGGTGCGATGCTCCACTATCAATTATCCACTCATCACCATATCCTTTGTTACTCACTCGGTTTGAAGATTCTGGCTTCGACTTCAACATACTCAGAAGTCGATCCCATTCTCCTTTCTTCAATCCAGTCGTTTCAGTGTGTTGCACAGAAACATTCATGCGTGACACAACATGCGTATGTGCAACCACATTAGATTTTTCCATCAATGGAACGCCTTCTGCAATTCCTTTGTTCATCTCATCGAGAGCGCCTTCCGCAACTCTGTTTTTCTTGATACTCACCTTCTTCACAGGAAGCTCCGTTGTTTTTCCAATAACCATTATCGCTGAGAAGATAATTGCGTCGAACCCGTCTTCTAACGAACTAGAATCAATCGCAATCCCAAGAGCTCGATGGCTCTGATACCATAAAGGATTTGGAGAAGAAATATGTTATTGAATCTCGAACTGTACAATCGACGGCTACAAGGAGTATTTATATGTTCCCCAAAAGTATCTTCTAACCTAATCACTCTTAAGGAAATATTCTAATATAAATATATACATAATCCCCTAATAAATTATCATCTTTCTTCTCGAGTCTTATAATATATGTGCATACGTACTAGTTCACTCACCCATCTCGACGTCTTTGCATTATTCTAACTTATAAAAACAATTGTAATATGCTTTCAGTCAGAAATATCTCTGATAATATTAATATAAACAAATAATAAGACAAACAATACTGAAAGAAAATATGCATTCAGTAAAATGATAAAACCCAGTACTTATAATCGTATTTTCTTTTAAACTCAGGATTTCTAAAATCAATATTTACGTATTATGTGGATTGATATCTGCTGGTAGGGATGTTAATATGGGTAAACCCACCCCATTTAGACCCAACCCATTTAGACCCTAACCCATTTAGACCTCAAACCCTTTAAGACCCATTTACTTTAAAAGGTCTAATAGGGTTACCCATTTAAACTCATTTAGTTTTACACTTACCCATTTAAACCCAATTAGACCCATTTAAATTATATATAATTTTTTTATCATTTTAATATAGGCATTAAGTCATTAACAGCTAAAATCTGATTTTTTATTTTGTTTAATTAATTATATTTTAACATTAAATAATTGATTTTTCCTGTCAAAAACGCGGAATTGATTTTTCCCGCCAAAAACGAGGAATTGCGTTTTTCCGCCAAAAACGCGGAATTGCATTTTCCCGCCAAAAACGAGGAATTGCGTTTTCCCGCCAAAAAACGCGGAATTGAGTTTTCCTGCCAAAAACGCGCAATTGCGTTTTCCCGCCAAAAATGCGGAATTGAGTTTTCCCGCCAAAACGCCGAATTGCGTTTTCCCGCCAAAAACGAAGAATTGAGTTTTCCCGCCAAAAATGCGGAATTGAGTTTTCCCGCCAAAAACGCGAAATTGCAAGTTTCCATGACCCATGAAGAATTTCGCATTCCGTCAAAAACGTCATTCCGCTTTTTTCGTCAAAATTATTATTTTTCCACAAAGTGAAATTAACCATTTTCTAATTATTTATTTTTTAGTTAAGCTAATAAAGTTTTTTTTTATTTTAAATAATTTAAAATTTAATTTTTGATAATATTACAAAATATAAATGGGTTAATAGGGTCCCCATTTATTTAATATGAAAACCCTATTAGTAAATGGGTCTAAATGGGTTACCTCATTTAAACCCACCAAAAAATATATGATAAATGGATTTAAATGGACATTTATTTTAACACATACCCATTAAAACCCCATTTATCAAAAATCCATATTAACATCCCTATCTGTTGTCCAAGCTCTTGTGGTCAACAATAATGGCCACATTAACAAATATAGTCAGACAAAACTAAAATAACAATCCAAACCTCATGGTGTGGAGGTGAAAACCACTAGTCATATATAATTTAGATTTACTATACAAAATAGCCATTATTAGAGAAGCAGCTAAAAAAGCCATTATCGGCATCATCAGCGTTGTGTGTTCTTGTCGCCTTAATTTTATCCTCCCAAGCACTTATCCCAAGGCCGTTGTCGACAAAAAAAATTCAGCCTTGCTGCCTCTCCGGCCACCGGCCTTCTGTGCTGTCGTCGGGGAGGCCCAATCCGTGTCCTTTTTCTTGCTTTTGCGGCTCCATCTTCCTCTTATGGCTCATCGTCTTTGTGCCTTGCGGTCTCTCCATCTTCGTTGCGGAGATTTGTTTCCAAGACTGTGATTTTCTATCGGTGTTTCGACCGGTTTATGCTCCTATTTGGAGGTGTGTTTGGATGGGCTGGCGTCGCTGCGTGGTGCTGCTGCAGGTTTTTCAGCGGCTTTCAGATCTGAGGAGGAAGGTTTTAATTTTTTTTGTTCTTTGCGGTGGTTCCTTTTCGCTAGTCCCCCTTGTTTCGGCGCGATGGGTTCGGTTCTCTTCCGGTGTCGGATTTGGTGGCTCACGATGTGTTGGTCTCTCTGTGGCCCCATGTCGTTGCTCGAGTCCCCTGTCCATGGTGTGGTTTGGTTTGTCCTGCGAGCCCTTGTTGGAGTCTTTGTCTCTTCTGCCGCCTCTTATCTGTCAGAGTGAGGCTGGCTTTGGGTTGGTCAACATTCGTTGTTCGGTCACCGAAATTTCGTGGTTACGGAGATCGCATCCTATCATTTTGTAAGCGTTTGTCTTTGGGTGGTTTAGTGCATAGGTTCGGCTAGTTAGTTTGGTTTATCTATGGTTTTTGCTCTTGGTTTATGGGTATCTTTGGTTGATTTACTGGAGGTTGTTGAGTTTGGGGAACTCGTCAGATGGGTAGAGTTCTTGCAACGGGATGTTTAGACGGGATCATTCTCTCCGGCTTTTGCTTTATCCTCTACCTTGCCCTCGGATTTTGGCCTTGCTATGGACTATTCGATTGGCTATGCTCCTTTGCTCTTATGAAGTTTATGTGATTGAAGGTTGTATGAGTTTCGTTTTGGGCTTCGTGTTCTGGATGTGGTTCTGTTGCGGGAGCATCTACATGTCCCTCTCTGCTTCTTTGATTGCTTGAGTTGGGTTTCAGTGTCGCAGTGGTGCTGTCTTTTAGTTCTTCTCTTGCGAGGACGTCACTGCGCTTTGGTCGGTAGATGGCCAGGTTCAGGTCGACGAGTGTCCGCGTGTAAGAGTTGAAGGTCTTAGGTTGCGGGTTTACCCTTTTGGAGTTCAAGGGCTTTGTCTTTGTGCTTGGTCTCTCTTCGTCGCTGCTCTTTGGTTCGTGCGGGAAGTTTAGTTTCTGCTTAGGTCTTCTCGAGCTCAGGCTTGTATCTGCTCGGAGACTGGTTGGACGTGCTTAGTGTTTGTTCTTCTTCGGTTTGTTTTAGTTCGAGTCTGTGTTTCACAGCCGTTTCTTCGACATCAAAATGGTTCTATGGGAGCTTGTTTGAGTGCGTTTGGAGTTTTGTTTTCAGTTTGATTGCTAAAGTCTTAAGCTCTTATAGCGGTCAGCTTTATCTTAATGTTTAGTTTGTTTCAAATCGTCTCCTCTTTTGAGGCTCTTGTCTGTGAAAGGTGTTGTGTACCTTGCCGCCTTAGGTTTTCCGTAAAACTCTCGGGCTATGATTTTGGTGTTTCCGACTTTGTCTTCTTTGGTGGTAATCTTGGAAGTTTTAATATAATAATTTTCTATACGAAAAAATAGAAAAGCAGCTTGATTTTATTGACCTTTTTATCAATTTTGAATAAAAAGCATGTAATTGTTCAAACGCAGAAAAAATACCCAAACAAAAAATCTTCATTAGACACACACAAACCGGCGTCGTTTATGGTCAAACAGAATTTCCATTTTCTACTTTATTAAAAAGCCTGAGCACGTGTTAACACTTAAGGGGCACGCTTGTAAATTATAGTACACTTATATGGTAATTTCGTCTTTCCCCACCCAGGTAAGTGCTTCTTCATTTATTACTCACCAGAACCAAAAAAAATCCTCAAAACAAAAAAAAAAAAGAAGGAGAAGAAGAAAGAAAAAGCGCCAAAATTAGTTTTCTCCGGCGAGTTTTCTCTCTATCAGCTAACAATTACAAGAAGTAAAACAGAAAACTCCGGTGATCCGAAGATGACTTCAGGGACTAGAACACCGACTTGGAAAGAGAGAGAGAACAACAAACGGCGAGAGCGGCGAAGACGCGCGATTGCGGCTAAGATCTTCACGGGGCTTCGGATTCATGGGAACTTCAAGCTCCCCAAACACTGCGATAACAACGAGGTTCTCAAAGCTCTTTGTAATGAAGCTGGTTGGACCGTCGAAGAAGACGGCACTACTTACCGGAAGGTAAACCAAAAAATAAAACTCGATCCTAACATCTCTCCATTTGAAATTTCTTTGTTCATTTTTTTTAGAATAGATCTGAGCTTTCGATTTGGTAGGAAAAAACGTAAATTTATTTATTTTGGTTATGCGAATGGGACGGTTGTGATTTTAATTTTGACCGGTTCAGTCTGTCATTGCAAACGTCAGATCGAAACCGTTCTGGTGAACTGAAACAAAAGCATGACTGTTGTGTTTAAGATTCGCTGATGCTCAACACTCTCTGTTCACGTTCAGATGAGAATTTTACAAAGACTCATTTACCCTTAGCTAATTACTAGGTCTAACAAGAAGTTGCCTAGGGTACAATCGTCATTTTGGGCATCTATACTTTTTTCTCGTGAGGTAATATAAAAATGTAGTAGCTTTTATTTTATTTTATTGGCTTTGAGAGAAATTTTGCTTTTTGTGTTTTTCTTTGATTACCTTTTGCTTTAATTAAAATACTTTAGGACATGTCTATTTCACGAAACTGCCATTGTTAATGGGCTCGATTCCTTAGTACAACTATCGAGGGAGACTTTTTTTTTGTTCTTTTCAGACTGACGACGCTTTTGTCTGAATTTCCAATTTCTCTTTATTTTCCTGAATCACAAAATTTTCTCCTTTTTTGCTTACGTTCACACTTGCATTTTGTGACTGTGGCTTAATTAACATACAAAAAAAGTTAATTAACCTTCCAAGAAAATACCCATTTTTTCTCTCACAAACGTAGCTGTGGCTTAATTACCAGGAAAAAAACTATATTCTCATAATTGAAGGACCTCACACGAGTGTTTATTTGTCTGTTTGTTAAATCCTTTTTTTTGTCAAGTTAAATACTTAAAAATCTATAAAATTGTCGTAATTCTTGTTTAATCTCAGTCAATGGTTGTGAGACTGGGAAAATGATTTCTCTTTTGCCAACACCTAATGATGATGTTTGGATATTGCTTGTGTGGGGGAAACAAATAAAAATGGAATTATTCATTGTTTGACCATTAGATGCCATAGAAAATAATTATTCTTTACCTTTTTTTCTTAGTTGCATTTGGATTTTCAATTTATCAATCATGGTGTCATCTTTTTCGCTCCTCACCAGCTTTTGCATTTCGTTTTCTTTTGAGATTTTCTCTATCCATTATTAAAGATTGTTCTTTGACCATTGTGAAAACTAAACAAAATCATTGTTCTTTACTTTTTATAGGTTTTTTCTTTCTTGGTGCGTTTGGATTTGGATTTTCAATTATCAATCATAATGTCATTTATATTTGGTTTTAACATAATGTCATTTTGTTCGTTGCTACCCAGAATTTGCATTTTGTAAATAAAAAAAAAGAATAACTTTCAAGTGTTACGTTGCAAAAGTTTGGTCTTTTGGGAATTTCTCTGCTTTAATGGAATAGTTTGGCTACATGTTTGTGATCTTTCTTATGCTTTGCATAAACTCTTTTGTAGGGATGCAAACCAATGGATCGAATGGAACTCATGAATGGTTCTACTTCAGCGAGTCCATGCTCATCTTACCAACCGAGCCCTCGTGGCTCCTACAATCCAAGCCCTTCATCTTCTTCATTCCCTAGTCCTACAAACCCGTTTGGTGATGCTAACTCACTAATCCCTTGGCTCAAGAATCTCTCTTCAAACTCACCTTCAAAGCTTCCATTCTTCCATGGAAACTCCATAAGCGCTCCAGTGACTCCACCATTGGCTCGAAGCCCTACTCGTGATCAAGTAACCATCCCTGATTCTGGATGGCTCTCTGGAATGCAAACCCCACAGAGCGGACCATCTTCTCCTACTTTCAGCTTAGTCTCGAGAAACCCGTTTTTTGATAAGGAGGCTTTTAAAATGGGAGTTTGTAGTTCACCAATGTGGACTCCTGGACAAAGTGGAAACTGCTCTCCAGCTATTCCTGCTGGTGTTGATCAAAACTCTGATGTACCAATGGCTGATGGTATGGCTGCTGAGTTTGCGTTTGGTGCAATCAATGCGATTGGAATGGTGAAGCCTTGGGAAGGAGAAAGGATACATGGAGAATGCGTTTCAGATGATTTAGAACTTACACTTGGAAACTCAACAACCAGATGATGATGATTTCAGAGAAGAATCAATGTCGTTTGCTATCAATCAAGTCTCTTATCTAATTAATTCATATCTTTACTTTTCTTTTCATCTTTTTTGTCTGTTTTTCTTTCTTCAGTGTGATGATTAAAGGTGATTTAGAGAAAATGGGGAAAAAGAAAAGAAAAAAGAACATTTTGAACTATGTTTTCTTCTTGTTGGCTTTTGACTAAAGTTGTAGTTAGAATCTATTTATTTTTCACTTCAAGTGTTTTCTCTTATTATATGTTGAAATTCGATTCGAGATTAGTAATAATTATTATTATAATTTTAGTGGGATATTCATATAAAATATTGAAGCCAAATTAGACTTCGGCAACCATTTTGAATATGAGGACATATCCTTGATCAAAGATAACAAAAAACTAGATTACGTTGACAGATCAAGGATATGTCCAAGAAGTCGTAACGTAAACCAATAGAAAAGTCAATGAGCGATCACGACCACATGTGCCTGATATTTGTAACTAACGTGACGATATCATTTTGGACCGCAAGTACATTGACTTCAACGTAACTGCACGGGTAATATTTGACTTTTGAGTATACTTCAGTTGGAACATGTCACTGAATTGCTTGGTAGATCTAATTATTCTTGTTGGGCTCAAAGCTAGGCCCATATGTAGAAGCAGAAGTGTTTCTTGTTGGGGGCTTTTCCTTTTCAATCTCGGTTTAGGTTGAACTAAAGAGAATGTATAAGTATAACTATATATTGGGCCAGTGTATAGTTTTCACGTCAGTTTTATCGGATTATTGAATCTTTTTCTCTTGTAACCGAAAAATCACCCTCAATGTTTTTTTTTTCCAAACCTAGGCATGAATATAAAAACCGAAAACCAAACAACTGAACCAAATGAACCGACATTGTATTAGTAGGAAGCTTCAACTTCTAACAACAGCATCCAGCAACACTCTCAACAATCAAAACAATGGAGTTTCAAACGGGACAAATTCATCTTAGGCTCAGACAATATTAAGCTCAACAAATCCAACAGCTCAGTAAAGTTCTACGCGAGAATAAGAAATTCAGCTGGAGCCATTCAAACGGTAACAGAGTATTCACCATACAAAAGCAGAGGGGCATCTTTGGATAATAACATCCAACGGGACAGTGCGACAGTGGTCAAGACAAGTAACAAATTTACAGTCCTTGATTTAGCTGAAGCCATCTGATCATTAACAAATGGTCCAAGCTATTAGGGCATCAATAACTCATTATATAATCATTGCTCCTCACTTTGATTAAGTTAAATGAAATAAAAACAACAAGTTTTCATCTTCTTCATATAAACATTTTCGGAGGTTTTGCCTATGCTTTTATGGTATCAGAGCTATAGAGAATCAATCAAATGACCTTGTTTCTGCTCCTTCCTTAAACATTTCCTCTTGTGTTATTGTGACTCTTACTGGGAGAAACTATCTCCTCTAGAAATTTCAGCTTGAGTCTTTTATATATGGGCATCGGCTTCTCGGATACATTCATGAAACGATCATGCGCCCTTTCACAACTCTGGATATTCCTCAGGAGAATGGTACAACTGTAGACATACCGAATCCAGACTACCAAACCTGATCTAAACATATCAAGTTGTTCGGTCATGGCTGGTGGTTCTCTCGAAGAAGACATTCTCGGACTGCTCATGAAGTCTGGCGTTCTCTCAAACCACTTCAACATAGTCTTGTTGTCTCGTCTCTTTGAGCTTCAACGAAGGTTACAAACCATCTCGAAGAATGAGAAACCCACGAGAGACTACTTGAATGAGGTGAAAGTCTCTACAATCAATTCACTTCTATCGAACATCCTGTCACTGAAAAGATGAAGGTGTCTGCTGCTCTACACGGCCTGAGCAGAGAATACGAGCCGATTAAAACAAGTATCGAAGGATAGATGGACAGCTTTCCAAGTCCCACTCTTGAGAATATAACGCCCCGTCTCACAAGTTTCGACGATCGTCTTCAAAGCTATCAAGCTAGTTCAGACGTTACTCCACATTTGGCTTTCAATGTTGTACGCTCTCAACAATCTGGTTATTATAATAATCGTGGACGAGGGCAAACATACAAACGGTTTGGTGGATCACTAGGTCATGGCTCGTTCTCTACTTGTGGTCGAGGCGTCTCTTTCACCAACAACTATCATCTTACGGTGGTTCTTCGACATCCTCTGAAGCTGATGATCATCCTCTCTGCCAAATTTGCGGTAAACCAGGTCATCAAGCTCTGAGGTGCTGAAAAGAACTATCACGATGAGGAATCTCCACAAGCTATGGCCACTCTACGCATCACAGAAATGCATGAGTATATTGGTCAAGAATAGTATCCGGGCTCTGGCGCGTCTGCCCATGTTACCAACAAGCTGAATCATTTGAACTCTACTTAGTTATATCAAGGAAACGATGCGGTCCTAGTTGGAGATGGCTCATTCCTTCCAATCAGTGTTCTAAAAGGCGGCTGCCTAGCCGCCTAGGCGGCCGCATAATCGCTGATCGGGTACCTCCCGTCGCGATTTTGTCCAAATCGGACAAATTAGTCGATCACCGGTTTTGTCTCGCCTAAATTTGCTAGGAGTTCGAAAATCGGACTTATAAGCGATTTTATAACAAAACTTTTATCGGACTTAACCCTTGTTCGGAAATTCGCTAGGCGCTATCCGTGCGGCTGACCCGGGCCTAGCGCCTAGCGAAAAAATCGGGGAGTAAGCGGGGATTAATCGGGGATTAATTTTATCGGTGTTTTTATATATGTTAATATACATTTATTATTTATGTGGAGAAATATCAATAATTTTTCCTAGTGTTATTGGTTAAAGCCATTTCTCTAACATTTCCAAACCTGGGTTCGAGTCCACGCGTTTTCACGTTGTTCGAAATTCAATAAAATTTAAATTTTATACTTGTAAGACAGTAATTTACTACATATAACATCTAAGTTAACGAATAGCTAAGATAAGTTGCAGCCCAGTTGGCAGAGTGGATGTAATATGTCTTGCGGGTGCAAGTTCGAAGCCCAACTCCGTCACTTTTTTGAACAATTTTTTTAGCCTTTTTAACGAAGGGCAAAATAGTAATTACGTTATCTTCTTCTTCGACTGCAACCCTAAAAACGAAGACGGCTGCCATTGATATATACAGTGAGAAATCTTTATTTTTTTTTGTTTTTCTTGTTCTTTGTAGCTTAAATTTATGGATCCAGCATATTTGTAAACGATTTTTGTCAATTTCCACGGCGATTTGAACGATTAGGCGGCGATTTGAACGATTTTTCAGATTTCCGATTTTCTCCACCGATTGGCACCAAATCGCGGCGCCACCATACCGAATCACGCTTTCCGGCCGACTACGCGGCTATACGGGCGCGTTTTCGAACAGGGGACTTAACCCAATATTTAAACATATAGGCCGCAATCTAAGAATCCCAATTGTTTTAATTGAAAACCTAAGAAGCAAAGAAGTTTATTTATAGGCACAACTCCGCTACCCTCTTCCTCCTCCTTTCTGATGTGGGACTTTTACGTTCTTCTTAAAAAAATAGCTTTAAAGTGGACCCGATAGCTTAAAGACGGGCCTCTCGTACAACAGAATCTGTTTTGGACTTAAAAGATCACATGAATATACTTATATTAACTCTGTTTTAAAGTGGACCGATAGCTTATATTAACTCTATTTCGTTGATATAAAAGATCACATTTTTTATCTTTCTTTACCAAACAAAAATGGATATACTAGCATAGCACACACATCATACTATTTCAATATATTTCAAAACTAGCAAAGACATCATACTTATAATTTAAACTGTTTTTTTGTATTTTGTGCTATGAACTGTTTTTTAATTAAATGTAAATTAAAACAAATATCAAATTATCTATAAAACTAATTTACAACATAGTTTCTTTATGAATTTTGAATAAACTTCAATTATAAAATGTTATAATTTGTATGTTTTATTAATTTTGGACATGATAATGTACTATTGTTATATAAAATTAAAAAGTTACATGTTTTTAACATGAAAATAGTCTAAAATTTTTGCCCCGCGTAAATCCCGCTTAATCCCCGATTTTCTCTCTAGGCGCTAGGCCCAACCCGGCCGCCCGACTAACGCCTAGCGCGTATTCGAACACTGCTTCCAATCACACACATCGGATCTGTGGACCTACCTTCCACCTCAGATAACAAACCCTTGAAGGATGTTCTGGTTTGTCCAGCTATCTCTAAATATCTGTTATCATTCTCAAAGCTTACCCATGATTATCCCTGTGCATTTGAGTTTAATTCTGATGGTGTATGTGTAAAGGAAAAATTCACCAACAAGGTTATGAGGCTAGGAAGAACATATAATGGTTTGTACCTGCTTAAGGATCCAAAGCTTAAAGCATACTACTCTACACGACATCTCTTAACAAGTGATGAAGTGTGGCATAAAAGGCTTGGGCATCCACACTCCCAAGTTCTTCATCTTCTAAGTAAAAATAAGTCGATAATCATTAATAAACAATCTTCTTCAGTGTGTGAACCATGTCACCTTGGAAAGTGATGCAAACTGCCATTTCTTCCTTCAAGTTTTGTTGCGTCTAGGCCACTATAGAGGATTCATAATAATCTTTGGGGGCCATCACCTATAATGTCTATGCAAGGGTTTCATTACTATGTAATCTTCATAGACAATTACTCGAGATTTTGTTGGTTCTACCCTTTGAGAAATAAATCAGATTTCTACTCAACATTTGTCAAGTTTCAGAGCTTAGTAGAAAATCTCTTGTATACTAAAACATCAACATGTGATGGTGGAGTTTAATATACCAGCAAACAATTCATCTCTCACCTTTAGTCATGTGGGATACAACAGTATATAAGCTGTCCCTACACTTCGCAGTAAAACGGTCTGGCAGAGAGGAAACACAAACACTTAACAGAGCTCGGTATAACTCTTATGTTCCAAAGTAAGATGTATCAACGTTACTAAGTGTGATCGTTTTACACTGCGAATTTTCTGAGTAATTTGATTCCAACAACGGCTCTAGCAGATCACCGCAGCCCTCATGAGGTCTTATTTGGGAAGAAACTAGAGTATTCTGCCTTAAGAACTTTTGGCTGCTCCTTTTTCTAACATTGCGTCCTTATTCAAGAAACAAGTTCGATCCACGATCACTCCATTTTGTTTTTCTCAGCTACAACAAGAAATATAGGGGATATCGATGTCTATATCCTCCCATGTGCAAGGTATACATTGATAGACATGTCATATTTGATGAACTGACAATTCCTTTTGGATTCATTTACAGAGATCTACATGATATGGCCACAACGCCAACACTTTCAACATGGCAAAGAATTTTTCTGCAATCTGCACAATGAACTTCAAGGACTAATAATCTTGAACAATCAGACTCACCAATCATAGTCTTCATGCCAGCTGCCACTGGAGTTGTTCATCCACGTGTGCAAATGTCACCACAACCAGAAACATCAAGCTCTTCTGCAGTCAACTCTCATGCTTCTCCACAAAGGGATCAACATCACGAGCCTGCAACAGTATCTCCTCTTGCTGAGATAGTAGCTCAGTCCCAGCCACAAGTAGCTCATCCATCTCATACAATGACAACAAGAGGTCAAAGATGTATAATAAAACTCAATCCTAGATATGCCTTGCTAACACGAAAGATTGCATTTCCAGAGCCTTAAACAGTTGCAGAAGCTCGGAAGCACCCTGGTTGGAATGGGGCAATGGTTGAGGAGATCAACAACTGCTCAGAAATAAAAACATGGAGTCTTGTTCCCTACACAAGAGATATACATGTTATAGAGAGTATGTGGGTGTTCAAAATAAAGCTAAATGCAGACGGTTCTCTGGATAAACTCAAGGCTCGTTTAGTGGCTAAGGGGTTCACCAAGAAGAGGGGATAGACTAAGAAACTTATAGCCCATTGGTCCGTCCTGCTACTGTCCGCACAGTCTTACATCTTACCACTATCATGGAATGGGAGATCTCACAGATGGACGTAAAAAATGCATTCTTGCACGATGATCTTGAGGAAACTGTGGACATGAAGCAACCTGCATGGTTCATTGACAAAGACAATCCAATACACGTTTGTCTGCTCCACAAAACTCTCTATGGTCTGAAGCAATCACCTCGAGCATGGTTTGATAAATTCAGAACATTTCTAATTGAGTTTGGCTTTGTGTGCAGCATTAAAGTTCCATCACTATTCATCTACTCCAAAGACAAAGATGTCATCATGTTACTTCTTTATGTTGATAATATGGCTATAATGAAAACAGTTCTTCTGCTCTTGCTAAGTTGCTCACCGAATTGGGTACCAAATTCAGAATGAAGGATCTGAGAAAGCTTCATTACTTCTTGGGAATTCAGATTCATACCATTGAGTCATGTCTATTTCTTACTCAACAACAATATACAAATGATCTGATTCAAATTGCAGGACTGTCTGAATGTACACCAATACCTACACCACTCCCTCTTCAACTCAACAATGTCACTGGTCAGGATCAAACATTCACATACCCAACATACTTCCGCATTTTAGCTGGTAAGCTGCAGTATCTAATCATCACCCGCCCTAACATCCAATTCGCAATCAACCATGTTTTCTAAAAGATGCACATGTCATCAATGTCAGATTTTCAGAACCTCATGTGCATACTTCGGTATGTTAATGGTACTTCTGCAATGGGTGTCCGTGCATTCAACAAGAACTCAGATTGTGCACTGCATGCTTACATCGATAACGATTGATCAGGCTGCCCTGATACACGATTTTCAACAGGCGGTTTCTATACATTCTTAGGCCAAAGCTTGATCTCTTGGTCCTCTAAGAAACATCCAACGGTGTCCAAAAGCTCTACTGAAGCTGAATACAAAGCATTTTCAGAAGCAGCTTCAGAAATTTCATGGATAAGTATCTTACTGTGTGAGCTTGGTGTGTCACTTCCTGTCACACTGGAGCTATTTGAAGACATTCTCTCCTCCATCTACCTTACTACCAACCCGGCTTTCCACAAAAGAACAAAGCACTTCTAGATAGACTACCATTACGTTAGAGAGTGTGTGGCATTGGGATCCTTGGTCGTCCGACACATTTCCTCTGGTCAGCAGATTGCATACATATTCACAAAATCATTGCCATATGATCTCTTTGCAATCTCAGGTACAAACTTGGTGTTGACAACAAACCAACCCCAAGTTTGAGAGGGGATAATATCAGGAAACCTCAACTTATGACAAGAGCATCCAGCAACACTCTAAGCAATCAAAACGGTGGAGTTTCAGACATGGACAAATTCATCTTGGGCTCAGACAGTATCAAGCCCATCAAACCCAACAGCTCAGTAAAGGCCTACACGGGAATAACAAATCCAACTGGAGTAATTCAAACGGTAACAGAGTATTCGTTGTACCATCCCATTTGTTGTTCTTATCCAAAGATGCTCGAAATACTCGAATTATTTGAAATAACCTAAATATTTTTTAACTGAAATACTCGAAAGTATCCAATCTTTATCCAAACTACCCAAATTATCAAAAAAATTATCCTAATTATCTGAATTCTTACCAAATTACCCAAACTTTTACATGAGTTACCCGAAACTATCCAAAAGAACCGAATCGAACCGTAACTGAACTGAAACCGATTTGTTTCTGGGTATTAGCTGGTTCCCAAGTCTCCAATCCAAACCAAACCTAAAACCGAAAGAACCGAACCAAATATTTTGTAAATACATGAATGGTTCCTAAATCTCTCTACCCAAAAGAACAAAAAACCGAAAGAACCAAATCGAACCGAATCGAAGAACCGAATGCTCAAACCTAGTTAAACCTTACTCTTTAGGTTCTAGTAAAATTGGTCTTTAGTGTATATATATATATATATATATTGTTTTTATTTTTATTTTCTAATCACAAGGTAACGTAGATGTCTCATTTTGAAACGTTTTTCTTCCATGTTACACTACAAAAAAGTCCTCATTCATAGCATATAAGCATAGCACGGTTTACTGATCTGCTGTCGTAGATGTTTCTGAAAATTCTAAACTATAAGATAGCATTGGATTAATGCTGTAATAGAGTTTTCATAAGCGGGAACAAAAATTTAGGTGAACCGCCAAACACTTAGTGAAATTTTAGGTCGTAAATTATCACAATTCATTTTCCCTCTTCTGTTTCATCTTCCCTCTGCGTTTTCCCTCTCCAATTTTATTTTCCCTCTTCATTCATCTCATCTCATCAATCATCTCAGACGAAAACTGGGTGTCTAATTTTCATTCCCAAAAACTCTAAGCCACCTAAATCCGTTTTCCCCTAAGAACCCTAAATCCACTCGGCCCTAATCCATGGCAAGGAATGCGATTTCTGACGAAGAAGGTACAAAAATCCCTTCGGGCAAACCCTAATTTCTTCTCGCTAGGGCTTTTTTGTCCCTTATGTGTTGTCTAAAGCTTTGATTACTCTTCTCCACGCAGACGATTATGAACTCGAGGATGAGGAGGGAGAGCCAGTTCATGGAGATCCCGTCGTCGATAACGATGATGAAGATGAAGAGGATGAGGAGGGTAAGCGATTTGTTCTTGATTTTGGGTTCTCCGAGTCAAAATAGTTCTTCTTTGTTTCTATTCTTCTCAATATTTCCTCAGCTTCTTCTTCTCTTCTCTTTTGTGTATTTCCGAGGGTAAGCGATTTGTTCTTGATTTTGGGTTCTCCGAGTCAAAATAGTTCTTCTTTGTTTCTATTCTTCTAAATATTTCCTCAGCTTCTTCTTCTCTTCTCTTTTGTAGGTGATAATGAATATGAGAATGATGGGTTCATAGTGGGTGATGAAGAAGAAGAAGAGGATGAGGAAGAAGAAGAAAGACAAGATAGCGATGAGGAGAGTCAGAAAAAGAAGAAAAAACGAAGGAACGAAGTTCTCGATGATGATGATTATCTGCTTCACTGGGTTTCCATGTCGGTTGAGATTTTGTCCTTTATCTTCCAATTGCAACAGACTTTCTTGATTTATTTTTTGAGCGTGTTTTTCTCCTTCCGATTTGATCTTGATTCAGGAATCTAAACCAGTCAGTGAGAAGTTGAAAGGGTTACCTTTTGGTATCATACAACCCAGATCAGATTTGGAGTTAAAGCCACTTTGATCTCTAGGCAATTAAAAAAAAATTGCGGTTCTTCTTATTGATTTTTCAAGCTACCTTCGTGTTAGCGTGTAAGATAATGAGTTTGTTTTCATCTCCATAACTTTTCTCTCTATCTGATAGCCTATTCACATGCTAAGCCTACTGTCCTATTGTATTTGTTGCTGTTACGAGTTAGGTTCTGTGTATTTGCAACTCTGTGAAATGCTTTACATTACGGAAAACCAGAACTATGAGAAACTTGTTGATCCTTCAATTTACATTCAGCGATTGACAAACAATAAGTATGTTAGTATTTTTTAAACTCCCATTCTTTGCCTGTATTGGGTTGATGCAGGAACTTTACTGTATTCCACTTGTTATTCATAAACTTGTAGTGTTGTTGTTATTCAATTTCTTCCGGTGAATTTCACTGTAATTCTATTTCATTACGACGGGAACATGGATCAATGGTGGGATGTAGAGTGGAGCTCAAAAGCCATACACATAGTTGCACATAACCAGACAAAATGGTATATAATCTTGTGTATGTATGTATGTTTTGTTTTCATAGTGTAACAATGGTTTGTTGAACAAAGTTTGATTATTTCTCAGGTGGTTTGCGAAACGGTTTCTCCATCCTGATATCGTCTCTATTTGTGAGTGGAGTGGAGAATTTCAACCCCCAAAAGTAACTAACATTCCATTTTACTTTTAAATTTATAACCCATAAATAAAAGGTAAAATCTTGGTTCCTAAAACAGTCTTTGTGCAGGTACCTGAGGATAGTTAAAACAGCAGGACTTGAGATCTCTCAACCGGCCTTACATCCGAACTCAACCGAAGTGCACCATCGAATTGCAGTCCGGTCTAGAACAAAAATATTCCATAGGTGAGTGAGTTCATGTGAACCACTTGCTAAGGAGTTATCTTGATAATTGTTGTCTTTTATTACTTACACCAAATTGGTTCCAAAACCGCAGAGGGTCTACGACAGTAGAGGAAATATGAAGTGCTCAAATGCTAGTGAAGGGCCTCCATGCACCGGGTAATATTTCTAAGTAACATAAAAGGGTCATTGTAACGCCCCTTTCCCGTTCTCCGCTGACCACCGAGCTGACCGGCCAACAATCAAACAAGAACATGACCGATCGAACCCGAGTAAGTCGAACAGGAAAAGTTCGCCACATGACGAAGCCAAAGACGGATCGATTTGAGACAAAAGGCTCGCACCAACCTGTCTCCGACTCCACTGTCCTCATATCCGTAGCGCAAGCAGTACTACTTGCACTACTTCAACGAGTTGTGTCGGTTCGGACCAAAACCACATATCAGGGAAACAATTTTCATTTTTAAGTAATCAAACGTCGAACACAACGTTTAACGAGTTTTGACAATCAATCATCTTTATACATATATAAGCAACCAAATCACAAAAATAGCGCAGCTGCCGAACCGAATAAAACATCCCAAAATCATCGAATCAAAACTACGCCACAAGCCATCCCGATACTACACCGAGGATCTCCCGCGTCCGTCGCTGCTATACCTGAAAACATCAACAGAGTCTAATGAGCGATCTAAGATCACCCAGTGAATCGGCACCCCACTAGGGCTTCTAATCTATCTACCATCTATAGATTCCCGCCCGAAACCCAAAATAACAACCAATCAACAAAACAGCCGATCACGCTCTACCACGTCGTGTCGAGCCCACACACAATCAATTGCCAAAAGAAAGAGAAGGCGTTAGAGGAAATCGGGAGCACTGCGGCACATGTCCCCGATTGTGACTCGATCTATCTACCGCGCACTACCAACCCACCAACACACACACACACTGGGCCCTTACGCACTTGGTAACTCCCACGGGTTCTCACCGTCACCGATATGGCAACTGACCCACGTGACTCCTAGCCGCCCACACAACGACTAGGACACCGTTCTCTGTCCATCGATACGCGGTGACTCCGGTTACCCCCGGTAACCCGAGCTTCCATGCAGTCCGGCCCTAGGACGCGACCCCGTATTCTCCGGACGACACCCTACAGACGTCACTCCATAGGTTCACACCTGCCAGCACTAACTGACCAGGTTATCAACTCCCGAGGATCCGATCGGGATGGAAGTACCAGAACGTAATCACATACCTATACTTGCGGGATCTAACGCACCCTAGAGTCCTAGTGCAGAAAAGTAAACACGCAGACTCACATGGACTCTAGCAATCAATCATAATCAACAACAGCAACACAACCCCGCATCCCAAAAGTCTACTTACACACACACCACCGCTCTGACCCGGCACCGCACCGAGTCAGCACCACAACTTAACCGGTCCCATGACCGTGTTAAGTATCTCCGAGGATCGCTCGGCTCAACACCGAGACGATCTAACGGCCTGCACAAAAGGTTAACCACAACCACACAACAACCAGCATCACATAATCAACAGGCTACTCGGCCTAACACCGAAGTAGACTTACACAAACACCCACGTAGGCCTATTAGGGTTTCTATCATCTTTTAACCAATTCACGCCCGCTACCTTGGGTTAACCGCTTGTTAGCCCGTAGACGGTTCACCAATCATAACACTTCTCGATTCTTAACCATTCCCAATCATCTTTTAATAACTCCTCGATCTGTCGGTTTAGAGCTAGAAGCTTACTAGACTCCCCGACATCTCATCATTCATTATTTAATTCCTTTAACCTCGGGAAACCCCGACACCGTACATACTCTATATGTTCGTTCCGGTTAACTTCCGTATTTTAACTCGTCTCAAATCCCGTATATAAGTTCATTCAATCTCCGTTCTTTACTTACATATATATGCATATATAGTCCTTCACATGCCACGACTATATGAATGCATCACGCAACAACGCTATCAACCTAGCGGCACACAATCAGGTTTAATCCGTTTAAGCCTATCATGCTTCTTTAATCCTAACCGGTTTACCGTTACTTCAACCAATCCGTCAATCAATTCAATTCACAGTCTCGGGTATGCATTCTTATTACTACGGTTTCCCATTTGACGTCTATATGCTTCTATGGTGTTTGAGCCGACTCACAGTGCTATGACGGAACGAACGGCACGGATGCAGATACGGACTCCCGAGACCCGAACTAAACCTGATCTTCTCCGAACACCCGAACACGAACTCCTGAACACTCCGAACAACCGTCACACGAACCGCACACAAGAACCGGCCGGAGTCAACGCGTTGACCGGCGTTGACCGCGGCGTTGACCGGCGTTGACCGACGTTGACCAAGGCTGACCGTTGACCGTTGACCCACTAAACCGGTTGACCACCCTCTGAACCGGTTGACCAAATAACCAAGATCCAATTGACCGGTTTAGGTAAACCAGGTCAAAGTCAACCGTTGACCAAGCGTTGACCGGTTAACCTAAACCGATCCAAACCCAACCAAATCAATCCCAATTCTGCTCCAACCCATCTGAACCAACACCTTGAATGACCGGTTGAAGACACGGCGGCGAAGAAGGTGTTCCGGCGGTTGCTCCGGCGTTGACCGCGGCGGCTCCGGCGTTGACCGCGGTGGCGATGGCTTTTCCGGCGACTTCCGACGGCGAACCACACACCAATCCACTCCTTTTGAGGAGATCTATCCACCCATGGTCTTAAATCACCAAGTTTTGTCGAAGAGAGAGAGCGTAACCCTAGATCCTCAACCGCGGCTACTTCTCCACCGTTTTCCGGCGACCTCCGGCGACGGCTACGACGGCGGCTGGCTGGATCTTGAAGAGGAGGAGAAGATGAAGCTACTGGACTTTACAGAGAATGATTTGGGTCTAGAACAAGAAAGTTATGCACTTTCTTGCACACCAAGACATAAAGAACATCTTGAACATATGAAGAGATCTTTGAAGATTCAAGAGAGTTGGATGATTTTTGTTGAATGTTTCTGGAGAGATTTGGGGAGAGTTTCGACAGAGAGAGAGTAGAGTGAGAGATGCAGACCTCCAATAATCAAAAAGGGGATGAATAGTTCAAATTCTATGCATTATCCCTTTTTCTCCATGCATCAAACATGAGGATGACACCTATCCTCCAAAAGCTGTCGACCCAGGGAGCTCACACCTGTCCCAGATGATTATCTGAAGTCCACTGAGGCCCACTACACCGGCCCAAACCATAAAACCCTTCCCTTATCTCATTTTCTTCCTTTTGTTCGGTTTGACCATTTCCCCGATAATTGTTTTAATAAATATCTGGCTATTCCCATAAATTCTCAAACCTCCATAAAATGATTCTACTTGATTTTAGATGAATTTGGCAACTTGAATCATCTCATTTTGAGTTTCCTAGCTCCCGTTATGATTTTCCGAAGTTTTCCCGGTTTTACTCGGTTTTTACCCGATACTCCGAAAAATGCATTTCTACTCCGTTTCTTCGAATTCTGATCTTGTAAATGTTCTTTATGACTTAAAAGAAGAACATTTGGCCCGTCTCGTCTTCTATCTCGAATTTGGCAAAATTACCATTTTGCCCCTGGGTTTGGCAAAATTACAATTTTGCCCCTGTTGACTTTTTCTCCTGCCCGTTGACCATATTTTGTGACACGGAGTATCACATTCTTCCCCACTTACCGGAATTCGTCCCCGAATTCTCCGTCATTAGCAGACTTTGAATTGGTTTCGAACCTTGCAAGTTACTCCGTCACTCACTCTCCACGCTTCCTTATTCAACACTGCTGCATCTGACTGACACCTGTCATTACGGCGACCCTTCCGTCTCATACCATTCCATCTTACTGATCCCATCAACCGTTTCACTCTCGCTTCCCGTCTTGTATTCCGTACTGTGTTTCACGCTCTTACTGTCTTTTCCCGTCCATCGGTTTCGACCTCGACCTTGCTCCCGCTGGTTTCTCTCCGCTGCCTCGTGTTCTGACTTCCCCACTTCGCTTCGACTTTCCCGTCTTTTACGATACTGATATGCCTCCCCTGAGACATTCTTCAAGAATCTGTCCTCCGAACTTGATAGCTCTCCGACTTCCGATTCCACGGACTAACAATTTCATGTCGCTTCTGACATGGCCTCTTCTCCACTCATTTTGACAACCCCACGCTAACATCGTCACAAACTTTTCCCCCGCATTCTTGTTAACACGTCGCTCTGGTTTCCATACGGCCATTGTTGCCAATATCTCACACTGTCTGCTTTGCCTTTTTCTGCCGCTTGGTACTGACACTTCCCATTAACACTCCACACTGATCGCATCACTTCCCGGGTCAACCTGTCTTATGGTCTCTTTTCCAGCCCATCTCGTTTTTCGGGTTCGGGTTCGGGTTCGGTCTCACGTTCGTATCGCATCGTCCATTCCGTCCTGCATTCAACACAACAGTTTTCACTGGAGCGGTGAATTCAACCAATTCAATCCCCGATATCACTTCCTCATAGAAATATAGTTAATTAATCATGTACCCGATGGTCACCCATGATTAAATAACGATACTCTATAATTCCGCTCCCTCGCGAATCGACAGTCGATTCCAACCATTCTCACGTTAGCTCAACACCTTAAACGAAAAAGTTCTAACACAACTATTCACAATGACTAACAATTGCAAATAAAATTTAAGCTATTCAACCAATAGCTTACCACCACCACTCACACTGCGCACATGCTAAGCATGTCACAACACTAGCACTCTTCCAGTGCTACACGACACACGAAACACATCCCCACAATAACTAATGCCCCACACGAGCATTAGATAAAAACACACAAGCAATGATACGCAAAATAACCAATTACCACACGCAATCAAGCAATCATCAGATCGCTCCGGATATGTCGTCAGTCTGGGTTTATGTTATGATGAACGGTCATCAGTTCCGCTCATCATCAGACTTCACATGGTAATTCGTTTGCATAACAAAACCATCACACGCATGCAAACAATTACTACGAAAGTCATAACGATAAGTGAACAATCTGCATCACATACCTACACCAAAACAACAACATACACAAGTCTCGAGGTTTATGGAAATACATAAGGAAACAGAAATACAACCACATGATGTCCATCATCCACAACCCAACCCACAACTGCATCGCCATAACCTGGAGATGTTCAAAACAACATACGAAAACAAACCGTCGATCTGATCACACACAAACAACAACATAGTTAGAGCCCATACTCACCTGGCCTAACTACTTAAATCCTAACAGCCCCAGCACGACCGAAATGCCATACACAACCGGCATCGCGGCTCGCGCCGGTAACCACTGGCAGGCGCGCCGGGAGGGTGTGGTGGGTGTGCATCTCTGGTCGGTGGCCCGACCTGCTGCGGCTCTGCTACTGGGCACAACTGCGCGACGTGACCCCTTCGACCACAAGTCTGACAAACCGGAACGGGCGCTGGGCGTGGCCCACGGTGACACTCTAAGGCCTGATGGTCTGTCGCCCCACACAACTGGCAAGAAGAGACTGATCCTGATGAAGGGTCCTGAAAATAGTCTGCGGCTCTATGTCCCTGTCCTCCACAAATCTGGCATCTGACAGGCGCTGAATGAGACCGACGAGCACTGGACCGACGAGTACTAGATCGACGAGAACAAGCGGATGCTCTGTGTCCCTCATCTCTGCATCTCCTACAACTCCTAGATAATCTCGGTGGCTGCTCCAATGGTGGATGCGCTACTGGTGGCTGCATGGCCGGCTGCTGAATAGATAACTGTCGAATGAGCTCACCGTCTCTATGACTCGGACCAGGGCGATACTCCTCAGGTAACGGGGCACGATGTGGCTCTGCGTCTGACGTACGAGGTCCGGGCCCTGTGATCGGGCAAATCGGCGCAAGATGGCCATCTCCTCCGCACACTTGACAGTAATATGGGGCCGGCACTGGCTGGTATGTCTCGTGATAGCGTGGATCTCCCGGTCGTGTACACCAATACAGATGGAAACCCTGGACTCCGCAGGCGCTGCAAGTACGGTACACGGGCATCTGAGGCACGGACTCTGGCGTGTCCGCTACTGGAATCTCTGATGGTACATCTGGCTCGGTCGGTGGTACCTCTGATGGCGTAAGCGGCTCGAACTGTGCATCCGAATCTGATATCGACATCGGCTCGCCTCCTGACACGATCTCTGTCGCGGACTGTAACTCGGTGGGATCGGTAGAGGGAGTTCCCGACTCCTGAGGTGACCCTGACTGATGCTGTGGTCCCATCTGATGTGCTAACACATCTCCAAAAAATGCCATCTGCTCATCCATGTGCTGTTCCCACTGTAGATGCTGCTCCTGAAGGAATTTCTAGCATATCCTAATCCAATTAGGCAACCCTGGTCTGAATTCCAAGCTTAGGATCTAAGGTTCATGTAATTGAATCTAACAGATCTCGAGATTACCTGATGAATATGCAGCGGAAGTGTTTACAGATAACCGAGATCACGAAGCGCCTCAAATGCTGCGCCTCTACTGGTATCCACACGCACACAAACTGGACCGCAGGGATGCTAGTGCCTTACAGAGATCTAATCTCCAGAGAGGATTCTATCTGTGTTCTGGTGGCTGTGAATTAGGTTAGGGACGAGTTTAGGTCGACCATATATCTTATATATGTCAGCTTAAACCACAACGGAATTAACCAACGATTAAACCGTATTAATCTGGTTAATCCGCGAGTGCATCGATCGATGCAATACCTGCAACGATCGATGCTCCCCAGAACATTGATATCGAATGCATATAAAAATATGCATTCATTGGATCATTACATTAATGATCAACCTCGTCTATGTCGCCCAATTTTCTTAGGTGTGTGACCCTGTAGGATCATATAACACTAGCAATGAGTTCTCAACTCATTGATCATAAGTGGCTTCTAGCAAAGCGTTATGACTACCTAGTGTTATGTGATTGTCTCATCTCGACTATACGACTTTCACTTAGAGCAAGTACAGTAGATTTCAGGACATTCCCAACAATCTCCCACTTGTACTGGAATCATCTATTCCTTTAATCCCTTTGTAGCTATATCTCAATCTAGCATAAGGCAAGCACTGTGTCATCCTTATTCAACCAGATTACGTTTATCGAATCCCGATTTGTACTGATGAAAAAACAAACGACTGACAATCACCTCGTTTGAGCGCGGCCACGCATTTCCAGTATCAAATCTTCGATAGGCCCAGAGATATTTAACTCCTGTTATATAGGATTTACAAATCCCATCTTGTTCCATCCATGTCTCTTTTATATTTCATGATACGCCTAATCAGTGTCTTTATGATCATCAGTTACGGCTGACGTTTGACAAAGTCAAGACGAACCAATCCATATAAGAGAGGACATGATGAACTCAGGTCTAAGGACTACTCTCTTTAGTCGTAATGAGAAACTCTTATGACACTCATATAACATCTTGTAGAGTTCTCATTAACGGGTCAAATCCGATCATGTGTTCTCTAACACATATCTATGTGAATGACTTTAATACACTTATTAATGACTCCATGAAACATGGTCATCAGTCACCTCACATACTAGTCTCACGTGGTTGTTAATGTCCCACGTTAACAACCTCGACCAGGGACCATTATAATTTATGTCATTTATTGCTTATAGGGTTTCATGATCAAGTCACATACTTGATGACCGATAAAATGTCATAAATTACTTTGGGACATTATGTATATTTAATTAACACAATTAAATAATGCTGAAACAATTTCATTAAAATAACATAACTATTATGTCTTTGTGAACATTATGTCATAACAAAAACAAATACAACTCCCACTGAAATCAAGATCATATCTTAAGAAATCTAATGCCTACAGCAGTTGTATGAAACTCATGCTTAGGCCTTGGGAGCGGCTTGGTCAGTGGATCAGCAACATTCTCATCCGTCGGGACTCTTCTGATCTTCACATCTCCTCTATTCACAATATCACGGATAAGGTGATATCTGAAGGATTATGGTGTTTGTTCAAGGTTCAATTCCCAAATTACAACCTAACACATAATCTTAACAGATCTAGGTTCTTGCAAAACGAATCATAAAACACAAACCTGGACATTACCTTTTGCAGCGGAATGATGGTGATGTCGAGATCAATGAGAACAGATGGCAACACCTATTCCTCCTAGAGTATCCACACTCTTACAAGCAAGGGACGGCTGCTAGACCAAAGAGATGGATGATCAGAGAGAGAGATTAGAGAGAGAGAAGGGGCGCGGTCACCAAAAAAAAATCGTAGGAAGCAAGCTCTTCCTTAGGGTTTCTGATTCTTATATCTCTCATTAATGGGCCCAAGTCATTAGACTAATGGCTCATTAATCTTTTGGGCCCAAGACACAAATTAGACAAAAGCCTACATTTTGTCTGGCCCAGTTCTCTGATCCAATACAGTAAATGCCATTGCATCTTACCGTATTAATTCCATTTAACTTTCCCGTTAGCTATGGTGTGTGACCCTTTGGGATCATACAATACTGGTAATAAGTCCTAAACTTATAGATCAAGAGCGGACTCTAGCAAGCCATCATGATCACCCAGTATTTATGACTTATGTCTGATCTCGACACTTATCATACTTTCTAGAGATAGTACGGGTAGATTTCAGGACATTCCCAACAATCTCCCACTTGTACTGGAATCCTACAAAGGACATTCCCAACAATCTTCCGATTGTACTGGAATCCTACATTCCCTAATCCTTTTGTCTCAATATCTCGATCTGGCATAAGGCAAGATGCGTGTCATCCTTATATAGCCAGACCATGTTTATCGGACCAGATTTGATACTGACAATGCAAACGACTTGGGCAAGTCCGTTTGGGAATGGCCATTCTCTTACCAGCTATCAAATCTCCGATTGGCCTAGAGATATTACCTCCGTTAAACGGCAGGGACAAATCCCATCTTGTTCCATCACTATGAACTACACAATTCATAATACACCCAACCAAGGTCCGTATAGCTCCCAGTTACGAAACAGCGTTAGACAATGATCAAAGCGCATTACTCCATGTGCAGCCACATGCATGCGAACTCAGGTCTAAGGACTATACTCTATAGTCGTATATGAGAACTTCTTATGACACAGATATTAATATCTTGCAGAGTTCTCATCTTGCGGGCCATGTCCGGTCATATGCTCCCCTACATATACCTATGTGTCGACTTTGATGCCGCGCATCTATGACCCCTCGAAACTTGGTCATAAGTCTCAACACAATCTAGTCTCAACAGGTTGTTGGTGTTCCAATTTCAACAATCTTCGACTATGGACATTATGATTTATGTCACTTCGTTAAATATGGGGTTTCAGGATCAAGTCTACTCATGTACTTCGATGGCCCGTATATAATGACATGAATCATTTTGGAACGATTATTTATATCACAGTTAAAATAATCCAGAAATCATTAGATTTCATAAACATAAAATATTATGTTTACATGAACCATTCAAAATAACTAAGTAAAGCCCTTTACAAACTCCCACTGAAATTAAGACTACATCTTAATTTCACTCATCCTACAGCTACAGTCCGCGACTCGTGCTTAGGCATAAGGAGTGGCTTCGTTAATAGATTAGCAACGTTCTCATTCGATGAAACTTGCTTATCTACTTAACACCTCTGTCATTTATCTCAAGGAATAGGTTATACCTATCCTCAAGGTGTTTGGACCTCTGATGTGCAGCTAGCCTCATCTATGCTGTGAATCACATCAAGTTCAGTGATGAACTCTTCTATCCAAACAACCTCTTTCGCCGCTTCTCAAGCTGCGAAATGTTCAGCTTAAGTCATGGAGTCAGCAACAGTGCCTTGCACCGCCAGTTAGACACAAGATATAGCCGGACTGTGACCAGGAATTATCTTTGTCTATTGGAAAATTGCCTTTCAGACTCTATCGACTTGTAGCACCACACTTTCTCCGTAAATCAAGAACTTATCCTAAGTATTCCTCAAATACTTCAGAATATTCTTTACGGCAATCCAGTGATTCTTTGCTGGATTTGACTGGTCTTTACTTGTCTTGCTTAGCATTAAAGCAACATCAAAACAAGTATGTATCATGGCATACATGATAGATCCAATTGCCGTCGCATATGGAATCCTATCCATGCATTCAAGCTCAGCAGATATCGCAGGACACTGTATCTTGCTTAATGAATTGCCATGTGACATTGGTATAAAGCCCTTCTTGGATTGCTGATTACGTGTAGGACTTTGTCAATTTAAGAATCCTGACTTTGTCCTACCAGCTCTTTTGGATCTTCATCTTTAGATCCAAAATCCAAGAACTACGTGGCTTTACCCATGTCAATCATAAAACCAACTCCCAAGCCAGTCCTTTACCGACTGCAGCATTGGAACGTTATTTTCGAGAATCAGTATGTCATCGACATACACTATGAGAAATGCAATATTGCTCCCACTTATCTTTTAGTAAACGCACAGTTCCACTTCGTTCCTGTTCAAGTCAAAACATTGACTACTTTAACAGAACGAAGATTCCAACTCCGATATGTTTGCTTCCATCCATGAATGGATCGATGAAGCCAACTTACACAAAATGTAATTTTCGGAGTCCGGGCTCACTTTCGCTTCTTTGAATTTCGCAGGTTCGTCGCTTTCAATGATCATCAGATCATGCGAACTTTCAATGATCATCAGGTTCAACTAATGACGAGAAATCACTCTCGGATTAGTAACTGATTCATTCAGATCTGCGAACTTCAGGCTTTACAGGTGTAGATTCTACAGAAATCTGTAAATCCATCCGCTGCTCTCCCTCAACAGGTTGAGCAGCCTCCTGTACTTCTCGAATTTCTTCGAGTTATACTTTTACTCCCACTGTTCTTCTTGGAAAGTAACTTCCCTTCTTAGAAAACAGAATGGACGTAAAAGTAACAAGCCTTGGTTTCCAAAGGACAACCAGCGAAGTATGACGACTACAAATACTCAGTAAAGACGAATTTTGATCGATTCCAATCCACATTTACGTGGTGTCTTTCAACTGATATTAGTGGAACTATTTCAGCGTAAACTTAGATATTACTAGAGCGTTATTCTTAAAGAATATCATGGAAGATTCGTGTGACTCATCTTTAATCATTTCTAATAAGATCTGATTCTTTCTCACAGAAACACCTCCAGGTTTTTCAGGAGAAATGAGCTGTGAAACGACTTCACACTCATTCAGATGATCACACTATCAATGACTTAAGTATTCTCACTCTTGATCTAATCCAGAGTCTCAATACTTCTGTCACTTTGATTCTATACCTCACTCTGGAACTCTTTCGACCATGTCAAAGAATTCCGACTTGTGTCTAATCAAATGAACACAGTCACACTCACTGAAGTAATCAGTAGAGACAATGAAGTACAGGAAATTTTCTCTGGCATAACTGCTCATCGGACCACATACATGAGTATGTTCAATCTCCAATAAGCCTTTGGGCCTTTCTCTAGCTCGGCTAAGATGGGCCCTTTGTCTTTTGGTCTAGTAAGCAGAATTCAAGTCTCATAAGATATCCATTCAAATGAGCCCAAAAGTCCATAACTATGGGGTTTCTGAATCTGACTTACTCTCTGTGACCAAAACATTTATGCCAAGAAAAATCAGGTTTAACTCATCAGATTTAAACCAATTGCGGTATTTATGTTACATTTAGGCACTCTTTGGTTTAAGACATAAAACCCATTCCTTGAATAGGGTGCTACGATTAATATTTCATTAAGATCAAAAGAACAAACTAGTCTTTTATCAAAATGAAAAACATTCAAATTCTTACAAGAAAATGAAAGACAACTCTGCTTAAAGCAGGTACATTGTAGCAATTACTTAATAAAACCAAGCCTCAAGGGCATCTACAAGTGAAAGCCCTACGGCTGAGGCAGCATCCCAAGCTCCTTCCAGACACGCAGTTCCACTTGCCCTTCCTTCAACGTTCTACTGTTGCTCAGGCTCTGCATATTATAACAAATATCAGTGCCACAACCAGTATCCAATACCTATAAGGTATAACTTGAAGTAATAACATGAATACCTGAGGAAGTAGTCTCATACATCAACTTCAACTCCTCATAATCTTCCATGAATTTAATGCAATCTCTCTTCCAATGCCCAGTCTCTTTACAGTAGCAGCACTTACCAACGTAAGAGGTATCTGACTCGGGCTCAGAAGACACACGCTTGCCATGATTAAAAATCTGGACAACTTTGTCTTCACCCTTGTCAGCTTTAGGTTTATTAAACCTACCCTTCTCATTCATGAGATTGTACAGGGTACTCTTCACGTTTGGCTCAACTGTCTTGAGCATGTCATGCAGTTCAGTCAACGTCTTCGTTAAGCCTTTCTTGATATAGTCCCTTACGAACTTATCATAGCTTGACGGCAGTGACTGCAGAATGATATCAGTTGCCAATTCTTGGCTAACTGGATAATCCAGTTTCCTCAGGTTATCAATGTAACCCATCATTTTACTGATATGAGGACTTACTGGATGATCCATCGGTAGCTTGCAGCTAGTGAGAGATTTAACCAACTGGTATCTCTCCACTCTTACCTGCTCCTGAAATTTCAATTTCAGGCTGCTGATCATCTCTATTGGCGACTCCATGTTCTCATATTGCTTCCGCAAATCTGAGTCCATGGTAGCCAATATCAGACCACGCACATCTACCGCATCATTATAATGCTTATTCCAAGCATTATATACTGCATGACTGGCCTTGGATCCGATCCTCTCGGGGAGAGCTTTCTCAAGGACATAGTCCTTTCTCTCATGCCTGAGAACTAGCCTCAGGTTCCGCGACCAAGTCAAGAAATTTGATCCGTTCAGTTTGTCCATCTCAAGGACATACCGGATCGAGAAAGTGTTTTGATTGTTTGTGCTTGTCATAGCTGAAATTTAGAGATAAATAGAGTTTTAGTTATTAAGTTCATAAAAGAGCAATCTTAACAACTTATAAGAAAACTCGCATTGTATTCAAAATTTCTTTGTTTAACCTCATAAGAATACAATGATTCCGAGACCCATGTTTAGCTAAATCCAAAGTGGGCCACTGGCCGTCACCCAGAATTAGCTTTACTTGGTAAGCATACACACAGCTAGTTATAACCAATAACTCTCGGTTGTGAATTGGGCCCGAGGCCCAAATTCACCAGATGTCTCAAGGCCCGGGACTCCCGATGGCCCAGTCAAGGAAACCAATCTCTTACAGCCAAATAATCACTAAAATCTGGGACTCCCAATGAAATTAGTGACTATATACTACTTTACTTACGCGAAAACAGATACCTCACACTGTAAGCCATATCTGTAATCAAATAAGCGTTAAGTAGCTGACAAGATTGGAAAGACATCCAAGCTTGATATTGTTTTTGAGGATTTTTAAGTTTTATTTCCAAAAATAGAAGATTACTATTTTGGGAAACTTTCTTATTTTAGAAACTTTCTAAATTTAGTAACTAACTAAAAATAGAAATTTCTAATTTAAATATTTCATAAATATTTTGGGTTGGGTCACAAATTATAGGCCCAATTCTTTGGCCCCAAGACCATAGAATTCCAGCTGGCCCAATAATTTGACATAACCGATCCGGTTTATTAATTCTGGTCCAAGACCAAATTAACTATCAAAACCATCGGTTATTTACTAAACCAGACCAGCTCTAAATTATTTGGTCCAACCAAATCAAACTTAGACCAGCCTTCGGTTTAGGTTAAAATTCAATTTTGAATTTCAATCCGGTTTAACCAGAAATTAAATAATACCATGTATTAAATAATTTCCAGCAAACCGCGATTCGGGTTAACCGCTTGAACCACCAATTAAATTGGATCGGTTCAGTTAAATCCAAAACTGGGAAGAAACACCTAGTGTTTTAGCCAATTTGATTTAACTTGCGGTTTAAGGCTTTAAACACACAATTAACCGCCAATTAAATGGACCGGTTAAATCGGTGTGGTTTTGGGCAACGAACCGCGAAGCTCGGTTTAACCGATTGACTATTCGCGGGACGTAAAATTTTAATGGGCCAAACAATCGGATCCAAGATCCAACTCGGCCCATTAACGCAATTGTGGGCCATGATCCAACCGAGGCCCAATGATCCAACACGGTCGCTCACGATCGCAAGCGATCGATCATCGCAACGTGATCACGCTCGGTCCTTGGTACACTGCACAAGCAGCGCACGATCACGGCTCATGGTCAGGCATGCTCGATCCTTGCCAGCCTCACGACCGTATGGATCGTTCTCGGCCAACTGATCACATGCCATCGACCACGCTCACTTAGCCCGTCCACCTTACCCATCATCGCAACAACTCGATCGCTTTTCATGCGATCTCACGGTCAAAGGGATAATGGGTTTGATCATTATTAATAATGATCATAAGCGATCGGCTATTGGCAACGTGCGCTTAGGGTTTTTAATAATTGTTAACAATAACATTCGGCGCAAGATCCAATCAATTATTAACAATATGGCCGAGACCAAAAACAAGGTTTACATTAATTAATTTTCAATCAAAATCAATTAATCAATTTATCATTCACATGATCCAATTTCACAAGAAACCTATGAACCTGGCTCTGATACCACTGAAGGATTATGGTGTTTGTTCAAGGTTCAATTCCCAAATTACAACCTAACACATAATCTTAACAGATCTAGGTTCTTGCAAAACGAATCATAAAACACAAACCTGGACATTACCTTTTGCAGCGGAATGATGGTGATGTCGAGATCAATGAGAACAGATGGCAACACCTATTCCTCCTAGAGTATCCACACTCTTACAAGCAAGGGACGGCTGCTAGACCAAAGAGATGGATGATCAGAGAGAGAGATTAGAGAGAGAGAAGGGGTGCGGTCACCAAAAAAGAAAATCGCAAGAAGCAAGCTCTTCCTTAGGGTTTCTGATTCTTATATCTCTCATTAATGGGCCCAAGTCATTAGACTAATGGCTCATTAATCTTTTGGGCCCAAGACACAAATTAGACAAAAGCCTACATTTTGTCTGGCCCAGTTCTCTGATCCAATACAGTAAATGCCATTGCATCTTACCGTATTAATTCCATTTAACTTTCCCGTTAGCTATGGTGTGTGACCCTTTGGGATCATACAATACTGGTAATAAGTCCTAAACTTATAGATCAAGAGCGGACTCTAGCAAGCCATCATGATCACCCAGTATTTATGACTTATGTCTGATCTCGACACTTATCATACTTTCTAGAGATAGTACGGGTAGATTTCAGGACATTCCCAACAATATCGCCTTTCTATGTGTTTGGATTTCTGGTGTGATCTAGGTTCCTTTGCTTGCGCAATGGCTCCATTGTTGTCACAATACAAAGCCACTGGCTCAGAAATGCTAGGAATCACACCAAGTTCAGTGATGAACTTCTTGATCCAAACAGCCTCCTTTGCCGCTTCAGAAGCAGCGAGGTACTCAGCTTCAGTTGTGGAATCTGCTACAGTGTCCTGCTTGGAACTCTTCCAGCTTACTGCACCGCCATTCAGGCAGAAGATGTAACCAGATTGCGATCGGAAATCATCTTGGTCTGTCTGAAAACTTGCGTCTGTGTAACCACTTACTACCAGCTCATCACTTCCTCCATACACCAAGAATTTATCCTTAGTATTTCTCAAATACTTCAGAATATTCTTGACTGCTGTCCAGTGACTTTCACCTGGATCCGATTGGTATCTACTCGTCATGCTTAAAGCACAAGCAACATCTGGACGAGTACAGAGCATGGCATACATGATGGATCCCAACGCCGAGGCATAGGGAATCCTACTCAAGCGATCTCGCTCAGCAGGTGTCTCAGGACACTGCTTCTTGCTGAGACTTATGCCATAAGACATTGGTATGAAGCCCTTCTTGGAATCTTGCATTCTGAACCTGTGTAAGACCTTATCGATATAAGTGTCTTGACACAGTCCAATCAACTTGTTTGATCTATCTCTATAGATTCTTATTCCAAGAATATACGCGGCTTCTCCCATGTCTTTCATTGAAAAACAACTTCCGAGCCAAGTCTTAACAGACTGTAACAACGGAACGTCATTTCCGAGAAGAAGTATGTCATCTACATACAACACGAGAAATACAACTGCGCTCCCACTAGTCTTCTTGTAAACACATGGTTCTTCTTCGCTTCTGATGAAATCAAACTTTTTGACTGCTTCATCAAAACGAAGATTCCAACTCCGAGATGCTTGCTTCAATCCATAAATGGATCGATGAAGTTTGCATACTTTCCTAGCTGCATTTGGATCGATGAAACCTTTGGGTTGTGTCATGTACACATCCTCTTCCAGAATTCCATTAAGGAAAGCTGTTTTCACGTCCATTTGCCAGATCTCATAATCATAATGAGCAGCTGTTGCTAGGAGAATCCGAATGGATTTAAGCATGGCGACAGGTGAATAGGTTTCTTCATAGTCAATACCATGAATTTGTTTGAAACCTTTTGCCACTAGCCTTGCTTTATATATCTGAATATTTCCATCCACATCAATTTTCTTCTTGAAAATCCATTTACACTCAATGGGTCTTGCACCATCGGGTAAATCAACCAAAGTCCATACTTGGTTCTGTGTCATGGATCCCATTTCGGATTCAGCGGCTTTCAGCCACTTTGCGGAGTCAGGGCTCATCATTGCTTCTTCGAAATTTGCTGGTTCGTCACTGTCAATGATCAACAAATCATGACAATTGGTTACGAGAAATCCATATCTCTCGGGTTCGTGACGGATCCTTTCGGATCGGCGAATTTCAGGCTCCACAGGCGCCGTCTCTACAACTCTTTGTAGATCCAACTGTTGCTCTTCCTCTACGGGTTGAGCATTTTCCTGCGGTTCTCGAACTTCTTCGAGTTGTACTTTACTCCCACTGTTTCTCTTGGAAAGAAACTCTCTTTCAAGAAAAACGCAGTTCCGAGCAACAAACACTTTGTTCTCGGATTGGTTGTAAAAGTAGTATGCCTTGGTTTCCTTAGGATAACCAACGAAGTAGCATTTATCAGATTTGGGCTCGAGCTTATCTGTGATTAATCTCTTAACATAAGCTTCACAACCCCAAATCTTCAGGAAAGACACATTCGGAACATTTCCAGTCCACATCTCATGTGGTGTCTTTGCAACTGATTTTGACGGAACCCTATTTAGTGTAAACGCAGACGTTTCTAGAGCGTATCCCCAAAAGGATAATGGAAGAGTTGAGAGACTCATCATTGATCGAACCATATCTAATAAAGTTCGATTCCTCCTCTCAGACACGTCATTCCATTGTGGTGTTCCAGGAGGAGTGAGTTGTGAAACAATTCCACAATCTCTCAAATGATCACTGAATTCTTGGCTTAAGTATTCTCCTCCACGATCTGATCGAAGAGCCTTAATACTTTTGCCGAGTTGATTCTGTACTTCATTTTGGAACTCTTTGAACTTTTCAAAGGATTCCGACTTGTGTCTCATTAAATAGACATAGCCATACCTGCTGAAATCATCAGTGAAGGTAATGAAGTATCGAAAATTTCCTCTGGCACTTGTGCTCATTGGGCCGCATACATCTGTATGTATAAGGCCCAACAGGTCACTGGCCCTTTCGTTTGATTTGTTGAAAGGGGCTTTAGTCATTTTGCCTAGTAAACAAGATTCACATTTCTCACATGATTCATAATCAAATGAGCCCAAAAGCCCATCACTATGGAGCTTTTGAATCCGTTTCTCGTTTATGTGGCCCAAACGACAATGCCATAGAAAAATCTGATTCGTGTCATTTGATTTGAATCTCTTGGTGTTAATGTTATAGATTTCTGTGCTTTGGTTTAGAACATAAAGCCCATTCTCTAATGGGCTGCTACCATAATACATATCATTGTAATCAAAAGAACAACATTTATTCTTAATTGAAAACTGATATCCTTCCAAATCCAAAACAGGAATAGAAATAATATTTCTGCTTATAGCAGGTACATAATAGCAATTATGAAGTTCTAAAACCAAACCAGAAGGTAAAGGCAAGTTAAATGTTCCTACGGCTAATGCAGCAACTCTTGCTCCATTCCCCATACGCAGGTCCACTTGTCCCCTTTCCAACGTCCTACTGTTTCTTAGGCCCTGCATATTTGTACAAATATGAGCACCACAGCCGGTATCCAATACCCAAGAAGTAGAACCATAAGTGGTAACATTTACTTCTATAACATAAATACCTGAAGATGAAGTCTCGAAAGTCTTCTTCTTCTTCTTCTTCTCTTCCAAGAATTTGTTGCAATTTCTCTTCCAATGCCCAGGCTCTTTACAGTAATGGCACTTATCAGTCTCAGATGGGCCCGGCTTGGGCTTCGGGGCTGGCGCAGGCGTGTCCTGGTTCTCAACCGGGACTGCCTTGCCCTTTCCCTTGCCTTTGCCTAGTTTCTTAAACTTCTTACCCCCTTGTACCATAAGTACATTAGGAGTGCCCTTCCTGATATTAGGCTCAGCTGTCTTGAGCATGCCATGCAGTTCAGTCAACGTCTTCGTCAAGTTGTTCATGTTATAGTTCATAACAAACTGATCATAACTTGACGGCAGTGACTGCAGAATAATGTCAGTAGCCAACTCTTGGCTAATGGGACAATCCAGTCTCCCCAGGTTATCAGTATAACCCTTCATCTTAATGACATGAGGACAGACCGGACTGTCCTTTGGTAGCTTGCATTCAATGAGAGATTTAACCGTCTGGTATCTCTCAGTTCGTGCTTGCTCCTGAAACATGCTTTTCAGGCTAGTAATCATCTCCACTGGCGACTCCACGTTCTCGTATTGCTTCTGCAAGTCCGAGTTCATGGTAGCCAACATGAGACAATTCACATCGACCACATCATTGGAATGCTTGTCCCAAGCACTCCTTTCTGCATGTGCAGCATTGGATCTCGGTTTTTCAGGGAGAACATTTTCAAGGACATAGTCCCGCTTCTCCTGCTTGAGAACAATTCTCAAGTTCCGATACCATTCGAGAAAATTCGATCCATTTAACTTGTCCTTCTCAAGGACGGATCGCAGGGAGAAAGAGTTATTATGAGTAGTAGTCATAGCTGAGAACATAGAAAAGAAAAAGGTTTAGTTATGATGTTCAAGAAATGAGAAATCTTAACTTTTAAGAAAACTCGCATTATATTCAATCAATGCTTCCTCAGATGAATATAATGATCCAAGACCCATATTTTACTAAATTCAAGTGAGCCACTGGCTATCACTCAATTTTAGCTATTTAGGTAAGCAACAACCTTGCTAGTTATATCCAATATAACTCTTGGTTGTGGATCGACATCTTATGTCCAATCCAACTGATGTCTCTGGGCCCAAAACGATTTTGATGGCCCAGTCAAGCAAACCAATCTCTTCAGTCATGTAATTGTTGATGCCTTGCACTGCAAGCCCATTAACACGATTACTTCCTGCCTTACTCATGTAATTGTTGATACCTTGCACTGCAAGCCTATCGTACAATGAAATGAGTCTTGACAGTTGACAAGATTGGAAAGACATCAAGTATCACTTGATATTTGGTTGAGGAACAGAACCATTTAAAACGTTCAGTTTTACTATGTTTTAATTCTTATAATTAATTAATCCGCGATAACCGATCAATCCAATTGATCCGGTTTTGAATACCGGTCAGCGGCGATCGATGCTACATTAGCATCGGTCAGCGTCGATCGATGCTACATTAGCATCGGTCGATGCCAACCTAATCAAACCAATCGCATTTAAACCATTCACAGTGTTCGACCATTATTAACCAAGCTCGATAACCGGTCCAATCCAATTGAACCGATCCAACAATCTCGCGAGGCTGTGTCGATCGGTGCAACAATTGCATCGATCATCACTAGGCGAAAACTTGGTTTATTCGGGTTTTCGCCCTGCATCGATCGATGCCGGATTGGCATCGATCGACACCATGCGAAAAACCCTAAATTTTATTCGGGTTTTCGCCCTGCATCGATCGATGCCGGATTGGCATCGATCGACACCATGCGAGAAACCCCTTAAACGTTTTCGATCAGAACCCTAAACTAGGTTTTTCAGGAAAATGAATTTTAGCATGCTTGTATCAGTTATACACAGATTCAGATTCAACCAATCTAATCAATATGCTACAGATTCAATGGAACCCTAAAGCTCTGATACCACTGAAGGAATTTCTAGCATATCCTAATCCAATTAGGCAACCCTGGTCTGAATTCCAAGCCTAGGATCTAAGGTTCATGTAATTGAATCTAACAGATCTCGAGATTACCTGATGAATATGCAGCGGAAGTGTTTACAGATAACCGAGATCACGAAGCGCCTCAAATGCTGCGCCTCTACTGGTATCCACACACACACAAACTGGACCGCAGGGATGCTAGTGCCTTACAGAGATCTAATCTCCAGATAGGATTCTATCTGTGTTCTGGTGGCTGTGAATTAGGTTAGGGACGAGTTTAGGTCGACCATATATCTTATATATGTCAGCTTAAACCACAACGGAATTAACCAACGATTAAACCGTATTAATCTGGTTAATCCGCGAGTGCATCGATCGATGCAATACCTGCAACGATCGATGCTCCCCAGAACATTGATATCGAATGCATATAAAAATATGCATTCATTGGATCATTACATTAATGATCAACCTCGTCTATGACGCCCAATTTGCTCAGGTGTGTGACCCTGTAGGATCATATAACACTAGCAATGAGTTCTCAACTCATTGATCATAAGTGGCTTCTAGCAAAGCGTTATGACTACCTAGTGTTATGTGATTGTCTCATCTCGACTATACGACTTTCACTTAGAGCAAGTACAGTAGATTTCAGGACATTCCCAACAGCTCAGAATCTACCGGCTCCATATCCATATCGACAGAGTCGTGCAATGAATCCAATCGAAAGTCCTCTCCACCAAGCGGAACAAAGTCTGACACATGTAAACTGAAAGGTAATGGCGCCTCCACCTGTGACGGCAATGGTGGCAACCCATCCTCGGCGAATCCCAAATATCCCATCACTCCCTCAGTCGGATCTGCGGTACCTGCATCGTCCTGAAGATGAGGTGGTAACGGGTCTGGTAATGGCCTCCAATCCACAGAGGCGGCTCTCGCTCCCTGATGCACACGGGGAACAACTGGCGGTCGATCTGACACTCGCGAGCCCTGCGACTGACCTTGCGGTCCTCTCCTCAGACCTGCCTGATGCTGGTCTACCAATGCAAGATACTCTGCTCGAGTCATCCGTCTCTCACCCATACTGCTCACAACAGCCTCGCACACCCAACTGCACGTACCCACACACACTCCGTCCAAGGACGCTCTGCTACTGCCTGCAATCACAAACCACAAATAAAAGTTAGTACGCACAATACAAATTTTCTATCCCATCCCAACCCCGAATTTACGGACGCGGCTCGGTTTCCTAATGGATGCTTGGGTATGACACAATTTTGACTCGATAAAACCACGGAAAACACTCAAAAATGAAATGTTTCGAACCCATGCAGAACCATGCTCTGATACCACCTCTTCTGTAACGCCCCTTTCCCGTTCTCCGCTGACCACCGAGCTGACCGGCCAACAATCAAACAAGAACATGACCGATCGAACCCAAGTAAGTCGAACAGGAAAAGTTCGCCACAGAACGAAGCCAAAGACGGATCGATTTGAGACAAAAGGCTCGCACCAACCTGTCTCCGACTCCGCTGTCCTCATATCCGTAGCGCAAGCAGTACTACTTGCACTACTTCAACGAGTTGTGTCGGTTCGGACCAAAACCACATATCAGGGAAACAATTTTCATTTTTAAGTAATCAAACGTCGAACACAACGTTTAACGAGTTTTGACAATCAATCATCTTTATACATATATAAGCAACCAAATCACAAAAATAGCGCAGCTGCCGAACCGAATAAAACATCCCAAAATCATCGAATCAAAACTACGCCACAAGCCATCCCGATACTACACCGAGGATCTCCCGCGTCCGTCGCTGCTCTACCTGAAAACATCAACAGAGTCTAATGAGCGATCTAAGATCACCCAGTGAATCGGCACCCCACTAGGGCTTCTAATCTATCTACCATCTATAGATTCCCGCCCGAAACCCAAAATAACAACCAATCAACAAAACAGCCGATCACGCTCTACCACGTCGTGTCGAGCCCACACACAATCAATTGCCAAAATAAAGAGAAGGCGTTAGAGGAAATCGGGAGCACTGCGGCACATGTCCCCGATTGTGACTCGATCTATCTACCGCGCACTACCAACCCACCAACACACACACACACTGGGCCCTTACGCACTTGGTAACTCCCACGGGTTCTCACCGTCACCGATATGGCAACTGACCCACGTGACTCCTAGCCGCCCACACAACGACTAGGACACCGTTCTCTGTCCATCGATACGCGGTGACTCCGGTTACCCCCGGCAACCCGAGCTTCCATGCAGTCCGGCCCTAGGACGCGACCCCGTATTCTCCGGATGACACCCTACAGACGTCACTCCATAGGTTCGCACCTGCCAGCACTAACTGACCAGGTTATCAACTCCCGAGGATCCGATCGGGATGGAAGTACCAGAACGTAATCACATACCTAGACTTGCGGGATCTAACGCACCCTAGAGTCCTAGTGCAGAAAAGTAAACACGCAGACTCACATGGACTCTAGCAATCAATCATAATCAACAACAGCAACACAACCCCGCATCCCACAAGTCTACTTACACACACACCACCGCTCTGACCCGGCACCGCACCGAGTCAGCACCACAACTTAACCGGTCCCATGACCGTGTTAAGTATCTCCGAGGTTCGCTCGGCTCAACACCGAGACGATCTAACGGCCTGCACAAAAGGTTAACCACAACCACACAACAACCAGCATCACATAATCAACAGGCTACTCGGCCTAACACCGAAGTAGACTTACACAAACACCCACGCAGGCCTATTAGGGTTTCTATCATCTTTTAACCAATTCACGCCCGCTACCTTGGGTTAACCGCTTGTTAGCCCGTAGACGGTTCACCAATCATAACACTTCTCGATTCTTAACCATTCCCAATCATCTTTTAATAACTCCTCGATCTGTCGGTTTAGAGCTAGAAGCTTACTAGACTCCCCGACATCTCATCATTCATTATTTAATTTCTTTATCCTCGGGAAACCCCGACACCGTACATACTCTATATGTTCATTCCGGTTAACTTCCGTATTTTAACTCGTCTCAAATCCCGTATATAAGTTCATTCAATCTCCGTTCTTTACTTACATATATATGCATATATAGTCCTTCACATGCCACGACTATATAAATGCATCACGCAACAACACTATCAACCTAGCGGCACACAATCAGGTTTAATCCGTTTAAGCCTATCATGCTTCTTTAATCCTAACCGGTTTACCGTTACTTCAACCAATCCGTCAATCAATTCAATTCACAGTCTCGGGTATGCATTCTTATTACTACGGTTTCCCATTTGACGTCTATATGCTTCTATGGTGTTTGAGCCGACTCACAGTGCTATGACGGAACGAACGACACGGATGCAGATACGGACTCCCGAGACCCGAACTAAACCTGATCTTCTCCGAACACCCGAACACGAACTCCTGAACACTCCGAACAACCGTCACACGAACCGCACACAAGAACCGGCCGGAGTCAACGCGTTGACCAGCGTTGACCGCGGCGTTGACCGACGTTGACCAAGGCTGACCGTTGACCGCTGACCGTTGACCGTTGACCCACTAAACCGGTTGACCACCCTCTGAACCGGTTGACCAAATAACCAAGATCCAATTGACCGGTTTAGGTAAACCAGGTCAAAGTCAACCGTTGACCAAGCGTTGACCGGTTAACCTAAACCGATCCAAACCCAACCAAATCAATCCCAATTCTGCTCCAACCCATCTGAACCAACACCTTGAATGACCGGTTGAAGACACGGCGGCGAAGAAGGTGTTCCGACGGTTGCTCCGGCGTTGACCGCGGCGGCTCCGGCGTTGACCACGGCGGCTCCGGCGTTGACCGCAGCGGCGATGGCTTTTCTGGCGACTTCCGACGGCGAACCACACACCAATCCACTCCTTTTGAGGAGATCTATCCACCCATGGTCTTAAATCACCAAGTTTTGTCGAAGAGAGAGAGTGTAACCCTAGATCCTCAACCGCGGCTACTTCTCCACCGTTTTCCGGCGACCTCCGGCGACGGCTACGACGGCGGCTGGCTGGATCTTGAAGAGGAGGAGAAGATGAAGCTACTGGACTTTACAGAGAAGGATTTGGGTCTAGAACAAGAAAGTTATGCACTTTCTTGCACACCAAGACATGAAGAACATCTTGAACATATGAAGAGATCTTTGAAGATTCAAGAGAGTTGGATGATTTTTGTTGAATGTTTCTGGAGAGATTTGGGGAGAGTTTCGACAGAGAGAGAGTAGAGTGAGAGATGCAGACCTCCAATAATCAAAAAGGGGATGAATAGTTCAAATTCTATGCATTATCCCTTTTTCTCCATGCATCAAACATGAGGATGACACCTATCCTCCAAAAGCTGTCGACCCAGGGAGCTCACACCTGTCCCAGATGATTATCTGAAGTCCACTGAGGCCCACTACACCGGCCCAAACCACAAAACCCTTCCCTTATCTCATTTTCTTCCTTTTGTTCGGTTTGACCATTTCCCCGATAATTGTTTTAATAAATATCTAGCTGTTCCCATAAATTCTCAAACCTCCATAAAATGATTCTCCTTGATTTTAGATGAATTTGGCAATTTGAATCATCTCATTTGGAGTTTCTTAGCTCCCGTTATGATTTTCCGAAGTTTTCCCGGTTTTACTCGGTTTTCACCCGATACTCCGAAAAATGCATTTCTACTCCGTTTCTTAGAATTCTGATCTTGTAAATGTTCTTTATGACTTAAAAGAAGAACATTTGGCCCGTCTCGTCTTCTATCTCGAACTTTGGCAAAATTACCATTTTGCCCCTGGGTTTGGCAAAATTACAATTTTGCCCCTATTGACTTTTTCTCCTGCCCGTTGACCATATTTTGTGACACGGGGTATCACAGTCATGGTCTTTTCTTGCTGCTAGGAGCGTTATATCTTCTTGTTCGTGAAAGAGAACTTGAACTTGAAGCCCAGTTTGTCGAGGCAAGAAGCATAATCCAATCACATGTCTTTTTTCTCTTCAACTTATAGAAGATGGAAGAATATAAGAGGAGAAAGGAAGAAGCAATGAAGGACTTAGTTTTATGTTAACTTAGATAGTTTTGTTAATGAATTTTTGTAAACATGTTTTGGTTTATTAATAAAATTATTTGAAATATATATTCTTATATAAATCCAATTAATATAATATATATATACATATATATATAATAATAATAATAATTTAATACGAAAAGCTATTATAGATGCATATAATAATAGCACCACGTATAATGCTATAATAGATTGAACCAAACATAGCAAGCTAAAATTAACGCTATTACATTGCGATAGTAACATAGCACGAAAGAAAAGCTATCGTAAGGGGGGGTCTATTATAGCTGCCGCTGTCAGAGCGTTTGTGGAAACACTATCTATTACATACGATAGCTTGTATTGTGTGCTATGAATGTTGATTTTTCTTGTAGTGTTACAAAACTGAAATCCATACTACAGAAGCAGATTTGAGATATCCATGATCATATTCAGAAAATATATAGTTTTATTTTTATATTAACAGACACAATATTTAAAAAGCAAAACAAAATAAAATAATCTAAATAAAATAAATAGAAATAGAGAAAAGGCTTTAAAAATATAATTTCATACATTTACAACTTATATACTTTTTATTATATATATATATATATATATATATATATATATATATATATATATATATATATATATTTCAAATATTTTATATTTGCTATAATAGACAAATGAAAATTTATATTATTACAATTAATATATAAAATTAAGTTATATCTAAGTTTTGAAAATATTTATACAAAATGGGCTATATTCAAAAGTTTCATGAAAATCGTTAATGCCAGCAGTTCTACGACAATAACAATAATTTTTTTTGACAAGTTAGTTTACTAACTAACATTTACTCAATATCCTCATTGTTTCTCTCATGAAAGCAACGGTGCTAACCCCAAAGTTTTATTTACTTAATTAAAGGTTTTTTTTTCTCGAGTATTTGCTACGTCCTTCCTCTTCTTATCACACTTCGATCTTTCAGAAAGGGAATCGTCGATCTATACTCTTTGCGTCTCGTGTTTTATTTGTGTCATGCATCTTTTGTTGTTTTTGTTTGGCCGATTGGATTCATAGCTTTGATCGAAAAATCGGACCCTTAATAAAGTCGGATTCTTTGTTTATTCCCGATGGTTTTTTTTCTGGCTTACTCCGGACCTTTTCCGATCGCCATTCCTGCTTCTAATCCCGTCGAGCAATCCGTTTTTCTTCCTCATCTCTCTCGGCGGCATCATGTTCTTGGAATAATATCTTTATAGCTTTATCCCTTCTATGGATTGTGAATTAAATGGCCAATTCATTAATATGAGATTGGCCGACGGTGGAGCTGCTTTCCTTTCTTCCTGAATCTTCTTTGGCGATATCTTTTGGTGAACAGGTTCGATCGGCAGCTCACGCTATTCACGGATATAGAGTAGAGATGTATCGACGTTTCCAGTGCTTTCATGCCGATCTCGTTCGTAGGTTGAGGCGTGTTTCCGTTTGATCTAATCCTTTGTGGGATTCGATTTGGGCTTTCAGCCCGCTACTCTGTATGGTTGTACTCTCTTTTGTCCTAATCGGCTTTTCTAAATGAAAATGTTGGCAATTTTTTTTTTTTTACTTAATTGCATGTTTAACAATTTGAAAGGTTTTCTACGCAAATTTTGAAATTTAAGGTTTATAATAAAATATTTGTAAACTTTAGGTGGGTTTATGCATTTTTCCTTACATTTGTTGTTCGTCTACCTCGCTAAGCGCCGCTCTGTCGACAATAAAATCCTCAGAAGTAAGTGTTCGATTGTTAAACCCTAAACCTAAATAAAAACCCCTTTGACGTTTTTTTTCTTTTCGTTCTGGGTCGCGTTCTTCTCCGTCTCCCAAGCAAGTTAGGTATCGTTTCTAAACGTAAGTTCTCTTTGATTCCTTTTCAAAGGTCTTAGATTTTTAGGATGATAATCGAAAACATGATTGCCATGTCTTAATAGCCAAACCAAGTTGTGAAAATCGATTGTGTCGGCTTGATCAACTGACGTCAAAAACATTAATTTCGATGTGCCCTGTACCCAAGAACCGGTTTTGATTTTCACTGATTTGATGAAAATTGGATTCTCTCTCTGATTCATTTAGAATCCAGTGTTGGGTTCTTCCTATAATGATTGTCGATTTGTAAGTTTAATTCCATTGGTTTTGCCATTTTTGCAGAATGATAACTGCACTTTCATGGATACCTAAAGGGTCTTTAAAGGCTGTTCCAGAAGCTGCTGAACCACTTTCAAAGGAAGAAATCAAAGAGCTCATAGAGAGTGGAGCTTTCGCCGGAAGGTGAATTATTATTTTCTTCTTAGTTTCTATAATTTAGGAAATGGGAAGATGATAATATGAAAATTGGTTTACTTGTAACAGTGTGGATGGTAGTAACGAAAATGAAGATGAAGAAGAAGATGAAGAAGAAGAAGATGAAAATCAGATTAGTGAAGTTGATCATGCCAAGGCTGTAGCAGAAGCTTTTGGTAAATCTTCCAATAGCAAGAACGCTTCTTCTTCGATGGAGGTTGATGAGGTAGCTGCTGGATTGAAAGAACTCGACATGGATAATTATGATGAAGAGGATGATGGTACGTTTACCTCATCCAATTTTTGTTGGTTCTTTGGTGTTTGTTCTGCTACTGATCATTTCCATATGTAAAGTTACCTTTTTTTCTTGTTGTGTTGGACTTAGGAATTGAACTCTTCAGCTCTGGACTTGGGGATCTTTACTATCCAAGTAATGAGTTGGATCCATATCTGAAGGATGCTGCTGTAAGCCATATCACTGTTTCTGTGTACGTTGAAATTTATCGTGGTTCGAAGTTTTTGTATGGAATTTAAAAGCTTGATATTTTTAGGAGGATGATGATGATGATGATGAGGATATTGATGATACGACAATCAAGCCAACCGATTCAGTGATTATATGCGCTAGGAATGAAGATGAAGTCAGCCATCTAGAGGTATATGGTCAATCCTTCTCGCTCTGTAGGTTAGATGTTGCACATCGGGGCTCATATAAAAGCTATGTTACGATCAGGTTTATGTATACGAGGAATCATCTGATGGCTCTCCAAACATGTATGTTCATCATCACATAGTTATACCGGAATTTCCATTGTGTACTGCATGGATGGATTGTCCTCTGAAAGGAGGGGAAAAAGGTTAGTGTACACATTTATCATTCATCCGAGGCAGGATTCTTCATTCTTGCTATGGAGGAAATATCAACTTTACTCTGTTGTTTGCCTTGGGATTGGCAGGTAATTTTGTAGCTATTGGATCAAAGGACACGCCAACGATAGAGATATGGGATCTTGACGTTGTATGTAAACCTAACTGTCTTTGTATTTATGTTTACTCTGATCAACCATGAGAGTACTGATAAGGTTATTATAATGCTTTAGAGGGACGAGGTACTACCTTGTGTACAACTAGGAGGAATTGAGGAGATGGGGGTAAGTAAGAAGAAGAAGAAGAAAGATAAGATTAAGAAGCCGGTTTGACACATCAAACTCGTCTATTTGTCGTTTTTTTAAAAATTTCATGGCAACTTCTAATGTATCCATTCATTTAATTTTATGGTCTTTGTCTTTTACCTTTTTAGATATACAAAGAAGGTAGCCACACTGGTTCAGTACTTGGTCTTGCTTGGAACAAGGAGTTTCGGTATGTTTAAGCTTTAATAGTGCCCATAATTGAAAATTTTCATCTAGTGTGCTTTCTAGACATGTCTGATTTTTTTTTTGATTGTACTGGGAAAAGGAATATTCTTGCTAGTGGTAGTGCCGACAAAAAGGTTAAGGTTTGGGATGTGGCTACTGGACAATGTAAGATTACTATGGAGCATCACGAACAGGAGGTAAGAACATGACTCGTAGAACAATAGATCCCTTAATTATGTTACATATATCCTCATGTTTTATTATTTTGTATGGTTCATAGGTTCAAGCGGTTGCTTGGAACCATTATGTTCCGGAAGTGCTTCTCAGTGGGTCATTTGATCAGACTGTTGTATTGGTAACTGCTATCTTCCACATTTTATTTCGCATGTTCCAATCTGTTTCTGACAGTTATCATTAATATGAGTTTGTATATTATGTTGCAGAAAGACGGAAGACAACCTTCACACTCGGGTTTCAGATGGTCTGTCATGTCTGATGTCGAGAGCTTAGCCTGGGATCCCCACAGTGAACACTCCTTTGTGGTGAATTATACTTTCCTTTGCTCTTATAATAGACAATCTGATGTTATAGCAGATTTAAACATATTCTGATTAACTGCTCCCCTTAGGTAAGTCTTGAGGATGGAACCGTCAAAGGTTTTGATATACGTGCGGCAAAGTCAGGTTCAGATTCTGATTTAAGACCAAGTTTCACTATCCAAGCACATGACCAAGACAAAGGAGTCTCTTCCATCTCATACAACATTTCGGCACCTAATGTATGTACATGAATCTCTCTCTGTTAAATTCCTTATAGCATTTCATATTTTGTTATTGTAATCAGTTCTCACAATTTGAGCTGATATTAACAGCTTTTGGCTACGGGGTCTATGGATAAAACGGTAAAACTTTGGGACCTTTCGAACAATGAGCCATCATGCATTGCTTCACACAGACCAAGAGCTGTAAGAACCAATCAACACAAAATCTCTGTTTTCTCCCCAGTAGTTTCTGCTTCTTTGTTCCTAACCATTCTCATTTTGTCATCAGGGAGCTGTATTCTCCATTTCCTTCTCAGCGGACAACCCTTTCTTGCTCGCTATTGGTGGCTCAAAGGGAGAGCTACATGTGAGTATTAACACAAGAAAACTAATACAAAATCACTTTTTTGTTTTTGTTAGGGAATGTAACTTAATTATCTTGTGCTTATGTTTGCAGGTTTGGGATACACTATTGGACGCTAATGTCTCTCGCAAATATGGGAGCAAACAATCTTGAAAAAACCCACAAGGCTTTCACTTGTTTCTTTCAAGTTGTGATGGTCGTCGTTAGATTCGATCACACTCATGCCAAAGTTTTGCACTTTCTATTCTGTTTTACTTTAGGTTTGTTTTATCTCATATGATTATGTTTAATCGTTTAAGGGTTTGTGAGAGAGCTTATATGTTTGTTGGATTCTTAAGATTGGCAGAGCTTTTTTTCAACTTATCAACAAAGGTTTATGTTATCACATGTTTACATTTACGAATTTAAAAGTTCATCATTCGTTCTAGAACGAGGAAAAGTAGCATTTCCATTTGTTTTTTTGAATTTAATTTAAATTATAATCAAAAGAAAATAATCTTTTTACAAACTGTTTAATGACTTTTTTTTAACTCAAAAATAAGATATAACTCATTTTATTTAAAACCAAAACTGTATCATCGTTTTAAATTTCAAATCTCCTTGTCGAATTATCAAGATCTGATTTCACACCATCTTGTCTATAAACTTGTATCTGCTCTTCTGTTTGAGGTTGCTTTCCATGTCTTCTGTTATTTCGTTCCATCCACATACTATGAACAACAACTTGAAAAACATATCGGAGTAACAAAACTCTTACCCGATCACCCGAATAAATTGCGAGCTCCTTTGTGATATCTTCCCACATGAAAGTATATCGCCTTCCCAATAGCTTTTTTGGCTAAATCCTCCCAAATCCTTCTAGTATAATGACACTCAAAAAATAAATGAGATCTGAGTTTCACTCGGATCAGCACAGAAGACATAAGTGTTTTGAGTATTTGTATTCTAACTCCTTGTTTTGTCACATGTTGCCAACCTATATTTCATCGCAAGTCATACCATAAAAGATGATTTCAGTGTTGTATTTGAGAACCACACCCCTTTGCTTCATGGTACCTTTGGTTTTATCTTTCTAATTTATTCATAAGTTTCCTTCGAACTAAAAAAAGATCGGTATGAATCTGATGCGCCTCTCCATACCGAAACATCCATTTCCAGAAGCTCACGATTATCACATTTATTTTCCATCAATTCCTCAAGTCGATTTAGCACGTGCTTCTGATGTCTGCGTCTTCTAGTCCGATCTAAGACCTCACCACAAACCGACCAATTCCCATGTTGATAATGTCTCTTGTTCCTATTACTTCAATTAGGCATCCCATATCACTCCATATGTCATACCAAAAAGAAGTACAATACCCATTACCAATCTTGACTCTATGGAATTGTCGAGCCAACTTTCTGTATTTTAACAACTTCTTCCACATCCATTATCCCATTGAAGAGTTTTCTCAGACTGTCCAAAAAGAGCCATTCCTTATCAAATAGACTTTGATCCAATTCACCCATAATGATTCTTTCGATGACATAATCCTCCATATTAACTTCAAACAACATACTTTAGTAGCTTCCTCAACAGACCGTAGACCCAAACCACCTTCGTTTTTCGGACTAAACATCTTTCCAAGCTACTTTTGTTTTGTTTGGGTTTAAAACAAAACAAAAGCATAGCATAATCGATCTATCTCTTGAATACAGGCATTCGATAGTCTAAATGTTGAGATCCAAAAGTTGGTGATACTCAAGAGCACGGAACCAATCAATTGTAATCTTCCTGCAAAAAACAAGTTTGTAACATTTTCAATTGTTGTGTTTGAAAGAATTTTAAAACGTCTCGAATTTTGCCAATGTGAAATTATGAATTAATAAATTAATTTTATTTAGGGTAATGGAACAGATTCAAAGTAGTTTGATATCTTACTCTGCATGTAGCCTAGTAATGACTACTTGAGGAGTACGTATGACGCATAGATCGTGGACGAAGTGCGTATACGTGATGTTTCTTTTGAGACTTTGGCTTTTGTGCAATCAAATAAAATTCAAAACTCTATAAAAGAAAGGGAAATACATTTTATGCTCAAGTGATACAATGAACGTATAAAGAAAAGAAACATCACAACAGTAAAACTAGTCATGCTACATTCATCGAAACTCCGGACCATAGAGGAATGGATAGAGCAAGTGTTGGTCCAAAGCAAATTTATAAAAATGCTGTCGATAATTGAACCCATAACTCTCAAACCACAATACCAAATAAACACTTTATAATTGATGTCCCTGGAATCTTTATATTAATTGAAAAGTTTTTCTGGTCTTATATATATTCATACTCAAATTGGTTGATTACTAGTTTACCATTAATAAAATTAGATTTTTTACAATATTAGTTATTATAAAACTTGGAGTTTAAAACATTTGTTTCATCAGTTTTAGTTTTAGCTTACAGCCGATCCTCGATAGAGTACTACCTAAATTTGATAGTTGAAGAACCCGAAGAATAAATTAGGAAACCGTGATTAGGTTACACAGTGTAACTTACACTAACGACTAATTCTACGACAGTAGGTAGTTTTATTTCAACAGAAAAAAATAAACAGCAGTTAATGTCTAGTAAATAAAGTCGTTGTCTGCCACAAAACTTTATGAAATCTTAACTAACTCTTTTTATATATATCTTTATGACCAAAGAGTCAAAAGCCTAAGATCGTAACAAAATCCCGATTTGGTATTGTTAGTAACTTTTTGATATGTCAGTCATTTCATTTTGTTGGTTAGTCAATATAGCGATGCAAAAACGTATAATAATATATTTTCTAACTCTCAAAGAAGAGAATGATGATCTCAGCAAACGCAAGTAACGCAACAATGTACCTATGCATGATTTTTTATTGTGAGCTTGTCACTTATCTAGTTATGCTTCTGTGTTTCTCGTACTGGTTTTTAGTTAAAAATATATACAAAGTCATATAAATTTTTTTCAAAAAATATAAAATCGATAGCATATGTAAATAGAATTTGTTTTCATATTTCTTTGATGGGTTACTAATCAAAATAACAATCGAGTTTAACATCAATAAATAAAACTGACTTCCAAAAAGAGTCCAATTTTTGTTTTCTAGAAAACAATTGTAAAGTCATGTGGATGGGATCTGTGTTGAGGTAAATGTAAATAGTGGGAGGTTAGAGATTCTGCATGCGCATTGGAAAATAGTGTAGCCATCCATCCATGTCAGTTTTAAAGTACAATTTTTTCGTTATGGTTCATCATTAACTTCATAACTATAACAACGAGTCTTTTTTTTTTAATTGGCAAGTCGTCCGTACTCTTATTTAATTGAAATTTTCAAACTCGATGGACGACGTATTAGTCAAAGTCTCGATTTAAAAGAAACATACTGCACATCATGTCAATGGCAATATTATTAGTTATCTACTCGACCAATTACTTTAATTAGATCGTGATATGGCTGCTATTACTATTGAGATTTCTATGACATAATTATTATGCGTATGATTCCGTTGATCTGACGATATTTACTCGCTCCAGATTTATGAACTTCTTTCTAGATATTGTATCCCAATCAATCTATTTTCTTTTCTAAATGGAACGTATTTATATCATAAATTCCCGGGTTTGATAGCCAAAAGAATAGAAGCCATTTTGTTGAAAATGGTTATAATGTCCCAATATCTTCTTAGTAGAACTTAATAGACATAAGCAGCATTGATTAAATGAATTTACACTTTATTTAAAAAGAACACTTTATCAAATCATTTTTAGTAAAAATATATAATAAAAATATCTCTTTATTAAAATGGTTTGGATAAAAAACTTTTCGACTAAAAATTTAATATAAAACTCTTTTAAATAATTATCTGTTAATATTTTAACTCATTAATCTACCATATTGTTATGTTTCACATTCAATATATACAACTCATTATTCGGTTTTTATTCTCGCCATCGAGATACGTCTTCACCTTTTTGACACATATGGAACTAACATTTAAAAAATATTGATGTATATGTGATGATTTGAACCAGATTTATCATCACAGATATATATATATATATATATATATCCAGACCAAAAAAAAATATATATACTGAAGCATGGGTTATGAGAAAAAAAAAAAAAGAGAGTATGGATTGCAATGGATTAGTGGAAATGAAAGTCTTCTAATATTTTATGCTAAATTCAATATACTCAATTTTAGTGAAAAAATCCAAAATTATGAACTGTCATGAAGAACCTTTTGGCATACACTACATATATTCATTCTCATTATTATTTACATGTTAGGATCGATAAGATCGTAACAAAGACGAGCAAAAATATTTAGAAACTGAAATCTGAGGTAAATTTTTTTATTCGATATGGTAGTAATTGTTAGAGATAATCAGTGAACTCTGACTTTGAACACAGAAACAAACATAGACTGAAAGTTCCGTTATGTTATTTCATTCAGTCATCGATTTAGTCCCAATTACAACTTAAAGCTTTTTTAGAATTCTCAACAACTAACAACTAAGAGATCAATTCCTATAAGTCAGGAAGACTCCACATTATTCGATAAATCTAATAACAAACTTGACTTATTCAAATCGAAAACTAACTTACTTGAAACAAACTAACTTCAACGGCCTTCAACTTTGTTTCTTCATATCCTTCCTCTTTCAGTTTATTCATCCTGCAAACAAAGTCCCATCTTCCTTCTCAGCTTCTCGAAAACATCAAGTTTCACTGCTTTAGTCATGATGCTAGCAACTTGATCCACAATTGAACAATACTCCAATCTGATGATACCTTCTGCTATAAGCTCTCTTAGGAAATGAAATCGCACATGAATGTGCTTACCTCGACCATATAGAACAGGATTCTTAGAGAGCTTGATGGTTGAACTATTGTCACAAAGAATGATTATTTCCTCATCTTGACTCACGCCAATCTCTCCTAGTACATTGCCTTCCCAAACCGCCTGACATGCTCCTAAGCATCTGACACAAACTCTACTTTAGTGGTTGACAAGGTGACTATAGGTTGTTTTTTAGAGGCCCATGACACAGCTCCTTCTCCCAACATAAACACATAACTAGAGGTGCTTTGTCTATCATCTTCATCGCCGACATAGTCACTGTCTACATATCCAAGCAAGCTCATCTTTCCTCCTTTCTTGTATCGTAAACCCATAGAAGTGGTTCCTCGAACATATAATATTCTCTTAGCAGCTAGCAAATGATGCTCAATTGGCTTCTCCATGTAGCGACAAACCAGGTTTACTGAGAACATTAGATCCGGTTGTGTGGCAGTCAAATATCTCAGACTGCCCACCAATTTCTTGAATTGCGTTGAGTCTACTGCTGCCCCTGCTCCTTTCTTCTTCAGTTTTTGTCCAGGAACCATCGGATTCTGAACCGAGTTACAATCCTCCATTACAAACCTTGCTAGAACTTCCTTTGCATATTTCCTTTGATTGATAAAGATCCCTCTTTCGTCTTGTTGTACTTCTACACCCAAGAAGTATTTCATCCTTCCAAGATCAGTCATAGCAATCTCTTTCATCATTGATCTCTTAAATTCCTCTATTGTTGATATTGAGTGTCCCATGTATATCAAATCATCAACGTAAACACTTACTATCAGAACATCTTCTCGTTCAGATTTCACAAAAAGTGTATGTTCACAATAGCACTTTTGAAGCTTAACTTGAAAAAGTATCCTTCTAGCCTCATGTGCCAAGCTCTTGGAGCTTGTTTAAGTCCATAAAGTGCCTTTCTCAGCTTGTACACTTTATCTTCGTTGTCTCTTATCTCAAAGCCTTGTGGTTGACTTACAAACACTTCTTCATTGAGATCACAATGCAAGAATGCACTCTTCATATCCAATTGAAACACCTCCCATTTCTTCTGAGCTGCAATCGCGAGAAGGGTTCTGATTGTATCCCACCTCGTGACTGGTGCGAAGACTTCATGACAATCAATTCCTTGAGTTTGGTGATATCCCTTAGCCACTAATCTGGCCTTAAATTTATCCACCTCTCCTCTATCGTTGTACTTTGTTTTGAATATCCACTTCACACCAATGACCTTGACTTGAACAAGCAGCTCCACTAATTCCCAAGTCTTGTTGTTCTCTATAGACTTGATCTCTGCTTCCATAGCTTTCCTCCATATTTCATGTTGAGCTGCATCCTCATACTTTTATGGATCCTCTGCTGCAGTAAATAATGCTATCACTGCATCTCCTTCCTCTTCTATCACCATTTTTACTCCTTAAACCACATAATCCTTCATCCATAAAGGTGTTTGTCTCACCCACTTTCCAACATTCGATATCTCTGCTTCAGCATCTTCTTCGGATTCAACATTTCCTTCTGGTGCTGTCGCTTCAGCTTCAGCTAGAACAGCCTCATTCTGATTCTCACCATGAATCTCTTGATCCATTTCTTCTTCTTCTTGATCATTAATCGTTCCTTCCCACGTAATGACCTCATCTCCTTCCTTCTTTTCCCAGTTACATCCCTTACTTTCATCAAACTTCACATCTCTACTGATGATTATTTTCTTCACTTCGGATTGTATAGTCGGTATGCTTTTGAACCTCTGCTCACACCAAACATAACACATTTTGTGATCTTCTTGTCCAGCTTCAGTCTTCTTTCATAAGGTACCAAAGCATACGCCAAACACCCGAAGAATCTTAAGTGATCTACTGATTGTTTCAGATTGCCCCACTTCTCTCCTGTAGTGACTTATTTTACTGCAGCTGCTGGGCTTCGGTTGAGGATATAAACAACATATTGTGCTGCTTCTGCCCAGAAATGTCTTGGCACTCCCATCCTTATCAGCATACATCTGGTTATGTTCAGTATATTTCTGTTTTTCCTCTCAGCTATGTCATTTTTCTTTATACCATGCTCCTTGCAATAATCCTGAAACTGCTTGGAGTTGTATTCACCTCCCCTGTCCGTTCTCAGACTCACGAGTGGCTCAACCAGTTCCCTTTCTACCTCGGCTTTGAACTCGTTGAACACCTGAAAAGCCTCTGATTTTGCAGACAAGAAGTATGTCCAGCATTTCCTGCTGTAGTCATCTATGAAATTTATAATATACCTCTTTCCACTCTCTGATGCAGGGATGACTGAGCCGCATATGTCGATGTGAACTAGCTCAAGACCCTTGCTAGCTCCCCACATGCTTCTCTTTGGTATGTTGTCTCTGGTTTTTTTCCCCTTCAGACATACTTCACATACACCTTTACAAGCCTTTACAGAGTTCAAATCCTCCACCATTCCTTTCTCCACGAGGATCTGAATTCCTTTATAGCTTAGATGGCCGTACCTTCTGTGCCAGAGATCACTTGAGCATTCTTTTGTTACTTGCATGCAGTTTGATTCTTCACCATTACCAGCTCCTTTTGTCGCAGCAAGAATGATAAACATCATGTTTTTTTGACATTTCAGATTGCATTATCATTCTTCTTTGCCCTTTATGCCATATCTCACATACATTGTCTTCTATTATGATTCTGAGACCTTTCTCGTGAAGTTGTCCCATGCTTAACATGTTATTTTTTAATCATGTGACATAGTACACCGAGGTTATGACTTGATTCTGTCCATTGATGCAGAGTTCCAGATTTCCCTTTCCTTGTACAATCATTCTCCTATCATCTCCCAGCTTGACGTTCTGTCAAAAATCAGTATCCATTAACATGAACCACTCCCTGATGCCACACATATGAACGCTACAGCCCGAATCCAGAAATCATACATGTTCATCCTCGTTTTTGACCATGTTGATATGCGCCATCAACACCAAATATTCTTCTTCTTCAACAAATTTGGCTCCTTTTTCCTAGTTTGGGCATTCATACTTGAAATGCCCCAACTTGTGACACTTATAACACTCCACATTGTCTTTGTTGAAGCTTGTGTTTCCTCGACCTCTTCCTCTACCTCCTTGGCCTCTCCCTTGATAGTACCCTCGTCCCCTGCCAGCTTCGGGTCTGTAACCTTCAACCTTGAGCGCATGCTCTTCACTCGTCTTCTTATTTAGTTTCTGCTCATGAACCATTAACGAGCTATGCAGCTCATCCACAGACATTTCCCTTATGTATTTTGATTCTTCAATCGCACAGACTACGTACATGAACTTCTCTACCAGGGTCCTTAGAAACTTCTCCACTACCTTGGCATCCGGCGTGTCTTCTCCCAAGTTTCTCATGTCGTTTGCCACTACCATAACATTAGAGAAGTATTATGTGATCGTCTCACCTTCCTTCATTTCCATCACCTCAAAGTTTCTTTTCAATCTTTGAAGCTGTGCACTTTGCACTCTCTTTTTCCCTTGGAATTTAGTCTTCATCGAATCCCAAATTTCCTTTGATTGTGTCTTTGTTGGCAATTGTCTTGAGTACCGTCTTTTCAATGGAAGCAAAGAGGTAGTTCTTAGCCTTGAGATCCTTCAACTTCAGTGCTGCTAGCTCGGGTTTTTATGCTTCGGTTAGGACCACGTTTCTCTCAGGTTGGGAAACTCCGATTTCTACTAGTTCCCACCACTCCTTGGAACGAAGCAAATTTTCCATGAACATTGCTCAATGCTCATAGTCTCCATCAAATTTTGATATGCTCAAACTTGTATCCTTTTCACTCATTTTCTCACCAAGATTTATGTGGCTCTGATACAACTTTGTTAGAGATAATCAGTGAACTTAGACTTTGAACACAGAGACAAACGTAGACTGAAAATTCTGCTGTGTTATTTCATTCAGTCGTCAACTTAGTCCTGAAATAGACTAATCCCAATTACAACTTAAAGCTTCTTAAGAAATTTCAACAACTAACAACTAGGAGATCAATTCCTACAAGTCAGGAAGACTCCACATTATTCGATTAGTCTAATAACAGACTTGACTTATTCAAATCGAAAGCTAACTTACTTGAAACAAACTAACTTCAACTTTATTTCTTCAGTAATTAATAGTTATACCGGCATCTAGTTTCGAATAGCTTGAACTTTTATAAATACACTTTGTTTATATATAAACACAAATATAGACTAGATCAAGTGCGTCCATATTTTCGGTTGGTAGTTGAAGACTTGAAGAGGCATTCATCAATTCCATCAAGTGACATTTTTCAATCTCACATAAATGATACGAACAAATTTGGATGTCTCAACGTCCAACATTTGATCGGAGGATTGAGCATTAAATCTTCTTTTACTAAGCTGTTTTTAAAAGAATATGTTGAAACTAACAACTGAGAAATGAATACTTTGGTAAGTTTCTGTTATTTAATATTCTATGTGTTTCATAATAAATGTTATTTTTATATTTTTTACATAAATTAATAAACATATTAAAATTTTAATTATACTTTTAATAACTCATTTGATTTTTGATATCCTTTTTTCATTGGTTAATAATAGAATTAAAGTATGTAATTTATACTAAAATTTGTATTAAAAATCTAAAACAAGATTTATTTTAAAATAAAAAAAAACAATTCTAAAATGACACTTATTGTGAAAATGAGGTAGTAATCCATATGCCTCATGATAAAAGTTTTTTCCTTAAAAATGCAGAGATTAAAAAATATAATTGCGTATATGTATATATTAGTATAATCAACTGTAAACTTTAGTTGTTCACATAATATTCAACAAATTTAAAAATGGCACAAAACTCTAAACAAAAAAAAACAAAATACTTTGAAAATAAATTATTTTATGATATAGAAGGAGTAGAATAAGTTTTTTTCTGACCGAAATTGAAGTGAACTAATAAGAAATTTTTTATCACTTATAATTTAGAATTATTTTGTAATTTTACATGTCCAAAATAATTTAAAAAACATTTACAACTTATAGTAATCCTTCACTTAAAATTTATTCTGAGTAAGTTTTATGTTCATTCAAAAAAAAATATAATCATTTATATATTATATATATTTTTATTGTATTGTTTTTATGGTTACCATTCAAAATTTGCAAAGAAAACTAGTTACATTTTATATTTTATTATAAAATAACGAAATTATTATCGAAGAAAAATGAATAATATATGTTAATAATAATATGCAAGGAGATGGCTCATCTGTGTTATTCTTTAAATTTGAATTTTCTAATAGTAATTTGATCTAAAAAGTTTATAAATTTAAGGTCTCCAACTTCCACAATCTATATATATATATATATATATCCGATAATTTTAAACTGATTACCGGGTATAAGTTTATCACTGGAAAACATGGATAAATGCCACATTAATGCAATGAAGATCACATTAACCACGGATAAAAAGTAAACGATTTTCTTTTTCAACTTCGAGGAACTAATATGCTTTTACGGATAATATATCCACTTTTTTTTTTGCTAGTACGGGAAATGTACACTAAGAATTTCGGGAATATTTTTAAAGTTATTTTACAAAAAAAATATAATAGCAATAATATAAAAGTATATTTACAAATATTAATGTTGCACGTAATGACAGACACTAACAGATTCATGACACATTATTTACATATTATATAAAATTTAGAGAACTAATACTTAATTAAAAAAAAATTTTGCATTTTAATATGGCAAAGTAAACCAAACAAAAAATTAAAATGCGTGAAAGAGATTGAAATTTTTTCTCTGCCTTCTCTCTAATAAAAAAGGTTTGAGAGTTGACTCCTTCGTTTGCCGACGGGCCCTCGACGTTGCCGTGAGAAATCTCATCCTCGCCTTTTGCTCTTTAACAGTTCTTCATTGGGTTACGGCTCACTCCGCTTTACGGGGTGGGGGCTGGGGTTCTTCCCTTGACTCGTTCGGTGTGCATGGCGGCGGAAGACAAGGTTGTCGGCGTCTTCATTTTGGTGGCTTCGAGGACATGCTCCGTTTGCGGTTTCCTTCTTCTCCTCTTTCCTCTTCCCTTTATCTTGGAGATCGGTGTTGATCTGTCGTGTCGGTGACGTGAGCGTGCAGTGTGGCGGTTCCTCTTCGGTGTCGTGGTGGCGAGTGGGCCTCAATGTCGGTCTCGCCGAATGTCACCTTGCGAGCCAGATCTACTTGGGGATAGTAGATCTGGGGAGCTTTCGGTGTTTTCCCGGTGTTTACTTCCTTCGGTCGTCCTCTTCTCCCTCTTTCATTGCGGTATACATGGTAGTTTCTCTTTGTCGCATTTCTTTAGGTCCGAAGGTCTTGGCGGTTTATGTTCTTTTCCCTTTCGGCACTCGTGGTTGGAAAGAGATCTTGTTAATCCCAGCGGTCTCTCTCCGCCTCCGGCGACAACAAATCGTTTATAGGTGGTGTCGTCTTCAATGCTCTTCTCTCTCGTGCGGCAGCGGTGCGTTGGCTATTAGGGTTTGGATTGTTCCTCGTTAATACTTGTTTGGTTTGTTGTCTATTGGTTTAATTCCTTGTATTTCGGTTTGAGCTATAACCAACCCATCCACGTGATTGTATGTTTAAAGTCGGTTAAACTGAACAAAAAAAACATAAAAATTTATTTTAATGCAATGAATAGTTCAAAAAAGAATATAGGCCGCAACGGGATTACCATTTTTGGAATGAAATGATGAGGAATGGTTAATTCCATAAAAAAACTTACCATTTATTTGGAATTCTAATTTCTGGAATGAAATGATCATTCCATCAATTCCACATAAGGGCTGTAACTGGTTTTTGTTTTTATGAATCATGGAATTAAAGGAATTAAAAGGAATGAAATTAAAAGGAATGAGATAGTGGTTTTATTCCTTTCTATTTATCCCTTTCATTCATGAACATTTTTGATCTTAAATGGTTTTTAACTTAATTCACATATTTTTGTTTTATCCCACGCAGTGTTCTAAAAATCGGTCTAGGCGGCCGCCTAGGCGGGGCCTAGGCGCTAGGCGGTCCTTGACCGTGGCGATTTCCTCTTAGGCGTTCAAATTAGGCGTTTATGTTATTAAGCGGATTCAAACGGTCCTAGGCGGTCCTAGGCGGTCCTAGGCGGGTCTAGGCGGTCCTAGGTGGCTACACACAATCTTTAACCAATTATCATTTGATTTTTAATTTTCATGTTTGTTTCGGTATAATTTTAAAAATTTATTACATATAATTAAATTTATAAGTTCTTACTTCATAAATTAATGGTTATCAATAAAAAAATATTGTAAATTTAACAGATTTGATAGTAAATGTCGTGTGCTGATAAATTTAGCTAATATTCTTTTTGTTATTTCGATGTACTTTGAGTTTTAATCTATTTTTTAGACTAAGAATATGTGAATTATATGACATATATTATATAATATATCTAATATATATCGTTTTCTTTTATAAATACATATAACGCCTAGGCGCCGACTAAGCCCCGACTAGACGTTCTAGGCGCTAGGCGGTGGGTCACCGCCCACGTGTATATTGTGGAATCAAAAACTTTTCTTTTTCAATATAACTGGTAACTTATTTATGGAATCTCCATGAATGACTTATCCCACAAAATCTATATCCAGTTGCAATGAATTTATTCCAAAAAACATTCCTTTACAAATTTGATGAGAAATAAATTGAATGAATTTATTCCATTTTTCTCTACAAGTATAAAGCTGTAACTGGAATTCATGTACATGAATAAATGGAATTAAATGAATTAAAAGGAATGAAATAATGATTTTATCCCTTTCTATTTATCTCATTCATTCATCATCATTTTTTATCCTTAATGATTTTTAATGTTATTCATAATTTTCTTCATTCATCCCAATGGTATATGTGGAATGAACAATATTCCATTTTTTATATAATTGATAATTTTTTTAAGAAATACACATGAATGACTAATTCCACACAATCTCATTCCTATAAATTGAATTCCAGTTACTGTCTAACTGGTTTTTAGTTGTAGGAATACATGAAATTAAAGGAATAAGAGGGAATGAAATTATGGGGATTACAATTTTTTGGAATGAAACGAGGTGGAATGGTTCATTCCATAAAAAATTTACCATCTCATTAGGATAAATGAAATTATATTTATTTTTCATTCCACTCAAATAGTAATATTTTTATGAAATTTTCATGAATGACTCATCCCTTATCATTTTATTCCATAAAAGGGTATCCAGTTGCAGCCGTAATCCATTTACACTCATAGAAAGTAATAATGATAAAAATACACCGTGCGAAATAGTTTCCTAAACATATCATTGGTTATTAATTAGAGAAAAGTCATAAAATAGCACAAAAAACATAACTTATCATAAATATAGCACCAAGGAAAATAATTCACATTTTTAGCATTATTTTAATTACAAAGATTTTTATAGCATTATATAATTTAGGGTTTAGGGTTAATTATTTAGGGTTTAGGGTTTATTATTTAGGGTTTGGGGTTTAGTATTTAGGGTTTAGGATTTATTATTCAAGGTTAGGGTTTAGTATTTAGGGTTTAGGGTTTAGTATTTAAGATTTAGGGTTAGGGCTAATTTAGTGACAAAACATGTTGTTGTGCTGTTTTATGATTTTTCTTCTTTGATGCTATATTTTTGACAAGTCATGTTTTTTGTGCTATTAATGCGATTTGTCCTATTAATTAATAAAATGGCCATAGTGAAAAAGTCCAATCTCTCGCCCCCTCTCGATTTGCCAATAAATTGGAGAGAATCGCCACCAAACTCTTTCACACAAGTCATAATAACAGTCCTTCTAAGATTTGATCTTCTTCTTTGTTTCCGAAAAGAGAAAAAATAAGTTATGGCGGAGATCTTGGGAAACGGCCATGGCGATGCCAAAGAAGCAGTGGTGGTGAACATCAACGAAGAAGTCGAACATCAACAACAAAAAGAAGCTATCCATACCCCAAAACCACCCATTAAGAAACAAGACTCTCTCCTCTCATTCTCTGTCCCTTTCTTACAGAAGGTTCTCACTTCTCTAACTCTCAATCTCTAAAAACCATTTACTTTATCAAATGAAAAAAAACTATTACCAATAAATCTATCTCAACTCAATCCTATTTCTATACCAAATTATAATTAATCTCTCTGGTGTTTTTACTCTTAATCAATGAAAAAATAACTGAAAAATTAAATAGTATGTATTTATTTTGTAAAAATTGTTCTGTTTTCAGCTGGTGGCGGAGATTCTGGGAACGTACTTTTTGATATTCGCCGGTTGTGCATCGGTGGCTGTAAACTCCCAATACAACAAAGCCGTTACTCTTCCGGGGATAGCCACCGTTTGGGGACTTACCGTCATGGTGCTTGTTTACTCTCTCGGTCACATCTCTGGCGCTCATTTCAATCCCGCCGTCACAATCGCATTCGCCTCTTGCCGCCGTTTCCCTCTCAAACAGGTCAATACATATATATTTTGTTTTTATGTGTCATTTTGAGTTTGATGAACAAACTAGCAAGAACCTTGGCGTTTTGTGTTTGATAAGTCTTAGTTTAACTGTCGTCTTGATTGTATCGCACGAAACTAACATTTTCTGTAGTTTTTTTCTAACCAATAATAATTTTAAACCATAGTTAGAGAAATAACATTGTACATTACAGTTATATTTTATATCTTTCGAAATTCAAGTTATCCATACAAACTCAATCATTTTACTCAATTCCAATTGTATAAAAACTTCAAAATATTCAGCTCAATTATTCTCAAAAAAAAAAAATTATTCAGTTCAAGGGAAATTTTTCAAAACCGACGCACTTTCAATGCGACATTAAATTAAATTTACTAAAATTAATATGTTAGGTTCCGGCTTATGTGATATCACAATTGATCGGATCGACGCTTGCGGCAGCGACTTTGCGGCTGCTGTTCGGACTTGATCAGAACGTTTGCAGTGGGAAACATGACGTGTTCGTCGGAACATTACCGTCGGGATCTGATCTGCAGTCGTTTGTGATCGAGTTTGTAACCACTTTCTACCTAATGTTCGTCATTTCCGGCGTCGCAACCGATAATAGAGCGGTTAGTATTTCAAAATCTTCTTATATGCTGCACGGAAATTATCTAAGAGCCAATTTTGATCGATGGCTTTTTGTTGGGGATTCTTGCTATTATAAGCATGTTCGTTTTAACTTTTATCTTATATGTTTCCTTTTATATTCTAGTTTTGAATCATCTTGTCAAGGAGATGATGTACATTTTAAGGTTGTTTTTTCTTCTTATGAAAATGGACTGCATACACTAAAAAATACTACATTTTCGTGACGGAAGTCTTTTACTAGTTTCGTTTCGTTTATTTTTGTTGTTACGATTACATCAGCAATTACACGTGTCTTTATGAGAAACTTAATATTGGGCCCAAATGTAACAATCAGATTGGAGAACTTGCCGGTATCGCAGTAGGGTCAACGGTGCTACTTAACGTGATCATTGCCGGGTATTTTTTACTCGCAACATCTCTAATGGTAACCAAACATTAAAATGATATTTATATGGTTTTGTATATACTTTTTTTATCAGACCGGTATCGGGAGCTTCCATGAATCCAGGAAGAAGTTTAGGACCTGCAATGGTATACAATTGCTACAGAGGAATCTGGATATACATAGCGTCACCAATTCTTGGTGCGGTTGCGGGTGCATGGGTTTATAACACGGTTAGATATACCGATAAGCCGTTGCGAGAGATAACCAAAAGCGGTTCGTTTTTAAAGACCAGGCGAAACAATGGCTCTGGTTAAGAAAACAAAGTCATGGCTCTAATACCATTTATTTATAAGTAATGAGAGATGAAAGGGTAAACATTTGTGGTAATGTAACAATATATATACAATTGTAACAGATTTGACCAGGTCTTACGTATGGTTGTATTAATTGTTGTATCTATCTCTTTCCTCTTTTTAATGCGTAATATTCTATCTTCATATGTGGGGCGATTTCCGGTGTCCCGGAATCGCCGCCGGCGACAGGCTTTTCTTCTTCTTTTCTTCAGCCCTCCGAGTTTTTTCTGACCGTCTCCTCTTCTCTCTTACTTATCTTTCAGAAGAGATCGTCTTTTTCTCGGTGTTTGTTGCTCTCTTCTCGATTCATCGGTGGTTCTCCGTTTGTTTAGGTGTCGAGCCGGCTCCTGTACCTATTTCGGCTCTTAGCTCCTAATAAACTCTGGATTTCCTTTCTATGGCTGATGAATCTTCCGAATTTTCGGATTTCGCTGGGTTAATCCGGCTTCTCTCGTTTTGCGAGCTTTCACGGTCTCGCTCCCTATTTCTTCTTCTGCCGTCCTTCCTCTGAGTTTTAGCCTCGCTATGCTTTAGTTCCTTCGATGAGTTTGGATTAATATCGCTTCCGTGCCCTGCTTTAGAGGACAAGCGTTCAAGGGATACAGTTGGGAGTTTTCTCCTACCGGTGGTGGCGCCTCCAAAGCTTCGGTGGACTTCTGCGGCGATTTGCTTTCCGTTTTTTCTTTGGATGCAGGTGGCTCTTGGACGGTTGTGTTGGGATGCGGTGATCGGCATGTGGTCCTCGATGGTAACGGTGAGTTGGTCCGGTTCGTTACGGCTGTGGTTTCCTCCCCGACGGCTGCGCTTTCTGGCGGTGTTTTCTTTGCGAGACGCGTCCTGCATGCCGGTATCTCCCTGGTGTTGCCACGTGGCGGATTTATCCCCACGTTTCCTTACGCGTTTCGATTCTCATTGTATTGGGCTTGGCCCATTTGTAATAACTACCTCGGCCCATGAATGAATTCCAGTTGACAAAAAAAAATATTATATCTTCATATAAGGAGGATAATGAATACAGTTATGGAAGCCGACAACAACAAAAAAAGCAAAATTTTCTAGAGTTACTATACTCTCTTTATGGTATTAAATACTCATTTTGTCCTATTTTGTTAGAAGTTTCACTCTTTTTTTGTCAAGAAGTTTGACTAAAAACACAGGATTTAACAAACTATAAATATTTTCTTTTTGTCAAAGAAGCTATTATTCAACATTCAATTTAAAACATTTTAATCAATAACGAAAAATATTAGAGAATAATAGTAATTTTAACATGTCAAATTAATACTTCCTCCGTTTGTCATTCTAACATTTTTCACACAAATTAAGAAATACATTAAATATTTTATTATACTCTTAATAAGTAATTTGACTTTAGCTATCTTTATTTTTCATTGATTAATATTGATGTTAAAATATTTATATTAAAAGTTGTATTGAAAATTTAAAACAATACTTATTTTAAAACGAGAAAATAATTCTAGAACGACTCTTATTGTGAAACGGAGGGAGTATAAATCTACATAAAAATTTGAGAAAAATCAAATAGAACAGAACAAGAAAATTCTAAAACACTTGAATAATGGAACATAGAAAACAATTTTCAGGGGGAAAAACTCTATTGTATCAAATTAGATGATGTTATCAGTTTTCAGCAGGCCCGTGGCTATTAGTAAATTTTTGAAACATTAGCCTATGGTCCTATTTTTCTTAAAAAAAACGAAGGTCTTTTTTAATCTTGTTTATATAGAGTAATGTTACATAGATTTTATTATAATCTAGCAATAGTTTAATGATTAAAGTGAAAACTAAAGATAACAAATTAGACTATTAACATATTCATCTAATCATCTTCTTCTCACGCATTCTCACTCACACACCATAATTTAGAAACTCAAATCCCTATTAAATTAATCATTTCTAAGTTATTCTATTGTTGGAAATTTGAAAAAAAAAAATCAATCGTAAGTGTTTTTTTTTCAAATTAATGTTTTGTTATTTATTGATTTTAGGTCACGGAAAAAAAATTTTGATTTAGAGATACTGATTTACAATTTGGATTATGAATTTTTCATTACGAGCTTACGGCATGTATAAACAATTAGATGACTTTGATGTATATCTCCATTCTCATAAATTAGACAAAGATGAATCAGTATATTGTATTTTTATTTAACTAACAATTTTTGTAACATTATTTTTTTTTTAAATAATTTTAGAAAGATGCTTCCAAAAAATCTTAAAAAGGTGAATTTGGTTAATGATTTTTTAGAAAAAAGGGAAGAAAAATTATGTTTTAGAAAAAAATAGTTTGTTTTATTTTGGTTTTTGTTTCTTTATTTGGAAGATAATGATTATTGACTTTATTTGAATTTAAAAAGATGAAAAAAAGAGATGGTGAAGTTTTTAAAAAAAAATCATTGGGCCTTATTTTTAAATACCGTTTCGGGCTTCCGAATTTCTTCACACGGCTCTGGTTTTCAGTGCATTGTTTTTGTGTTGACTATTTGTAGATTGTTTTGTTACTGGTCAAATTATGTATAAGCAGAACAATAATGTTTTAATTTAAAAATAAACAAAATTTAGATAATCTAGTGTGTTAAAACTTTAAACATCACTATTTATAGTGACTCAGACAGAATTTAGAACTCGTCAAGGGGAAGCACAAAATATGGAGTCGCAAACATTGCTAAGTGTGCAATACTTTGTCCAAAGCTTAAAAATCAATCACGTGTAACTTTGCCCGCAAAACGCCCAACTTACCATCGCTATTATCCGCCACGTTAGAACTCTCATGATCTTTAACATCGACGTTATATTTTCCTCGTGCAACATCACTCCTCTCTGGCTCTCTTATAAGACCATAACTCAGAATAAGGCTTTTATCTAGTCGTTTAACGATGGCGTCAAGTGATAAGGTTTCGGTGGCGTGTCCGGCAAGCAGCGGAGAAGATAATAAGGAGCCAATGGGAGACCCGACGAAGACCACTACGGCGATTTTAAACAAAGGAACGGCTATAATGCAGTCTATGAAACCGATAAGGCAAATGAGCCTCCACGTGTGTTAATTCGCTTGCTATAGCCACGATCCTGGCCGTCAGATTGAAGTTCATATCTACGGTCACCGTGTAAACCAAGATTTTCTCCAATGTGCCGTCTACGATTCCAATTCCTCTAAGGCTCATCTTATCGGTACATATAATTATTTTTGTATGAATGCACTATTTGTACGTTTACATAGACGGCTAATCGATGGTCTTGCATATTTACGTGCGTATAGACATATATTATACGTATAAATGTGTTGTAACGATGAGTATTGAAGCTTTTGTTGGAGATTATGACTAAAGATTTATGAATGTGTTTGTTATTATTGTATTATAAAATTTTAGGGATCGAATATATAGTGTCAGAGAAGTTATTTGAAAGTCTCTCACCGGAGGAACAAAAGCTTTGGCATTCTCATGACTATGAGGTTCTTGATTTTCGACAACATTAATTCCTCGATATGCTTACTATTTATCGGACAATAACTATTGATAGAATTGTTAAGTGTTGTTTTTAGATCCAAATGGCTCTTCTAGTAACTCCAAGGGTCCCCGAGCTCGTTGCTAAGCCGGAGCTTAAAAATCTTGCCAAATCTTACGGAAAATTTTGGTGTACTTGGCAGATCGATCGGGGTAACTAATAAGTCGTTGTAAAACATAAACTTATTTTGTTATGATATACTATATGAGTTTCATTTTAGGGTTTGCTTTGTTTTATTTCAGGGGATAGATTACCACTAGGTGTATGATAAGATACACCAAGCATACTACACCAAGAAGAAGCAAAGGATTGAACCGGCGGTTGCTGGTCAAATGGTCAACGCAGGAAGTTAGTTCGTTGAGCTGAGGACTAACTGACAAGTCAACAATAAAGTGTGTTCACACTAGGGAATAAAGGAATTGTATAAATACATTTGTTGTACGGGATTTTATCATTTATGTGATTTCTCTTGTAAAACTGGAAACACCGAAAGTGTATGAGCTTGGTGAGGCGATCGTATGTGATCGAGGTTCTTGGTCTTTGTATTTGAGATTCGATTGAATACAAAGTTTAGTAGTTCAATTCTTAACATTGGTGCGGTGAAACTGGTACAGATCCAACGCGAAGATGGTAAATCGAGGTGATTCCCCAAGGAGCTCACAATTTGTGGAGTATTCCGATGAACCGATGTCAGTTCTCCGAGATCGAGTGGAGGTTTTGCACGGCGGCTTAAAGAGGTTGTGCGAGGCGAAGACGGAGACAGAGACAAGGTTCACGACGATCGATGATAAGCTCAACAAGATGATGACGATAATCGAAAAGTTGACTCCGACGATCGGCGGAAACGATAAACAACAACAAAATCAGATGGAGAATCCGTTTCAACAAAATCATGTACGATACACTGACTGGGAACAAGATCGGAGTGATTATCAACTAGGATATCGATCTAGAGCTTTGAATCTTGCGAATCGTGAAAGCATGCTTAAGAAGATTGAGATGCCGACGTTTGATGGTACACAACCGTATGTGTGGATAACGGAAGTTGAGAGGTTCTTGTTTATCGGAAAGTTCAAAGAGGAGGACAAATTAGATCTGGTTGCGTTAAGCCTGACAGGAAGAGTCCAGAAGTGGTTTAGCTGGGAGTTGAACAGAGATGGTTTTGCTGACTGGAAGGGGTTTAAGGAGAAGTTACTAAGCCGATTTGCTGAGTCTATAGAAGATGAACCTTCTAGCAGATTGTTTGCGTTGAAACAGACAGGTTCAGTCAATGATTTTGTCACAGAGTTTGAAGAATTGTCTGCACTGGTACCAGGGTTAGATGATCTTCATTTGATCAAAATCTTTTACAATGGCTTGAGTAAAGAGATGAAAGAAGTAATACGAATCAAAGAACCCAAGGGAGTGAGAGATCATATTGCAGCGGTACTTTGTATGGAATCTAGTACATTCTGTAAAGTGATGGGTGAATCAAAACCTTCTGAGGTGGATTCCAAGACAGTGGGTACAATAAGAGCAACTCCAAGTTACAATTCTAATAGGTCAGGGTGGACAAAAGATGTGAAGCAGAGTTCATCCAATTGGTTTGCTCAAGATAAGAATGGGAAAGGATCAGTAGAAGCGACAGTTAACAAGGATACTACTGTGACAAACAAAGTTGAAGTGAAACCAAAGCAGAGATACTCAGATTTGCAACTGGATGCTATGAGAAAGGAAGGCTTGTGTTTTAAATGTGGTGCTAAGTGGTCCAAAACTCACAGGAAGGAATGTACCATGAGAGAACTGAAGATACTGACAGTGATTAATGGTTATGACATGGAAGTGTTGGATAGTGAGGAGGAAATGGATAATACTGAGCAAGCCTTGGTTGTGCAAGAATTGATGGTATTATCTCTAAACTCGTTTTTAGGAATGAACTCACCAAAACAACAAAGCTGATGGGGAAGATAGGCAAAAATGAGGTGATAATCATGCTCGACAGTGGAGCATCCCACAATTTCATATCTCCTGAAGTTGTGAAGAGACTGCGTTTGAAACTTTGTGCAGCTAGCAGTCTAGAAGTGTTATTAGGCAACGGAATTACTGTCAAAGGCATTGGTATTTGCCAGTCAGTTCAATTTCAGTTGTCAAACCATAATTTCACTTCAGATTTCATCTCATTGGAACTAGGAACGGTGGATGTAATTCTGGGAGTGCAATGGCTTGAAACTTTGGGAAAGTGTGAAGTAGACTGGAAGAAGCAAGAACTATCATTTGTTCATGATGGAGCAAAAGTAATGGTAGTTGGTGACCCAGCTCTACACTGTCCCAAATTTTCATATAAGTCATTGTCCCATACACGAAACACTAGTACTAGAGGAAGAGAAGCACTCGTTTGTACTAGTGCAGTAGTGTCACCAAATCATGTTTATGTTCCAGCCAGGGTCTCACAACTGTTGGAGCAGTTTGTTACTGTGTTTGATATACCAACAGGATTACCACCACATAGAGGACATGACCATACTATCAATTTGAAACCGGGTGTGTCAGCTATATCAGTAAGACCCTACAGGTATCCACATGCTACAAAGGTAGTCATGGAATCAATGGTTGAAGATATGCTAAAGGCAGAGATTATCAGGCAGAGTACATCACCATTCTCAAGTCCTGTTTTGTTGGTCAGAAAGAAAGATGACTCTTGGCGGTTTTGTGTTGACTATAGGGCTCTAAACCGTGATACTATACCTGACCGTTTTCCAATTCCTGTTATTGATCAGTTGTTAGATGAATTAAATGGTGCAACTGTGTTTTCCAAATTGGATTTACGATCTGGATATCATCAGATACGTATGCGAGATCAAGACATCGAAAAAACAGCTTTCAGAACTTTAGAAGGACATTACGAGTTCCTGGTGATGCCGTTTGGCCTTACTAACGCACCTGCCACATTTCAGGCGCTAATGAATGAAATCTTCAAGAAGTTTCTTCGAAAGTTTGTTTTGGTCTTCTTCGATGATGTCTTAGTTTACAGCAGAGATGTTGACACACATGTGGATCACTTGAAGGCAGTATTGAAGGTTTTTGTGGAACATCAATTGTTGGCTAATAAGAAGAAGTGTCTATTTGGGCTTCCACAAGTGGAATATCTTGGTCATATAATCTCTGGTGAAGGTGTGGCGACAGACTCAGCTAAAACCGCAGCAATGAAGGAGTGGCCAACACCAAGAACAATTAAACAATTGAGAGCATTCCTGGGATTAACAGGCTACTACAGACGCTTTGTGCATCATTATGGATCAATAGCCAAGCCATTGACTGACTTATTGCGCAAAGATAAGTTTCTATGGTCAGAGGAGGCACAGGACGCATTTGAAAGATTAAAGAGGGCAATGGTTTCAGCACCAGTTTTAGCTCTACCGGACTTTGATAAAACTTTCATTGTAGAATCCGATGCTTCTGGTTTTGGATTGGGAGCAGTATTAATGCAAGATAAGAGGCCAATAGCATTCTTCAGTCATGGACTGACAGCTAGAGAACAGTTGAAGGCTGCTTATGAAAGAGAATTAATGACTATAGTTCTTGCTGTTCTGAAATGGAAGCATTATTTGTTGGGGAAGAGGTTTGTAGTCCATACTGACCAGAGAAGCCTCAAATTCTTGCTGGAGCAGAAGGAAGTAAGTATGGAGTATCAAAAATGGTTGGTGAAGTTGTTGATATTCGATTTTGAGATCTTATACAAACCAGGCATTGAAAATAAAGCAGCTGATGGATTGAGTAGACAGGGATCAGGCTCAGCAACTCCAGAATTGTTAGCATTTACCTTACCTACGGTTATACAAATGCAGGAACTTTATAAGGAAATAGAAGAGGACAGTGCAATACAGACAATGCTACAACAACTAAGACAGGGAGAGTTGAGTGGTACAAACTTTACTGAAAATCAAGGGAGATTGTGGTATAAGAAGCGATTGGTGATACCAAAGACATCTCGATTCATACCATTGATTATGCATGAGTTCCATGATGGACAGTTGGGTGGTCATTCAGGCATTCTTAAGACAACAAAGAGAATTCAGAGCAGTTTCTATTGGGAAGGGTTGCAAAAATCAGTGAAGAAGTATGTTGCTGAATGTGAGGTCTGTCAGAAGCATAAGTATTCTACATTTTCACCAGCAGGATTGCTTCAACCATTGCAAATTCCTGAAAGTATTTGGGAGGATTTGTCAATCGATTTCATTGAAGGGTTACCTTCTTCTCAAGGATTTGATGTCATACTAGTGGTTGTGGATAGGCTGAGTAAGTATGGACATTTCGTGGGACTGAAACATCCGTTTACTGCTGCTGATGTTGCACAGAAATTTACGAGAAAAATCATCAGACTTCATGGATTTCCAAAAACAGTGGTGACGGATAGGGACAGGATATTCATGAGCCATTTCTGGAAGGAGTTGTTTCGGTTAGCAGGTACAAAGCTCAAGTATAGCACTGCTTTTCACCCACAAACCGATGGCCAAACGGAGGTACTCAATAGAACCGTGGAGACTTATTTGAGATGCTTTGCATCAGTTCAACCGAGAACATGGTATAGGTTTTTACATTGGTTAGAGCTGTGGTACAACACATCCTATCACACTTCACTGAAAACCACACCATTCAGAGTAGTCTATGGCAGAGACCCACCGGCCTTAGTAAAGTATGAAGAGGGGGCTACTCAAAACTATGAGCTGGAAGAATTACTCAAGGAGCGAGACCAGATGCTTACGCAAATTACGCTACATCTTGAAAGAGCACAACAGTTGATGAAGATAAGTGCCGATAAGAAGCGAAGAGATGTTGAATTTGCAGTGGGAGATTGGGTGTTTCTGAAGCTCAAACCATACAGACAACATACAGTGGCTAAACGTTTTTGTCAAAATCTAGCAGCAAAGTTCTTTGGGCCTTATGAAGTTGTGGAAAGAATTGGCAAGGCAGCGTATAGATTGGACCTGCCACCAGAATCAAAAATCCATCCAGTTTTCCATATTTCAGAGATTAAACGAGCAGTGGGAAAGGATCATACTCTGCAACCAATGCCTCCTATGATCTCGGATATGTCAGAAGAGTTGTGGGAACCAGAGGAAGTCTTAGCTGAACGCTATACAACAAGGGGTGAACGTGAATGGTTGGTTAAGTGGAAGAACCGTTCAGAGTGTGATAATTCTTGGGTGATTAGTAAAGAATTTGTCAAAAAATTTCCACAAGAGAAGCTTGGGGACAAGCTTATTTTTAAAGGAGGGAGTAATGATAAGATACACCAAGCATACTACACCAAGAAGAAGCAAAGGATTGAACCGGCGGTTGCTGGTCAAATGGTCAACGCAGGAAGTTAGTTCGTTGAGCTGAGGACTAACTGACAAGTCAACAATAAAGTGTGTTCACACTAGGGAATAAAGGAATTGTATAAATACATTTGTTGTACGGGATTTTATCCTTTATGTGATTTCTCTTGTAAAACTGGAAACACCGAAAGCGTATGAGCTTGGTGAGGTGATCGTATGTGATCGAGGTTCTTGGTCTTTGTATTTGAGATTAGATTGAATACAAAGTTTAGTAGTTCAATTCTTAACAGTGTACTATCATTAATGGTGTCGCCACAAGATGTGAATCTCGGGAGGATAAAACCAGAGCTGGTGAAAAAGAGAGATGAAGAACATGGAATCTCGACGGAATCGTTGAAGGCATCGCGAGATGGAATTTGTGGACCGGAGAAAAAGAATCTGGTGGCTGATTACTGGGTTCGGTTTAGGAAAGGCTTTGCGCTTGATGTCGTTGAGACAGATATGAAGAGAACAGCTCCCTTCCCGTGACTTTCTTTTTCTTAATGAATCTCGAGACATTATAAGTTCGCAAGCTTATAGTATGTTCAATATGATAATGTCATAAGAAACTAATCCAAGTTTTTTTATGAATCTCGTGTAACTAACTATTCAAAAGATTAGAATAATCATACAACGGACGAACAAACAAATCCAAGAAAGACAGTAAACAAATGATGATGTTAAAGATTTTCAGATCAATATAGAAGTGCATCGAACGAAGGCGGCAAAGGGTACATTTGGCATATATGCCATTAGACCATGTACATTGAGGTTTCTTAGAGCACGTACAACGGCAGTTCTTAAGGGTTTTTAAACACAGTTTCTAAGGCAAAGTGAAATAAAATAATAATATCTGTGGGACCCACTTAAGAAATAAGCTCTTAAGAGCATGTGCAATGGGGTATGTTAAGGGGTTCTTAGCGCGGAACTCTATGCGAAATTAAGAATCCCTTCCCCCAAAGTCTCTTAGTTAAGAGATTTTTAGAACCCGGCTCTTCACTGTTCACGTGACGTGTCGAGCCGGGATTGGTCAATTTTTTTTTTTTTTTTTAAGTTTCGAAAAAAAAAAAATTTAAGAACCTTTGGTGAGTATCACCATTGCACTTGCTCTTAAGTATCCTATCTAAGAGCACCCACATTGGTGTTACCCAATGTGGGTTTCTTACCAACTTTTTATTAATTATTTTGTTATTTAGGAATAGTTAAGAGTCTCTATTTTTTTAACACCTCCATTGGTGTTACCCGTTTGGGGTTCTAAAAATTAAAGGCATTAGGTGACCTATTGAACAAATGGCCATTGGTTGCAATTCAAAACTATGAAATCTTTAAAAAGGGATCATTTGGATCGATATAAATGTACTCTTTTTACCATGTTATATCGGTTATTGCAGCGTAATGGATACCGGCTAAGACTGCAATCGGAGCGACACACTCTGTGTCATATATGTACACTGAATTTAAAGTTGCAATGGCAAAGACAATACGGTAAGGAAGCTTGAAGAAACCTTCTGCAAGATCCAAAAGTAACATTAGCAGTCACCAAAACAATTACATCTCAAAGGCCTTGCTTTTATATCTTAAAAGAAACTAAAGATGGTATGGGAAGACGTAATATGTACCAGAATTTGAACCACGGAGTTTGAATGCAACAGGGCAAAAACGAACCGCTACAACCGGTTTGTTGGCACCTGGAAGCTGCATTGCAGGTCTGCTCGCGGGAAACAAAAGGAGCACGTGTGAGACTTTGTTCAACATAAACAAGAGATGGTGAGGTGATATATCTAACCTTGAAAGGTCCTTCCTAAAAAAGACATAGGTAGCATTTACAGCTTCAGATGTAGGTGAAAGCTTGAAAGATCCTGCAAATGCAACACAGTGAAGACAAAAACTAAGTGATGATCTAGCCTTACTTTCTGGAAAAACAAGACTGAGTTTTATGATAATCACTTGCTGGAATGAGTAAAAACGATCCATCAGGTGACCATGGCATTAAAAGGTTTAAAGCGAGGCAATGACAAGATTCATGTAGAGAAAAGAGAAGTGTTGTGAGTACTTGAGAAAGGGCTGATACTCTGCTGTGTCCCTTATGTCCTTTTTGGGGTGAGTTAGAAGCAAAACCTGTTGTAAAATCTAACTCTGTTAAAACTGGCAACTTAATCAGATTCCAGATGACATAAACTAACTATTCAATGGCTCAGAACTGAACCAAATCAGAACATACTCCTTCAGCATTCACAAACCTCTCCTTGTCAACAAAGCTTGTCAACCACTGAGATGCTTCCTCTCCTTCATCAAGTGCGGAGCCAAACCACTCCCAAACTGAGACACCATCAGCTATTTTCTCCGGTTTAGCTAGCGAAACCTTAAGTACATCCATACCAGAAGCTCTAACCACTGTAACACACCCCAAAAATATGAGCAAAAAGGCTATCTTTCATAAATGAAAAAGAAGAAGACATGAAAACAATCTTACCCATGTTAGAGGTCTTCTCTGGCTCCCAGTCCTCTGCAAACGCAAGTTTAGGCATTTCTACTTCAATCAAGGAAAGCTTTGGTTCCGTTCTTTGAGTCAATCCTCTTCCTTTAGAGTTCACAATCAACCAGTTCTGATCCCATCGAAACCCTAACCAACCACACCCCAAAAGTCACTTAGCTTTTCTACTCTCCCCCAACAAATCACAGAAAAATCAAAATTTTCCAATTAATAACTTACAGAGTATCACTCAAGAATACTTAGAACACCCAAAATTTCATTTGAATCAATAAATCACTAAGAACGCATCAACAAGAGCACACATCATCAAGAACCCATCAACAGAAGCAAACAAGGATTAGTGTTCGATTAAATACCCGTGGGAGTGAGAGAAGCCTGAGACAAAGAAACTCCTCTACAAGATTTGATCGGGTAAATGAAAAGAGACGATACTCTTCCGGAGATTTCACCAACCGGCAACGGCGATGGAGACAAAGCTTTCTCCTATCGGATGACGCCACGTGTTTAAGATACCGTCGCTTAAGTTCCTAAAATAAGGAACGATCCTTAGCTATATTACCCATTTACAATTATTTTAAATCCAAAAGCCCTATGATACTGAACCCAAAAGTCCTAAGAGACTGCCGATGGACTTGGTCTAAGAACCGATCTTTGTAATGTTGAAGACACGTGTCTTCTTGTTATTGGTTACCTTTTTTTGATTTTTGGTTTTTTTAACACCTTTTTAAAAAAATATATATATATATTAAAAATATGTTTTAAGAACTCCAATGGGAGTTTTACCGTTGTACGTGCTCTTAAGGGAGTTTTAGACACAGTTTCTTAGACAAAACATAATAAAAATAATTTTTTTTAAGAACTCTTTAAGGATCGATCCTTAAATAAAAGATTTAAGAACACGGGTTCTTCACTGTAGTGCATACGTGTCGCATCCTGGTTGGTTCTTTTTTTTGAATTTTTTTTCCATCTATAAAAAAAAAATTAATATTAAAAAATTATTGAAAAACCCCCAAGAGGAGTTCATGGATGTAGATGCTCACATTTTCATGGTACATACTATAGAGAAATACATTTTTGTTCAAAAGAATTATTTTGTTCTCTGTGTAAGAACAAACTTTATCATGTCTTAGTGTTGTTAGAAAACTACTACAGTTAAATGTTTGGGCTTTTATAAGCCCATTGGGTGTACTAAAGTAAAAACACTTCCTAAAATGCCTTCTTCTTAGAACTGATAAAAATGTTTATTTTTCATAAACTTTTTTGGGATCAAATAGCGTCTTCGTCTGTATTGTAGTCAACCGACCGATCCATGGAGGAGAAGAAAGACGTATACTCGGTGTGGGCATTGCCGGATGAGGAAACAGAGCCGCGATTCAAAAAGCTAATGGAAGCTCTGAGATCCGAATTCATTGCCCCAAGATTCGATCCTCACGTCACCGTCGTCGGAGCCACGACACTGACAGCTGATGAAGCGAAGAAGATGTTCGAAGCAGCTTGCGACGGACTGAAATCTTACACCGCCACCGTTGATCGCGTCTCCACCGGAACTTTCTTCTATCAATGCGTTTTCTTGCTTCTCAAATCCACCCCAGAGGTACAAAAAATTTCGAGCTTTTCCTTTCAAGATTCGACTTTTCTGAGAGAGTTGTTACAAAAGTCCTAATTAAGATATTGAGTCCTCACAGGGATGATTGAGACACATATCAAAATCTTGGGTTTGGTTGTGGATAAAGATATGTGTTTTGGAATCTAATGTGCTATGTACATATAAGATCCGTGATGTTTGTTCTGTTTATTACAGGTAATGAAAGCTGGTGAACACTGTAAGAACCATTTCCAGTGCTCCACTACCACACGTAAGCCCTTTTTTTTACTCTTGAAACAGGCTTTTGTTTGTCATTGCTGTCGATTTCGTAGCTTGAGGTATTATTAGTTGTCTTAAGAGTAATGTTAATCTTTTGCGTTACTTAGTTGAGAACTCTGAGCTCTAGGGTTAATAATCCCTTAATTTTTTAGTTACTCTGAAATCTAGTAAGTAAATCACTGTTCTTATGGAGGATAATCACTCGTTTTAGATTCCTGATTTTCCATATTTATCTTGTTTGTTTTGTCTCATGTAAAAAAATACACTTTCTTGACTGTGAAATTTACGCAGCTTACATGCCGCATCTCAGCCTGCTGTACGCGGAGTTAACAGAAGAAGAGAAGAAGAAAGCTCAAGAGAAAGCTAACACACTTGATAACACCCTCGATGGCTTGAGTTTCCGGTTAAACCGACTCGCTCTCTGCAAAACCGATACAGAAGACAAGACTCTGGAGTCATGGGAGAAAGTGGCTGTATGCAATCTCAGTCCTTAAGAAAAGACAAAAGTTTGGTTCCGAGTCTGTAATAAAAGGTCTCAATAAAACTTGCTTCAGACCAATGTATCTTCTCTTACATCGAATAATCTTACAATACTAATCAGCGACATATTACACCAAACTTTCTAAATTCTAAAAATTGCACATAACGATTGCCTATTTACCAGTGTTTTTAAAACCGGACCGACCCGGCGGTCAGAACGGGTTGAACCGCAAACCGAAAACATATCCGGGTTGGATTGATTATAAAATCTAATAATAGTTGGACCGGTTAAACCGGATTAAACCGCCAAAAACCAAAAACCGGCGATCCATTAAACCATATCAAACCGGATTTTATAAAAAAATGTTATTTATTTTTGTTAATTATTTTTATTTCCTAAACAATCAAATATAATTATATTAGTTTTAAATATTTATTAAAAAGTAAGATTAAATATGTTATTATATCTTAACCAAAATTTCTCATAACCTAATGACTATATTTACTTGTGTCGTGTATATATTATAAACGTTTAGGGTATATCATAATTCTTCTCATAATCAATATTCTAAACGTTTAGGGTATATCCTCTTTAGCAATAAGTTATGGTCGTAGTCTCGAAAATCAGTGAAAATCAGGGTAACATATATTCACTATATGCGACAATGATCTCATCATACTATGAATCGAATTGGCAAAAAGATAATTCTTTTTTTTTACAGGTGTTGTGGTCGATGGTGAGTTAGAACATGCTTCCAACAACTATGGTGGTGCAAACGATGGTAGTAATGGAGAGAGGAACATCGATGACACGTCTGATAGTGATATCGAGATTGAGGTTGCTCCTGGAGCAAAAAACCTAAATGGATACACATACTGGTATATCGTTCTTAGAATATGTCCTTTATTATATTACTTTCACAAATTAATGGAAAATAACAATATATATCATAATTCTTCTCATAAATTTTTTAATCAAACAAATTAATGGAGAATAACAATAATGTTAATCATAATCTCTCATAACATCTTATCCTATTTACTTGTGTCGTGTATATATATAAACATATATATCATAATTCTTCTCATAATCAATATTCTAAACGTTTAGGGTATATTCTCTATATGCGACAATGATCTCATCATAATATGAATTCGAATTGGCAAAAAGATAATTTTTTTCTTTTATACGTGTTGTGGTCGATGGTGAGTTAGAGCATGCTTCCAACAACTATTGTGGTGCAAACGATGGTAGTAGTGGAGAGAGCAACAGCGATGACACGTCTGGTAGTGATATCGAGATTGAGGTTGCTCATGGGGCAAAAAATTACATCGAACAAAAAGCCTAAGTGGATACACATACTGGTATGTCGTTCTTAGAATCTGTCCTTTATTGTATTACCCGGTTTATATAGCTCGAGTACTAATACAGAGTTTACTGTTTTTTTCCTTGTACAGTGAAACATATGCTACCGAAGATAGTGATCAAGAGAATTCTGATACAGAAGATCAATACTACCAGATTGGTGACAAGGATGAAGAAGATGAAGAAGAAGAAGAAGGAGAAGACGAAGATGAGGAAGAAGACGATGGGCTAGAGTATAACGATGAAGAAGATGATCCAATTAGTGATTGTGACACACGTCTGATAGTGATATCAAGATTGAGGTTGCTCATGGGGAAAAAAATTACATCGAACAAAAAGTTTAAGTGGATACACATACGGGTATGTCGTTCTTAAAATCTTTTCTTTATTGTATTACCCGGGTTATATAGCTCGAGTACTAATACAAAGTTTACTGGTTTTTCCAGGTATTTCGATAGTGAAACGGATTCTACTGAAGATAGTGATCAAGAGAATTATGATACAGACGATCCAGACTACCAGATTGGTGACGAGGATGAAGAAGATGAAGAAAAAGAAGAAGACAATGATTAAGAATACGACGATGTTGGAGAAGACGAAGAGGAGGATGAAGAAGATGACGATGGACTTGAGTATAGCGATGAAGAAGACGATCCGATTAGTGATTGTAACAATAACTCTAATGTTCCAAAAAAACCAAAAAATAAGTAGCTATTGAGCTGCGACAATAGTTACAATTTTTTTCTTTTTTCTTTTCCTTTTTTTGCTCACTTAGGTTTATTTATCATCATTGGTTTTTAAATCAAATAACTATTATAGTGGTTTAGAATTGTAATATTCACGTCTTTGGATTTACGATGATCTCTACTTATTTCTAATCATTATTATTCGTCTATTCCTTAAGAATGCTAGCGCAATATAAAAACGTTAGTGATTTCTAACAAAACACCCCTACACCTACACATGCCCCACCTAATTATTGTATTTGTTCGTTTACTAAACTGGTTATATTTCTCTTCTCTGTTTCTTCGATCGAGTTCCAATGGTTCAATAGGCCGGTTCCAATACACGATGGGAATTATCGGAAGAAGAAAATGAAGAGTTGAAAAGTCCCTACATGTTAACATGAGTGTATAAGGGGTACGCATATAGAAGGGAGATCTACGACGCTAACAAAGACACGTGTCACTAACTGGTTGGTAGAAACCCGCTTACCCTAAGGGAGAAGCAACTAATGAAAGCTGGCCAGGCCTTTGCAGAAATATCTAAGAGCTGAGATGGACAGTTACTAGGAGCCCTAAACAGCACTTTTTATTAGCTTGATTTTTTTTTATAGACTATGGATTAGCCAAATAACCAAACAGAACTAAAACAAAATCATTGTAGACAAATTCGGCTAATAATAAGATTCAAATTAAACAGAAACTAGAGGACTTAAACGATAATGTATATGCATTAGAAAATCATTCAGGTTTGAAATCAAAGCTTCGGTCTTCCAAGTGTTCTATCGACCTCTCCCCTTTGGTGCTAGCTTGGTGAGGAAGAGTATTTGGTTGTAGAAACATCTTTAAATACGATCTCTACTTTCAAAGTATCTTCGTTGTCTAAATAAGACTCTCGAAGTTCAGCTAAAGATACGAAGTGATCCCAACCACTGCCCTTGCCTGCTTTTACGAACCACCGGTTAACTGCAAAAAAATGGAATTATGTAATGTAAATATTGGTTATATATATACAAGCTCAAATTGATTTAAGAAAGCTCAGACATAATAATATAATTTGTGTTTTACAACATACACTCGCGTGACAAGAGGTTGAATCCACGTGGGTCTACAACTTCCACATCTGCTTGCACGTACACCTTCTCATCTTCGTTTAAAATTTCACCATCATCTAATTGTAGATAAATGGATACCCATTTATTATCTGGTGTACGGTGGCCCTTGGGATACAACTTTAGAACCCTACAGAACGTCATTGTGAACTTGTTAAACTTCTTATACACTGTAATCGTAGCTACATATATAATAGACGAAACAAAGCGTTTGTACGCTTACCATTTCCTTCCTCCCATTGAAAAACTGTTTGATTTGTGAGGATTGTCTTCTATCTGAGAGAAATGTTTAACAGTCCAAGAGAACTTGGGATAACGAAGTTTATCACCAAAAGATAGGATTTCCCATTTGGTTGGAGGTGGAGCAACAACGATATCAACACCAAACTCACAATAATCTCCATCAAAGATATATCCGTTTTTACGGTCATTGAGTGTATCAATTGGAAGTACTTGCGGGAACCCCCTCGTCGTTCTTAATGTATTGAACGGCTTCGATTCCACATCTGGATATTCATATACCCCTTAGAATTAATAAAAAGATATATATAGGGAACAAAATCCAATATACTTATACATACCTTGAATAGTAAAATACTTGTTTTCGTTTTTGTTAAAAACAAAAAACCGGATATCTGCATACACCTCATCTACTTGTGCGGACATGAGGCTTATGTCATCTATTTCAACATACATCGAAAGAAATCCACTCCCATTGTCATTGTCATTCCCTTTTGGGTATATGATCATTCTCCTGAAATTTTTATATACAAAGTTGCATAAGCTAAGATGAGCTAAGATGAGCAAAAAAAAGCTAAGATGAGCAAAAAATAAAAATAAAAAGAAGTAAAGGATTAATATATAGATGATAAATGATGAGTGAGGCGCATTCTTATGGGACCTAGCACTAATGAATACGCCACACATACCATTTGTATCCACCAGAGGAGAAACGGCGGGATTGGTATTTGCCATGAGAGTGGAGAGTTGAGCTTTCGAATTTGGAGAGAGTCTGGACTTTGATTGAATAGGAAGATGGAGGGCGTTCTCTCCAACTCTGCAGAGTTGTAGAAGATATGGTCAAACTCATTATTGTATAAAGCTTCGGAAAACAAGATGAGGTGTATGCAGAACATCATTCAGAAAACCTTTAATAGTTACTTTTTATTAAAATGTTACTACTATTAGAAAACAAGATGCCTTGGAAATAACATTTGCGGGAAGCCGAAGCACTCTCTTAGCAAAATTATGAGAATGTGAAGAGCCACGTCTTGTGAGCACTAGCGGACCAATACCTGTCAAGTATACGTTTGAAACATTAAAGATGCCTTGGAAATAACATTCCTGGGAAGCCAAAGCACTATCTTGGTCATTGGATTGGAGCACTATCACTCTATTTCTTTTTTAGGATTTGTCTTGCGCGGGATTCTTTACATTTTTGTCTTCTATATAAATATATATATATATATATATATATATATATATATATATATATATATCTTTTTCTTTTTTTAACTGTTGTTTTTTAGTTTTGCATTTCTATATTTTATAGTATTTTTATGTTTTTGAGTATTATATTATTGTTCATCTTTGTAGTGAGTAATTTCTAATGATTTTATTTGTTTTTATTTTGTTTTTTCTTTATATAAAAGTAACACATTTTTTATTATATGGTCTATTTGTTTTTATGATACCTTAACATAACTTCTGTAGATAATACTCCATATGTTTTATAATATAAGTTGTTTCAATTTTTTTTTTATTACTGTTTTCTTATTTCTATACAACTTGTAGTCAATTAGACTTTTCTTATATTATTTGTTTCTTTGTTGTCGGCTTATTGATTACTTATTTACTTCTTTTTCTTTACTTGCTTTGCTTGCTGACAAATCTCAAGCTCGATTTATCAATCTGTCTTCCATGAAGAATATGATAGTACATGTGAACATTCCAGAATGTATATGAAGAAAAAGTCTAATGTCACATGTGTTAGATTATAAACAACATGATGAACAAGAAAGATAGACTATATGGAGAATTATGAATTAAGAAGAGAGAGTTTGTAACAAAAAAGTGTGTGTTTTCTCATTAGATTACAAGTATATTAGTACGCATACAAGAAGATATTTGGATGGTAATCTATTCAAATCTAAATTCAAATGTCTTAATAATATTGTGTACACCTTTAGTCAAAAGTATGAACCAAATAGGGAAAGTCACATAGAATCTTTTGACCAATCCTATATACCGGTATTGTTTATATGTGATTGAAGGCATCTAGATCATATTTGATGTGTTCCACCAACATGATCAATATTATTAACATGATCAATACTCCCCCCCCCAAGCTTAGCCATTTTGACATATAAGGCTAAGCTTGAAAACCTATGAAGCATCGCCTCATTAAAAACATTAACACAGAAAAACCATTTGGGAGAAAACTATGTGAAGGGAAAAAGAATATGATGTCCATGGACTAAGGACATGAAATCAAGGGTGTGAAAGATCTACAAGTCCAAGTTTTCTATGGATGTGATTGCAAAATTTGAGACTTGCAGCCTTGGTGGATGTCAGCCAATTGATCTTCACTTCTGGTGTAGCATGGAAGGATGACTCCTTCTTCAATCTTCTTTCGGACATTGTGGCAGTCTACATCAATGTGCTTGGTTCTTTCATCGAAGACCGAGTTAGATGCAATATGAATGGCAGTTTAGTTGTCACAGTGCATGGTGATAAGGCTAGAAGACTCAATGCTTAGATCTTTGAGGAGATCTTTCAGCCAACTTAGCTCATTGTGAGCTTCCTCATGGCTCGTTATTCTGCTTTTACACTTGAACATGACACCACCTTCTGCTTCTTTTTCTTCTATTTAACCAAGTTCCCTCCAGTGAATGTGCAATAACCAGTTGTACACTTGCTATAAATCATATCTCTATCCCAATCTGCTTCACATTATCCCACTATTTTGGTGCTATCATTCTTGTCCATCCACCATAATCCAATGATACACTGTGGGGGATTGCATGTGCTAACTGACCTGGTTCACATCAAAGCAAATATCAGGTCTAGTGATGGGTAAGTAGATTAGCACCTATAAGTCGGCGGTATTGCCAGTCTTCAAATGGCTCATCTTCTTTCTCCCTCTTTCGATTGACCTTATATCCATTTTCACGTGGAGTCTTGGCTGGTTATGCTCCAAGTTTTCATGTCTCACTCAAAAGCTCAAGAGTGTACTTCCTTTGGGAGAGAAATATACCCTCTTGTGAGCAGCACACTTCAATGCCTAAGAAGTACTTAAGCTCACCATGGTATTTAATATCGAATACAGATTTAAAAAAAGACTTGGTCGACTGGATTTCAAATAGATACCTTCTTTGTTGTCTCCTGAAATGATGAGATCATCTACATAGATTAGGACAACAACAATACCTTGAGAGATTTGTAAGGTGAACAACGTGTGGTTTGATTCTGACTTCATAAATGCATGATCTTTGATTGTTGTGCTCATTTTGTGGCACCAAGCTCTTGGTGACTGCTTTAGACCATAATTTTTTTTCTTAAGACTTAGTACCTTCCCCGACGCAAAGATGTCTTCAAGACCAGGTGGATGGTTCATACACTTCATCATCAAGTTATCCTTGTAGAGAAGCATTCTTAGCATCTATCTGCCACAACTCCCAAGATAGGTTAGTAGCCAATGAGAGTATAACCCTTATTGTGGGTAGCTTGGCTACATGAGCAAATGTGTCTCTATAATCATCTCCATAAGTCTGAGTGAAGCCTTTAGCTACCAAGCAGCCTTGTGTCATTCAATATATCCATTGCTTTTGTACTTAAGTGTGAAGATCCACTTGGAGCTCACTGTCCTATTTCCTTTAGGAAGATCAGTTTCATACCAAGTTTGGTTGCGTTCCATAGCTCATACTTCATCACTAACTGCATTTCTCCATTTCTTACTTTTCTTTATTCATAGTTTAGAGGTATCATGAGCGCACTAAACACATGGATATGAGGTATCATTTTAGAAGAGATTTGATAAGCAAAGGGGAGATACAAGTGTTGAAGATCCCAACTGCAAACAATCATGTAAACACATTCACAAAATTTCTTTTGGCATATAAGCTGAGAGAAGCATTAAAGATGCTTCATGTTTCTCAAGAATAGAAGCAATGCATCCAAGAAGGGATGCAGCGTTCGGTAAAGAGCGCGAGGAGCTCACGAGATGAAGAGCAAGGAGCCACTAATTTGAAAGGAAAATGATCTTAGCCTAAGGTGAAGATTTGAAAAATTATAGTCTAAGATCACAAAGAATGCACTAAATATATTGAAGTCTCTTATCTTATGTAATTAGAGTCTTTCAAATGGTTTAAGGGTATTCACCGAGGATCGGTTATTGATTCGGTTAGGTGATTAAACCAGTCATCCTTAATAGAAGGTGATACATGTGGTTTGAGCAAGTCAAATTTCACACTCCCATGGGTCCAAGTATTCATATAAGGCCAATGAGAGTGTGTCGTCTTATAATCCGTTCTTGAGCTGTAGAAAGTTAATTTGTTACAGTCAACAGAGAAAGACAATCAATAGAGAAAGAAAAGGTGACGAGTTTTGCATGGTGGAGTTTCGTAGGAGCTAATCCCTTCTTGCTGGGAAACCATCTCCGGTGAGTATAGCTCTTCTTCATTCCGAAGAAGGAGGTGAACACCGTGTCACCAAATCGTGTGCTCTGTCTTTGCTCTATTTTTGTTTGCGTCGTCAATTGTTTTAAGCTCATAAATAACTCGCATAATCTCGATTCAAAAGACTTTAGATCGTACAATTCATAAGCTAATGGAAGCTCTGAGATCTGAATTCATTGGCCAAATTTAAGCAGGTTTTGAACAGAATCTCAACCTGTTTTGGCGAAGTGTTCTCCCAATCAAGTATCTTCTCGACATCTTTGCTCTTGACTTGAAACTCATCACAATTACGTATGGCCGATTCGAATAGTATCCTAATGGGATAATGCAATTTATATGCATCCACAACAACATTCTCTTGATAAAAAAAAAACAAAAGACAATATTTTCATGAGTCTCGATCATTTATGTTTGTAATGATTAATCAGATGGGAAACTCACCGATCATCGGTCGTTCAGAGCTGGGAAGCTATAGTCGTTGTCGAATTGGCCTCCATCAGCTTTCTCTAACGCCTTCAATATGATGCGGAAAGGATTCTCGGAAGCTGAAAACACATAATATCGACATGGAGATTTAAATACAAAACCAAAAGACGAAAATAGTTGGGAAAAATCAGCATCGACGAGGAGAAGAAAATGATTCAATCATTAAAAAGAAAGAGAGATGGATAAATCGCTACCCATGGATGTTGATACAACTTGGGTGAAGAAGCAAAGTAGGGATCTGAGATAAAGTAATTAGCAGAGTTAAAAAAAAAAACCTTGACATACAATAAAACATAAAGTTAGAGAGAGAGTGCGAAAAGTAAAGCGAAAAAGTTGCCACTAAATTTCCAACTTTCCGATCAACTTTCCTTAGATCTCGGCCAACTTTGACCATGGGAGATCGTTCTCAAGCTGGAGATACACCTCTCCACCATCATCCATCAACATATCGTGAAGCTACATCCACAACCTCAGCTCTTAAGACTTCATTGGCCGCGGTTACATCAGCTACAAACGAAGCTCCTACTTCTGCTACGGGTACGGAGATCGTTGATGATATATCATGGTTTTTACCCAGTTTAGACCATGATATAGATGTGTTTTTAGTGTCTTTTGTCTTTGTTTAGAGTCTTTTACAGGTTTAATCAGGTTTGGAGCTAATTGGAGATATTTGGAGCATTTTGGGACTTTTGGGACGTTTTGGCCGAGAGCTTAACTCACTGCCCGATTTGTTGATCATGCATCGACCGACACACCTTGTGCATCGGTCGACACACTACCGAGATGGGCCGTACGCGTCGGTTTAATGAAGATATGAAGATTTGCAAAGAAGCCCAAGATAGTTCCAGTATTTACACAGAAGCCCCATCCGAGATTATGCCTATATATACTAGTTTTTGGTGTTTAATTTAGATACGCTTTCATACTTAGAGCTAAGAGATTTCTAGAGCTTTTGGGGCTGATCTATTTCCTGTATTCACTTATTTTGGAGAAGATTTCGAACCCCTTTATCTATTTAATTTCTTATATGCAATCTATTATTTCTTTGATTATGTTTTCATTAATCATGTCTGAGTAGATCCATAGTTGAGTTTAGGGTTTCTCATTAGGGTTTGATGACTTGCTAGACTTGTTTAATTCAGTTAGGATTCATATGATTAGAATGTTCTTCAAACTAAATTGTGCTTAATGCTAGTTCTAACCTGATCAATTAGAATCTAGATCTTAGGTTGCTAAATACGTCACGAGAGTGGGGTTTAGGAATCTGAACTATTTAGGTTGAGCAATTAAATTATCCGCAAAGAGATTTGGTTTAGTTTAATTGTGAACATATCGAACTTGAACTTAATGCTAGTTTAATCTGTTAGTAATTGCAAAGAGATTTGGGTTACTGCACTTAAGCTTAGAGAGTTTTCGCAAAGGGATTTGGTTAATTCTATTTCCGTGATTTGAGTTCTAGAACTGAGTTTAATTTGATCCTGACTGATTAGCTTGTCTGCTTGTCTGATTTCCTGAGAACACCCTAGGCTTTACGCTTTTAGTTTATTGCTTACAAAACAAATTCCTGCTACTGTTTACTTTCTTGTTTCGCAATTTATTTACTTCACCATCTGCTTATTTCTAGTATTAGTCTCTACTGTTCTGATCTATCGAGACCTAGTGTCCCTGTGGATTCGATAACCCTATATACTACTTTGACATTGCTGTTCACTTGCAGTTTAGAATAGGGTAAAACTTAGAAACCTATCAAGTTTTTGGCGCCGTTGCCGGGGACTCTTTGAGTCTTCGATAGGACCGAACTTAGGGTTTTTACTAGAAATTTTTCTTTTTGTTTTTGCTTTTTCATTTTATTTTGATATTTTGCTAACTTTTTCTCTGTTTCTTTCTGTCGCAGGTACGATTTTCGCCTTGCGTCGACCGTTGCACACCTTGCGTCGATCGACACTAGGCGATTCTGAGATTGAATCGATCGTTGCACTGATAGCATCGATCGTTGCTGGACGATTACAGAGAGTTTATGCCAACGCAGAAAACTCGAAGTAATCCGAACTCGAGCTTAGTTAATCTCAATCTAGAGGAACTTGGACGTTTAGAGAGAGCTAACAGAAGAGAAAGAAGAGAGAGAATGGTACGAGAACGTTTGATCTTGATACCAGATGCTGAGGGTACCCTGAGGGATCCGGAGAACAATCCTTACAATGCTGCTGGGCAGAGGATTGATGCTGAAGGGAATGTCATCCCTGACCTCCTGAGCAACTGCAACAGGAACAAAACCAGGGTCAAAGACGAGCTCAAGGTAGAGAGATGGTTGTTCATGAGAGGACACTAGCTGACTACAACAGACCTGACGAGTTTCATGCAAACCGAGCAGCTTTAGTGCTTCCTGCCTTTGAGAGGAATGACTTTGAGGTCAAGACCACCTACTACCAGCTGATGAGACAGATTGCTTTTCATGGTCACCAAGCGGAGCAGCCTATGGATCACATTGATCGGTTTGAGGACATAGTTACTGGCATGAAGTATGAGGGAGTGTGTCCAGACTATCTGTTCCTTAAGTTATTTCCACACAGCCTTGCTGGAGACGCTAGTGTATGGCTGAGGCAGCTGGCACCTGGCCAATATACCACTTGGGCAGCTTTAAAGAGTGAGTTCCTGTGTCACTTCTACGATGATGCGCGTTCAGACCAGTCCAGACAGGACATACTCACTTTCTCCCAAGGAGCTGTGGAGCCTTTAAAGACTGCATGGATAAGATTTAAGCAGTATCAGCGTGACTGCCCACACCATGGATTCACTGAAGTTCAGCTGATTGGTATTTTCTTCAGAGGAATAGATCTTCCATATCAGTCTGCGCTGGACAATTCCAGTAATGCCAACTTCAACACCAGGACTCCTACACAGGCTAAGCAGTTGATTGAGAATCTGATTGGCAGCAACAGCTGCAAGACTATGGATGAGAGGAGAAAGAAACCTAGTGGAAGTGTTGATAACTCAGAGATGGCTGAACTGAGATCCAGAATGGACAAAATCTGCACTCTTCTAGGTGAAAAGAAGGTTGTCCACTTTGCTCAAGAAGTAGAGGTAATTCAGACTGAGGAGGACACTCAGGAAGAAGATGTGAATTACATCGGAGGATCTGGTTTCCAAGGAAACAGATTTGGATATCAATCTGGGAACAGATTTTCCGATGGAGGACAGAAAAACGCCTACACGGGCAATCAGAACTCTTCGAGCTATGGACAGACCAGCAACTCTCAGAAGCCTTATGGACAAAATGCTCAGAGGACCTACGGATCTTCATCTTATCAGACACCTCCTACACCCACTGCTTTCGAAACTAAGATGGAGACAATGATGGAACAATTGCTGGAGAGCCAAGTCAAGACTTCTGTGGACTGAAACAAGAAGATTGATGCTATGTATGGGGATCTCAATGGAAAGATTGAGTCTATGAACACTCACATGAAGCAACTGGATACTCAAGTGAATCAGATTTCAGGTTCCATGAAGGGAAAAGGAGTCACAGATACTCATATTAAGGCCTGGTCTGTACTCATTAATGATGGATCTCATCTAGGTGAGAAATTTGAGCTAAGTACAGCTGAGTTGGTGGATGAAGCAGAATTTTCGGATTTAAGTGAAAAACTCTCGGGTGGAAATTGTGAAAATCGCATTGCAACGATCGACACACACCTTGTGTCGGTCGATGCAGGTCGTGAACAGACAGTATTGTCGGATGATAATGAGACTGATGCAGAACTGGCCCGCTTATTCCCTGATGTGTCTGAAATCACTCAGGAGGAGATTTATGCACAAGCCAGTAGGCAATATCCCAAGGTGTCTGAGGTAATTAAACAGGAGATTGAAGAGCTGAAGAAGCTAGAAGAAAGTGGTGAAGACTTGGAAGAAATTCCACCGTCTGATGATCCACCTTATCATCCCTGTGTACAGAGGTACTTGAACAAGATGCTGCCTTTGGATGATGAGCTGCGAGAATGGGTGATTATAGTTCCCCAACATATCAGTGATGTTCTGCTGAACAAGATTCCAAAGAAGTTACATGATCCCGGAGTCTTTATACTAGATTGCTCTATCTTCGAAGACAGTTTTAGACGCTCTCTGTGTGATTTAGGAGCTGCTGGAAACATGATGCCTTATTCTGTAGCAGAACAGCTGGGATTGCTGGATTTTTCTCCTACTGGGACCCGTCTTGTCCTAGCAGATCAGTCTATACGAGTTCCGGAGGGACTTTTAAAAGACATACCAGTGAGAGTTGGAAACTACTTGGTTCCGACAGACTTCCTTGTGCTGAAATATGACTGCGATCCTGATGAAGCGTTGCTGCTTGGAAGACCATTCTTGGCTACAGCGGGAGCTGTGATTGATGTTAGACAGAGTTTAATAGACCTCCACCTGGGAGATGAGCCGCTGCGATATGAGATGGAGAAGCTGCGAAAACCACTGATAGATGGGCAGACGTTCACAATCATGGAAGCAGATGATGGGCAGCCGGATGATACAGTGATTCTAGACCCTGGAGCACATTTTACTCCCACCTTTCTTGGACTGAAGCATTCTGCAACAGCCTATTCTCCACCATGGATGAGGAGACTTGAACAGAGACAGAAAAAGTCTCTGTCAGGATCTCTTAGTGCCTGAAAGATCTTGTGCGTCCGGTCAAGCTAATGACCTTAAACAAGCGCTGAGTGGGAGGCAACCCACTGATAGGTTTAGTTGTTTTTCTTTCTTATTTTTGGTGTTTTTGTTAGGATTTCACGTTTTTGTTTTTGTTAGGATTTCACATCGAGTCTGGAGATGTGTGACGATCGCTGCACTTGTGCACCGGTCGTTGCAAGAAGATTTGACGAAGAGGGGTAATCGCCTTGCAACGGTCGTTGCTCTTGAGCAACGGTCGTTGCTTTGCGATTTTGGGAAATGTTCGACGAGCTGAAATCGCCTTGCAACGATCGATGCCTTAGATGCAACGGTCGTTGCTTCGCGATTTCACAGAGAATTGCCGAGACTTATAATTGTTTGAACTTTGTTTCTTTTGCAGATGGCAACTCAAAGGCAATCCCGCAAAAGACGAGCCACAGCTTCTACAGCTACGAGACAACACATCCCACCACCGGAGTGGTTTAGCAGAGAGTCAGAGCCACCCGCACCATACCAAAGATATGGGCCACCGGTTGCTTTGCCTTGGCCCAGAGCGGATAACACGCCTATTCAGACTACTAGACAGTGGCCGGAGGATCTTAAAACTTTCTTCAAGTCTGTCGAGTTCACAGAGCGGCCATTGCTCAGTTCTTGGGACGAGTATGACTCGTTTCTCTACAGTGGTTGGTGTGGGATGATCTTCAAGCCGACCAAGTTCGCTGACTACTCCACCTGCAGGACTCTTGGGATTGATGAGCAGGTACTCGCTGTGTGCAGAGGCATTGGTCTAGGGACAATGCCGATGCAACCTCATGATCTTTACCCTGAGCTGGTAAGGCAGCTGATGGCCACTTGCAGAGTGGTTTACTCGGATCCCAACAACCGGAGCGCTACAGTTGGGACATTTACATTCATGAGTTGGGGAGTCAGGTATCGGATTCCTCTACTTGACCTTTGCAGGATCTACGGGTTCAGTACTGGGCCGAGGCGCATTGCCATATCACTAGAGTGGGACGCAGATGAGGCCAGACTGTTCTGGGAGTGTATTGGCAGTGGTCGATACAACTCCAGGATCACTCATGTAGTGCAGATGAGACATCCGGTGCTGCGATATGTCTCGCGTATCTTGTGCTGGAGCTTGCTTTGCAAGTTCGAGGCAAACAAGATGCGCAAATATGAGATGGAGCTGCTGTTTATGGGACTGAGAGATCAGTTTAGAGGTTCTGGAGTGAGAGATACTACTACGGGTCTCAACTTGGGGGCTATTTTCGCACAGCATTTAGTTGATCTGCAGACGAAGCCTTTCGATGGAGCTAGTACTGAGACAGTAGGGAGTTTGCTTACTCCCATTTTTGAGTATTGTGGGATTCCTCTTCATGGTACAGAGCGTGATACATCCCGGGAGTTCCTGGATCAGAGCCATTTGCAGAGCGCTACTTGGCTCAAGGAGGGGCGCATTTGGGTTTACACCGATCCGACCACTGGGAGGACTGGTATAGAGCTTCCTGCTGCCAGATGGACACAGATTGACACATTAGAGGCACTGCGATTTCAGCCTCCTGAGTCTGCGCAGCGTGGGATTCCTTCTATGGCTCATCCGCTGGGAGAGCCTTCCTCACGAGCTTCGACTTCTGCTGCCCCTGCCCCTACTCCTGCGCCGGCGCCTGCCCCAGTCGACGATGTGGGTCCTTTTCCCGAGCCTACGATGCCTTACGGTGCATATTCTGAGGCCGAGTGGAGAGAGAGATCAGATGGTATGTTTCGAGTTGTTTGGAACTTCATGCGCACTTGCAGCTGCAGGAGGCCACCACAGATCCATCAGCCCGTACCTAACCGACGTCGTCGGCAGCGATCTCCAGAAGACCCCGGTGCTGATCCTTATGCCGGTATAGATGATGAGAGCGAGTGAGCGTAGTCTCCATTTTCAGACATTCGGTTCTGTATTCTGACCTTTTTATCTTTTCTTGCATTTTTCTTTCTCTTTTCTTATTTTCTTAGGATTCTATTGTGTTTGGATGGTTTGGCATGATTTGATACATTTGTTGTTTCAGTTTTACTTTGTTTTTAGTGTTTTCAGCTTGCAGGATTGAAAATTGGCATAAACCGACGGATTAACCTGCTAACTTGCTGACTGATCGATGAAAAACGCAGTGCGTCGATCGACACACCATTGTGTCGATCGCTACAACGAGAATCGCACAGCAACGGTCGGTGTACCTAGTGCAACGATCGATGCCTGACTGCGACAGAGGTAAAACCCGAGAGAACTAACCATTCAATTCACTAATTTTTGTTTTCTTTCTTTTAACCAATCCCTTGCTTGACACTACTGGGGACAGTGTGTCTTAAGTGTGGGGGAGGTTCTACTAATTACTTTCTTTTGTTTTCTTAAGAGTCAGTTAAATTTTAAAAAAAATTTGTTTTTCGAGTCAAAATTTGTTTAAGTAGGAAACAATGATTTTTTGAGAAGATTAGCAGCATTTGCAGGAACTTAAGTGACCATTGAGATGAAGCTGCAGATTAATCTATGACTATTAGAAAACCCCATCACGGATCAACCTACTGAGGACACCCACATCACTTCAGGTATCAGAGGATCATTTTACTGACTTCACCCCTAATACTGACTTAGATTTTCTCACCTAAGGGCTTGGTATACTTTGTGTCGGGTTCCTTTGCTAGTTCTGACACAGCTTGTAAACCTGTCCTATCTAGTTCCCTTCTCCCCTTCCACCAAAGTAAGAAAAAAAAAAAAAAAAAGATAATAAACTGAGGATGAGTTAGTAACTCCGAAGTGGTCATGGGAATGGTAGCTAAAACTCTCATATCCTGTGTATCCATGGAATGTGTCCAAAGTACACCCCATAACGGGAAGAACACTGATAAAAAAAATAAAATGATACCCAGTGGGGAAAAATCAGTTGTTAAGGAAGGGAAAGAGAAGAAAGGGACTAGAGAAAGATAGTATGGTGGTCTAGAGCTGGCAAAGTAAGAACCCATGTGCCCTTTGATCGATACTCCTTAGGTGAGACCGCACTTCAATACTTGCAGAAGTCAGTAGGGAGAATTTGAATGCTTGAATGTGATTGTGGAGTTTACTTAGGACAGTTGCTAAGTGTGGGGGAAGTATATGTTGGTCTTGATTATCTGTAGATTGATTATTTCATGTGGATTACTAAGGGGAATCTGAATGCTGCTGCTTCTAGGACAAAATGAGTTTCTGAAGAGTTTTCAAACCTCTTCACTACATTTTAGTTCTCTGTTTTGCTTGAGGGCAAGCAAAGGCTAAGTGTGGGGGAGTTGATATATCATGGTTTTTACCCAGTTTAGACCATGATATAGATGTGTTTTTAGTGTCTTTTGTCTTTGTTTAGAGTCTTTTATAGGTTTAATCAGGTTTGGAGCTAATTGGAGATATTTGGAGCATTTTGGGACTTTTGGGACGTTTTGGCCGAGAGCTTAACTCACTGCCCGATTTGTTGATCATGCATCGACCGACACACCTTGTGCATCGGTCGACACACTACCGAGATGGGCCGTACGCGTCGGTTTAATGAAGATATGAAGATTTGCAAAGAAGCCCAAGATAGTTCCAGTATTTACACAGAAGCCCCATCCGAGATTATGCTTATATATACTAGTTTTTTGGTGTTTAATTTAGATACGCTTTCATACTTAGAGCTAAGAGATTTCTAGAGCTTTTGGGGCTGATCTATTTCCTGTATTCACTTATTTTGGAGAAGATTTCGAACCCCTTTATCTATTTAATTTCTTATATGCAATCTATTATTTCTTTGATTATGTTTTCATTAATCATGTCTGAGTAGATCCATAGTTGAGTTTAGGGTTTCTCGTTAGGGTTTGATGACTTGCTAGACTTGTTTAATTCAGTTAGGATTCATATGATTAGAATGTTCTTCAAACTAAATTGTGCTTAATGCTAGTTCTAACCTGATCAATTAGAATCTAGATCTTAGGTTGCTAAATACGTCACGAGAGTGGGGTTTAGGAATCTGAACTATTTAGGTTGAGCAATTAAATTATCCGCAAAAGAGATTTGGTTTAGTTTAATTGTGAACATATCGAACTTGAACTTAATGCTAGTTTAATCTGTTAGTAATTGCAAAGAGATTTGGGTTACTGCACTTAAGCTTAGAGAGTTTTCGCAAAGGGATTTGGTTAATTCTATTTCCGTGATTTGAGTTCTAGAACTGAGTTTAATTTGATCCTGACTGATTAGCTTGTCTGCTTGTCTGATTTCCTGAGAACACCCTAGGCTTGACGCTTTTAGTTTATTGCTTACAAAACAAATTCCTGCTACTGTTTACTTTCTTGTTTCGCAATTTATTTACTTCACCATCTGCTTATTTCTAGTATTAGTCTCTACTGTTCTGATCTATCGAGACCTAGTGTCCCTGTGGATTCGATAACCCTATATACTACTTTGACATTGCTGTTCACTTGCAGTTTAGAATAGGGTAAAACTTGGAAACCTATCAGTTGACGGTGTTGCAAAAGTGAAAATCCCTGAAGAAACTCAGAAGAAACCAGTGCCAGCAATCATTTCAGAGAAAGATTTCAGTGAATTGGATGGTGGGAAGAAACAACAGTCTCAGGAAATTCCAAACAAACCTTTGTGGTCTGGTGGTTCCTGATGAGGTGTTTCAGGATGCCTCTCCGCTATGGAAAGATTTCTTAATTGGCAAATTCTTATCAAAAGCTCCTCATATTGGTAAGATTCATGCTATAGTCAATAAAATATGGACTCTCGGCTCAAAGACAGATACGATTGATGTCTTCGTCGTAAATCCAACAACTATGAAATTTAGGATCTATAATCCAGTGATACGAAACCGTGTGCTTCGTAGAGGCATGTGGAATTTGGCAGATGTTCATGTGGTAATGGCAAAGTGGTCACCACTAGAAGAAGAAGAACAACCTAAATTGAAATCAGTTCCTCTATGGGTTCATCTGCGTAATGTTCCTATGAACATGTTTTCGTGGAAGGGCCTAAGTTTCGTTTCAAGTCCAGTAGGCGAGCCGGATAGATTACATCCAGAAACAGCTCAGTGCATTGACTTCAAAGTTGCAAAAGTTTTCGTAAAGGCGGATCTAACGAAGGTGTTACCAAAGTCAATGAAATTCAACTTCCAAGGTAAAGAAACCTTGGTAGAATATACATATCCTTGGCTGCCGTCCAAGTGCACTAGCTTTGGTAAATGGGGGCATCTCATGAAAGCATGTTTAGCCAAGGTTGATCAAATCCCAGAAACAGAAAAACCGAGCTTAACAGAGACGATAACATTGTCTGTAACAGTTGATGCAGAGAAGGAGGAAGTGCCGAAGGTTCTGATGGGGATGGGAAAGGAAACTGTTGAACCTGAAAAGGAATTAGAGATGTTGATGGAGAGTGAGAATGCAGTTGAGGAGATAGCAAAGGAACATGTGGTTTCAGCTCCAAGTGATTCAACTGAAAAAACTGAAGAACAAGAAAGTGATCAACGAGGATGGTTAGTAGTCACACCTGGGAAGGCAGGGAAAACACCAAATAAAGAGAAAAATACAGAGCTTCAGTTTGGACAGGTATCTATCCTAACGAACTCTCGCTACTCAGTTCTGAGTTTGGAGGAAGAGGAAGGAGAGATCCCGGCACAAACGGTTCAGACAGAGGAAAAAACATGCGATGATATTAATGATGATAAACTGCAAAATAAAACAGAAGAAACTGAAACAGTTGATGAAAATGAAGTTGATGATGCAGTAGAAAAGAACAGATCTTTGGAAACAACAAGCGATGCTAAATCTAAGACAAAGGTGGAGAGAACTGTTCGGCAATCTTTACCAAGGAATTCTAAGAATAACCACAAGTTCATCATGGAAGGAACTGTTCAGAGAGCAAAGGATCAAGGTCCTAGCAATCAGAACAAAAAGAACGCCAAAAAAAATTATTGATGTCGGGGTTCTTTTGGAATATCCGAGGTTTCAACAAAGTAAAAAAGCATAATGTAGTTCGTGAATGGATAAATAGTGCTGGGTTTCAGTTTGGTTGTTTGATAGAGACAAGATTCAAGGAAAACAAAGCCATGCGGATAGCATCCTCTGTATTCTGAGACTGGTCTTTCTTATCAAATTATGATAGCAGTAGACTTGGAAAAATATGGGTTATCTGGAGTCCGAAAGTTCGCATGACGCCTTGCTTCACCAGTAGGCAAATGATCACCTGTTTTATGAAGATGGAGGGATTAGAAGACGAAGTACTGGTTTCTTTTATTTACGCTGGAAATACGGTAGAAGAACGAAGGGAACTTTGGGATGACATAAAATCTCATCAAAACTCTCCACTGTTTATAAATAAACCTTGGTTAGTTTTCGGAGACTTTAATGAGATACTTGATCTAGAGGAGCATTCGGGTGATAATCTCCCAACCAACAACCAAGGTATGAGAGAATTTCAGGATATCACTCGCTATTGTTCACTCATGGATATGACTTATCATGGACCAAGATTAACATGGTGCAATAAGAGAGATGAAGGAACGATATGCAGGAAGTTGGATCGTACGTTAATGAATCAAGCTTGGGCTGCTATGTTTCCGCAAAGCTGTTGCGTTTTTTAGGCCGGAGGTTGTTCATACCACCTCAGATGCAGAATCCGTATAAGGGCTGATCCACTAAAGCCAAAACGCCCTTTTAAGTTCATCAACGCCACAGCGGACCTCCCTGGTTTTCTGCCTCTTGTACAAAATCACTGGAGCAACACAGATGATTTGTTCAGCTCAACCTCTGCGCTTTATCGTATGTCTAAGAAGATGAAATCTCTGAAACAATCTCTAAATCAATTGAACAGAGAAAATATTGGGAATGTCGAGAAAAAGACAAAGGAGGCTTTCGCCACTCTATGTGAATGTCAACAAAACACTTTGACGAACCCTACATCCACGGCCATTAAAGAGGAGTCTGCAGCCTATGATAGATGGATTTTACTATCAAACATTGAGGAGAAAGTTATTAGTCAACAAGCAAAGTTACATTGGCTTAAGATAGGTGACGGTAACAATAAGCATTTCTACAAAGTCGCCACTGTGCGTAAAGCTAGAAACTCAATCCGTGAACTACAGAGAGATGATGGTACTCAGGCAAATACTCAGGAAGAAATTAAGCAGGAGGCAGTGAATTATTTTCAAAGGTTCATGGGTCATAAAATGGAGGATTTTCAGCCTATACCCGAGGAGGAACTCCAGCATATTTTGGGTTATGAATGTAATGAGGAGCAGCAGGAGCTTTTAACTCGAAATGTTACAGAGGATGAGATAAAGAAGATCTTGTTCACAATGCCAAACAATAAGTCACCAGGCCCGGATGGATTCACCAGTGAATTCTACAAAGCTGCTTGGTCAGTTATTGGTAAAGATTTTGTGGTTGCGATTCAGTCTTTCTTTGATAAGGGATTTCTACCTACTGGAATTAATTCAACTATTCTCGCCCTAATACCTAAAAAATAAGAGGCTAGACACATCAAGGATTACCGTCCTATATCATGCTGCAATGTCATCTACAAGGTTATATCAAAGATTATTGCTAATCGCCTCAAACAGCTCCTACCCGAGTTCATATCCCCGAACCAATCAGCTTTTGTCAAAGGCCGATTATTGATGGAAAATGTTTATTAGCTTCTGAACTTGTGAAGAGTTATCACAAAGATAAAGTTTCATCACGTTGTGCCTTAAAGATTGATATCTTAAAGGCATTTGATTCGGTACAATGGCCTTTTCTCCTCAATGTCCTCTCCGCCCTAAAGCTTCCACAAAGGTTCATTCTGTGGATTGAAAGATGTGTTACTCTGGCCACCTTTTCAGTTCAAGTCAACGGAGAGCTCGCGGGCTATTTTAAAAGTGAAAGAGGTTTAAGGCAGGGATGCTCGTTATCGCCTTATTTTTTTTGTTATCTGTATGCAAGTTATGTCTAAGTTATTGGACAAGGCAACAGAAGATAAAAACATTGGATACCACCCATATTGCCCTTCTCTGAAGTTAACCGATCTCTGTTTTGCGGACGATCTTCTTGTCTTTGCAGATGGTAAGAAGAAATCAATCGAGGGTATTCTAAAGGTGTTTCAACATTTCGTAGTGATATCGGGATCGAAAATCAGCATGGAGAAATCTACAATATATATGGCTGGTGTAAGAGATCAGGACAAAGGGGCTATTCTTGAACAGTTCACCTTTGACAGTGGTTCTTTGCCGGTAAAATATTTGGGGCTACCACTCTTGAGCAAGCGAATGACCACAAAGGATTGTACTCCTCTGATTGAAAAGATACGGTCACGAATAAATTCTTGGACAGCGAGATACCTCTCCTTTGCTGGTCGTCTTCAGCTTATAGGATCACTGATTCACGGTCTAACTAACTTCTGGATCTCTGCTTTCCGCTTGCCGAAGGAATGCATCAGAGAAATTGATGGAGTGTGTGCAGCTTTTCTCTGGTCTGGTCCAGATCTAAACGGGAAGAAAGCGAAAGTGGCCTGGAAAGATGTAACACGGCCGAAGCATGAGGGAAGCCTTGGACTAAAGTCGCTCACAGAAGCGAATGATGTTAGCTGGCTTAAGCTAATCTGGCGAATACTTTCCGAGCCGTCTTCCCTATGGGTTAAATGGATTAACAAATATTTGATTCGAAAAGGATCTTTTTGGACAGTAAACCAAAAGAGTTCCTTAGGATCTTGGATGTGGAAAAAAAATCCTTAAACAAAGAAATCAAGCGGCAAATCTCACAAGAGTTGACATAAATAGTGGTTCGGATTCCTCGTTTTGGTTCGATATTTGGTTTCCTTTGGGCAGACTTTATGACCTGACAGGAGAAAGAGGGTTTATTGATTTGGGACTCAGAGCAAATGCGACAGTGGATATGGGTTTAACGGCTCGGCGGAGACGCCACATGACTGAAATCCTGAATCAAATAGAGGACGAAGTGCAGAAGGTACGCAATCGCGGACTGTCACATGAGACGGATAAACGTCTTTGGCTTGCAAAATCATATTTCAAGCCGGTATTTAGCACCAAGGACACCTGGAATAAAATCCGAGATAAACAACCTTCAGTTCCATGGCATAAATGCATCTGGTTCTCCTGTTCAACACCTAAATTTTCAGTCCTTGCTTGGTTAGCTTGTCTCAACAGATTGGCAACAAGTGACATAGTTCGACAATGGAACCCACAACACGATCAAACCTGTAGATTGTGTAACAGCCAAACTGAAAATAGATATCATCTTTTTTTCAGTGTTCTTACTCGAAGGAGGTCTGGAAAAAGTTGGGACAAAGGCTGTTTGGGATAAAATTTTCAACAGATTGGAATACAATTCTTGAGGTTCTAGCAGACAACAAGGAGGACAAATGTCGACTCTACTTATTCAGATACTTATTTCAAGATGTTCTCCATACAATTTGGCGTGAACGAAACATGAGAACTCATGGTGAAACAGTCTTCCGTTCTGATTCGCACAATAGATAAACTGGTTCGGAATAGACTCTTCGCTTGCTCAGATGGGAATCAGGAAATTCGCAGGTGCTATGCAGCTCTGGTTTGCTACAAGACCCGACTAGTCACTCTCTTCAAAGATAGACTAATCACATTTCCTTCTCTTTCGTTTAATTGAAGCTGCACTATGTGTAAAAACGTTTTTATTTTTGAATTAATTTAACATATATTCAAAAAAAAAAAATTAGCAGAGTTAAGGAAGCCATGAGTCAGACTCTGCTTGAAACATACAACAAAAATAAAAAAAAATATGTGTGTTCTGCCACAAATGTGGCTTGCTTTTTTTTTTCCAAACATATGGCTTGTTATTTTGTTGCTGATGTAGAAGCTTTATAAGAAAATAAAAAAATCTTATATACTATAATTTATAATGAGTTGCTCGTAAAATCTTAAGCCGAAAACAATGAAATATAAGAAACACTTCTTTTTTGTCTTCAACCTTTAAGCTTCAGTTTCACTTTCAGTTATGATATCAATCAATTATATGTTAATTTTTAATACATAAAGGTATCTAGTAAGAATATTCTTTTATGAATGAGCTTTTTTTGTTGTCAACTAACGAATGAGCTTTTTAAATATACATCTGCCTGCCCGAAGAGGAACTCATTTAGAACGTAGTTGACATCTGTTACTAAATTACTAATAAAATATTCAAAAGGTTGGAATTGAATTAAGATAAGAGTTATTATAAATTATCAACCAGAGTGTACATTAGACAACTTGTCATTAGCAGATGCAAACAAGTTGATTATATCTATATATGCCCATGCTTTAAAATAAGAATGTCAGAATCTTGACTTTTACATGTTACATGTATATATACATCTTCCGTATGTCAGAATCTTGACCTTAGATGTTGTTTAAAAAAGTCTTAAACAAATAGTTAAGCATATAGGTTGACAAAAAAATATAAAATCAAAAAGATGCTAAACACATACAAATTCACATGTTGTGAAGTTGAATAGTAGCTTCATAGAGATGAGGATGAAGATGTCAATCTTTTACCTATTCAATGTATACATCAATAAATCAGATCACATACTTAGCATGAAACCTTATCCAATTAGTTATTTTCCATGGACAACTAAAGTGGCTATCATTAGCAAATACAAAAAAAGACAACTAAAGTGGCCTGCAAATTTGATATAATATTCACAATTTAAACAAGTGGAAAATATTAAAATCATTTTGGATATCAAACGGCTATAGAACTGAATTCATATCTCTTATTTCTTGAATCTTTTTGAAGTCTTTGTCCACAAGTACTGACTTTAAATTCACAAACCAGGTTGGTTACAGTAGAGAACTGCGTCGGCGCAAGAAAAACACGGTCGAATCTTACACGTGCGGAATCATCCACACCGTTAATATTCATCTGGCTCTGTTTAAATCAACGGCTCAGATATGTTTTATTCCATGTCGTCAACGCATTTCTTACCGTGGTGGCGCCAGATATGACGTCCCCTTTCCAAGGAACTTTCCTTTCACGCGCTCATGATCACGTGGTACATACGCGCTGCACAGAAGCTGGTTCTCTCCTTTTTCTTCTTCTCCGATGACTTTTTAACCGACAAGCTTTCTCTTCTCCATTACGGCATCACACACCTATATATTTCGCCACTGAGTTTTTTTTTTCTCAGATCAATTCCTAAATTCGCTCGAAAAAGAGATACTTTAGATTCTCTTGCCATTTCATTGTTCAATTCATTCTCAGATTGTGTAATCAGGGTTTTAAAGGTTTGTCTTTTCTCGATACCTTGGTATTGGTTTTTTTCTTTAAAGGTCGGAAATTTGCTTGATTTTCCGTTGACCATCCCAGATTTTCGGATACGATCAGGGTTTTAGGGTCAAATTAGATTCGTGGGGGGGTTTTAAGTGATGGAAGAGGATTACCAAACGCCGCGGTTTACGATTGGTCGGCAATCATCTATGGCGCCGGAGAAGAATCCGGAGCCGTCGATTCACTCGGAAGAAGAGGTGTTAGAGGATGGAGAAGAGATCGACGGTGGTGTGAGACTTATGTATTTGTCTAATGAAGGTGACATTGAAGGGATCAAGGAGCTACTTGATTCCGGGATCGATGCTAATTACAGAGACATTGATGATAGGACTGCTCTCCACGTGGCGGCTTGTCAGGGACTGAAAGATGTCGTCGAGCTTCTTCTTGATCGGAATGCAGAAGTTGATCCTAAAGATCGATGGGGAAGCACGGTAAGAAGAAACAAAATGAAAACACTTCAGCTTTTTTCTTGTTAATTGAATCTCTGGTTTTGTTGTGTAATGATGGTTAGATAGATTGATGATGATGTTTTGTAGTGTAATCTAATACATTTTAGAAAACAGCCTCTTGCAGATGCGATATTCTACAAGAACGTTGATGTAATCAAGATTCTTGAGATTCATGGAGCTAAACATCCGGTAAGAATCTAGCTGAAAATTAAATGGTGTTTGGTGTTTTGTTTGTATCTCTTGCTGTAATAGCCATTGGAAGATTAGCTACTTATTATTGTTGACACATTTTGTATGTTTCAGATGGCTCCAATGCATGTGAAGACTGCTCGTGAAGTCCCTGAATATGAAATCAATCCTAATGAGCTTGATTTCACTCAAAGCAAAGAGATATCAAAGGTTAAAAAAAATGTGCTCGTCTTTGATGGATCTCTCTTATCGATGTGTTCGTTTCCTTTCGGTCTAATGGTATGAAGCTTCTTGTTACAGGGAACTTACTGTATGGCAATGTGGCGTGGGATTCAAGTTGCTGTTAAAAAGCTTGATGATAAAGTTTTGAGCGATGAGGATCAAGTGTGAGTAAAATATTTTTGTAGATTGTAAAAATGTTTTAGATTCCAATTCCTTACCATAATCGTTTTGGTGTATGTGCGTGCGAGCAGGAGGAAATTCCATGATGAGCTTGCATTGCTCCAAAGGCTTAGACATCCAAACATTGTACAGTTTCTTGGTGCTGTAACCCAAAGTAATCCAATGATGATTGTAACTGAATATTTGCCTAGGGTATGACTCTCTCTGATAAACTTGACATCTTTTTTTTCTTTCGTTTCTCGAAACCAAGATCTCATTTGATATATTCTTCAGGGAGATTTGCGTGAATTGCTTAAAAGGAAAGGACAACTAAAACCAGCTACTGCTGTTAGATACGCCATTGATATTGCAAGGTATGCGTTTTAAAGCTATATGCAGTCTTCTTCATGTTTATAATGTCCTATTAGATTATCTTGTAACTATTGGCGATTATAAGAGTGTCTTACCGTTCGTGTCTTGTAGGGGAATGAGCTATCTTCATGAGATCAAAGGAGACCCTATAATCCACCGTGATCTTGAACCTTCGTGAGTTCACACTGCCCATATCAGCGGTTCTTTTTGTCTCTCGTAATGGCAGTTACCATCAACAATCTCTTGACATTTGTACAATTATATTTGCAGAAACATATTACGGGATGATTCAGGGCATCTGAAAGTTGCAGACTTTGGAGTAAGCAAGCTTGTTACTGTTAAAGAAGACAAGCCTTTCACATGTCTAGACACTTCTTGTAAGTTCTTTTTCTTACTCTTTAGTTCTTAATCTGCTTGGTCAAGAGTCTTGATTACTGGATATGTTATGATAAAATTATATTGTTGTCATCCACATTATAGGTCGATATATTGCTCCCGAGGTTTTCACTAGCGAAGAATACGACACTAAAGCTGATGTTTTCTCGTTTGCGTTGATTGTTCAAGAGGTTAGTAAAAACTTTTCTTCTCTTTTCGGTTTGCAATTTCTTTGTCAGGGGATTGATTCTTTTCAGTGTCTGGATATCTTAGATGATTGAAGGACGAATGCCCTTTGCTGAAAAAGAAGACAGTGAAGCTTCAGAAGCTTATGCTTGCAAAGAGCGACCATTGTTCAAAGCTCCATCAAAGCTTTACCCTCATGGACTTAAAACGTCAGTCTTGTTTTCTCTTCTACATGATTGATTGGTTTAGTCCATGACATTAACCGGTTGGGCTCGATCCATTTTTTTGTATCCCCTAGGTTGATAGAAGAATGCTGGCTAGATAAACCCGCAAAGCGACCGACTTTCAGAGAGATCATCAAACGTCTTGAGTCCATTCTTCATCATATGGGTCACAAGCGGCAATGGAGGGTCTCTCTCTTTCTCCTCCATCTCTCTATTGCGCACACAGTTCATTCATTTGAGTTTGTTGTTTTATTTGTCTATCTAACCTGGCTTCTCCTTCCACATGCTTTTATCAGATGAGGCCATTGACATGCTTTCAGAATTTCGAGCACAAGAAGAAACATAATTGGGATTTGAGCAGCCATGACGACTCATCATCCGGTTCACATTTGTGATTCTTTTGTATTCCTTCCGGTTTAGTTTGGTTCCCCTCTCCCTAAACAAGCAATCTTTGTAATTTGTACTTTTGTTCTACATTGAAGAAAGTCTTCGTGTGGACAAAATCTGCATTTTATTGTATTTATAACAATTGTTGTAAGATCTATGATTTTAACCTCAACATATGCTGTTATCTAAAATTGGTGTAAATTTCATGATTGTGGTCCCTTATTTCGAAATGTAATATGGAAAAACATAGTAAATAATTAATCATGATCAAAGAAAAACAAATGTTAAACAAATGACAAGTATAAATGATGTTAGGAATTTTGTTTATAATTTCACTTTCTAATTCTGAAAGTTATGTGCATGATATTGCTATGTTTCTTTGATTGAAAAGATCTGTCTGGTGGTCAATTTTTTTTTTTGCAAAAACTTTCCCCCTACAATTTTCTTTAACATATTTATGCTTTTTGTTTTGTTTGCCAAGACAGAAATAATGTATCGATCTAAGCAATTAGATAACACCTCTGGTTCTTGTCATAGGATCTTGTGTGTGTTACTCTTCTATTAAAGTCTTACCCTAAAATGTGAATTTTATAAAAGCACATGAAATTTTATGTCTATCACGAAAGAATATATACATTTCCAAGAGGGCCCCGACAAACAGATTCTTGATTCCGAAACTGTGTTAATTTATATATTCAGCTGTAGTCTCAATGGGCCACTTCCCTGGCATTGCATAGTAGATCATTGTCCGATTATTTCACACAGTCTGGAATCTGGTTTGTTTTCTCATTTGTCAATATATTTTTAACTTTGGTTATTTAGGTCTCTACATATCAACATGACCATTTCATTTTCGTATTAATAGATTTTTTTTAATCATTTTCTCAATTGACTAAATCATGTCTTATCCAATTTGAAAATGAACTTTTAACTGTATAAGATAACAGTGTATAATTATTCAATTTCCTCATTCCATACCTATTATATACCAGCTAATGAATGGAAATTCATAGTTTGGTAACTCTTGAAAAACTAAATGAGAAAGAGCAACAATTGTCCAAACGCTAGTTGTTAAGTGGTAGGGGATGAACCTTGAATGCTACTACGTTTCGGGTTTGATCCTCTTTCTCTGTGAAATTAACACACATTTGTTTTGAACATCCACATGGTTATGGACCTTTTTTTTTTTGCTCATTTAAATATTTGAAGAAAGAGTCTATTCATAAGATACACCTTTCCTGATGAAATATCTCAGATTAATCAAAAAGAAAGAGAACAATTGTTTGTGTCGTTAGTTTTAGCAGCAATTTTTAAGCATGTTTCAAACAGTCCTACGCATATGACACTCGAGAGAGAGAGAGAGTTTCAATAACTGTTTAAGAGAGAGAAAAACGGATTAATCTGTGCATACTGGAATTTAATATGTGATCCTTCATGACAATAATTGAGAACAAACAGTCAATTAAAAAAATGTTTTTCTTTTGCGAAAATGTCACTGCGCTTTGGTCGGTAGATGGCTGGGTTCAGGTCGACGAGTGTCCGCGTGTAAGAGCTGAAGGTCTTAGGCTGCGGGTTTACCTTTTTGGAGTTCAAGGGTTTTGTCTTTGTGCTTGGTCTCTCTTCGTAGTTGTTCTTTGGTTCGTGCGGGAAGTATAGTTTCTGTTTAGGTCTTCTCGAGCTCAGGCTTGTATCTGCTCGGAGATTGGTTGGACGTGCTCAATGTTTGTTCTTCTTCGGTTTGTTTCAGTTCGAATCTGTGTTTCTCAGCCCTTTTTTCGACATCAAAATGGTTATATAGGAACTTGTTTGAGTGAATTTGGAGCTATGTCTTCAGTTTGATTGCTACAATCTTAAGCTCTTCTGTCTGTCAGCCTTATCTTAGTGTTTAATTTGGTTTTCAAATCTTCTCCTCCTTTGAGACTCTTGTCTGTGAAAGATGTTTTGTACCTTGTCGCTTTAGTTTCCCATAAAACTCTCAGGCTATGTTTCTGGTGTGCTTCCGGCCTTGTTCTTATCGTTATAATCATAAAAATCTTAGTATAATAATTTTTTAGACGACAAAAAAAGAAACACCTCCTCAAAACAGACAGCATTATATCAACTAATTAATGACTTATGTGATCTTTAACGCATAGTAGATTTTTTTTTTTTTTTGAACATTTAGTAGATTTTCTTTATCGGATAGTTGCCTCTAATGCTATCGTCAATCAACCATTCATAGGTATCAACTGAGTCTGAGAGGTGATTGGATGTTCATTGAGTATGAGATACCCTCTAATTTTCATTGAACAAGTGTTAGGTTATGATGCATCCACATTTTTCATTGTTAATTATTTAATGAGGAAAAAAGAATAGAGAACCCAAGAATTAATATGCATTAGAATCGATTAGGCCATTTCAATTAAGTGATTCCTTCTCCAATACAAAATGTACATTTTTTTTCACTAGAAGAGTTACCATTTTATACAAAATGTACATGTTTTGCCATATTTATTGTATGTTGATATATAATTGAAATTATCATTACTATGTGAGGACATATAATTCACACCACATCATATATGTTATTGTGAACTTAGTGCATATTTTCTCTGTGAAGAAAACATTTTCTCAAATGAATAAAATATTAGTAAAACTAGGGATTGATTTTTTATTATAAATATTTATATAATATTTTTTAATTTTGTACCTATGAAATGGGTTTTTATATATTTAACTATTTATTTGTAAAATTCTGATATAAAATATTTGATTCTTTGTAAGTGTTTTAGTATTTGGTATTTTAGCTGGCCACATTATAATTGAAATATTTGCTAATTGATAATAATGTCCTGAATATCATATATACATACCAAAAAATAAAAAAAATATTACTAATCGACCGTAACACATGAGAAACGATAAACCAATACAATAAGAAAATACGAAAATAAAAAAATAAAGATAAATAAAAAATATATTACTAATTAACTATAACACGTGGAAAGCAACATACACTTAAAAGAAAACAAAATATTAAAAATAGAAAATATATTACTAATTGACCATGGGAAGCAACATATACTTAAAAAGAAATATTAAAAATAGTGCACGAACATGTGCATATAGACTGAGATTTAGTATATATTACAATATTGTTTTAGTTTGGGCTGATCATTGTTAACATAGTAATCTAGAAAATTAATTAGGATAGAAAAGTCCAACAAACACCCATTAAAAGAGGACACGTGGCACGATTTCAGAGTTTGTCTATAGAAGAAACCCTTTTTATTATATAAGATAGCGGAAGCAGTGGTGCAGTTCTATTGAATAATATGTTTTTAAAATATGTTTCACAAAATTCTATTGAATAACAGTTCAAAAAATATTATATTGAATAATAAAAATATAGTATAAATTAATGCTTATTTTAATTATTTTAACACATGTATCATTTATATTGAAATAATTTATAAAAATATGAAAATGATTTAGTGTTGTGAATAATACGAGTTTTAGGTATCATTTTGTGTGTTGCCAAAAAAAAAAGGGTATCATTTTGTGTTGTGAATAACACATTCAGTGCTGTGAACAGTGATTTAAAAAGTGTTCTCATGAACCGTGCTTTTCATGAACCGTGGCGATTACTTTTTAATCCGCCTAGAAAATCATAATATTATAATAATAAATTAATATAGTATTTATTATTTATAAATTATGATAATTTATATATTATATTATAAAATCTTATGATAATAAATAAACATAAATTTTATTATTTATAAATCATGATATTTCGTATATTTTATTGTATATATTCAATATATTTTTTAATCTTATAAACGCTTAGGCCGCCTAGTTAAAATCCAGGCTTCCGATTAGGCATTCTAGGCGCTAGGCGTTGGATCACCGCCCGACTAGCGCCTATCGCATTCTATTTAATTAATGTTGTAAATAATTTAGTGGAACCACATTCAGTGTAAAATGTGAATAAATGATATATTATTCATGACTTATAAGAAGATAATTTAATGATCCAACACACATAGTATAAGCGGGTTTATTTTAATTATTTTGATCATAAAATTATGATTTTTGGTTGTTGGATATTTTTTTATATTTGTCTAAACATTAAAATATCACGTATATGAAAGAATGTATAAAATAATGATAAAATTTTATAATTTATAAAATAAACTCTAATTTTAATAAAATTTTCAATTTTATTTTTCCTATTTTAGTATGAAAATATATTTTAGTTTTTCTTTAATAAACTATAATATATTAATATATTTAAAGACTAGTATGATTCGTTCGCATCATGTGCGAGCACAAATATTATTAAACATAATTTTTTTAAGAAAATAATAAATTATCAAACTAATTTAGAAAAAATAATATTATAAAATATATATGAGACAAATTATAAATTAAACATACATCCATTATTATATTTAATAAGATATTTTATAATTTATTATAAATAAAAATAAAAATAATAAAATAAATTTTAATTATATATTTTATGTATAAAAATTAATACATAAATATCTTATTAAAAAAATTTATCATTCTATATATATATATATATATATATATATATATATATATAAATTAAAAATTTATATAAATAATATGAATTTACTATATAATATACAAAATAATATTTATTAATATTTAAAAATATTCATAAACGTTTTCATATTAATCATCTTATTTTTTGTTTTATTTTTATATTGAACGTTATGTATATATCTAAAATAAAATTAAAAAAAATTCATAAATATTTTTATTTATCATCTCATATTAATTTTTATTTTTTTATTCAAAGTTATGTATATCTTCAAAATAAAATTTAAAAAATATTCATAAATATTTTATATTTATCATCTCATTTTTTAATCCAAATGTATGTCTATCTCCATAATACAACTAAAAACATAATAATTACTATGTTCAAAAAAAAAAGATTAATTACTATGCTAACCTTAATTAATCTAATTTCATTAATGATAAATTAGTAATCAGTCATTTTGAAAATGAATATAAGGCCAAATGCACTTCTCAATTAATATAAAGATTTGGATCTGATATCTAAAGTTTAAGGTTTGAACACCCTTGAAGAAGAGACTACACTAACCCTACTTCGATCATAGTGATTATGGCACTGGCTTGGAACTATCCTTATAATAAAATAACACAATGATTAATTGTTTATTTTGTAAAAAAAAAAATATTTTGTAAGCAAATTAGCGAGTTTCAGAACTAAAAGAAAAAAAAAAACACAATAGTGACCAGTTATGGTAGAAAGCAACCTTCGAGTGTGGTCCATCATTGAAGATACGGGAAGATATTATGGTTTTTAAAACCCACTCCGACCATGAAAGCTTGACCCAAAGCAATTGAGTTCCTAACTTTTATAAATGACCGAATAAGTTTATCTATATATGATGTAAGAGAAATCTAGTTATTTGCTAATTTGTAATTTTAATAATACCTACATTAATCAATTATTTTCACTGGCTAGAGAAATAGATACGTAATAATTTCTTATATATAAAATACATTAGACTAAATAAATTGTATCCTATTTAACTTGGAATGATTTTTCCAATTATGAAATAAATAAAGTAAAAATTAAACTAAAGCACATTGCAAGTGGGTGTATATAGCTATTTACACATAAATATGAATGTGCAATGTATATAGATTTCTAATATCTCTATCACATTACCCTAAATGGGTTCATAAAGATGGAGATCAAAGACTACACATCACATGCTATTCTCCCTCTTCTTTTTGGCATAACCTTGTTTTATTTGAACTCAATAAACAAAAATCTTTTAGAAAATCTACACATTTTTGTTTCCTCCATATACAAAGTATTTCTCCACTTTTACCTTTTTATTTTATTTTATACCGGGAGATCCCGACTTAAAAACCATATTAATTTTGGAGCAAAAAGTTGATTTTCTTGTCATACAAAACATACATAGCGATCAACTTAAGATTGCGGTTGAAGAACTTAAACTTTGGTCCGTTGACCTAAAAGATGATCCCTTCATATCATTGGTTAAACAATATTTCTTTTGATAAAAACAAGAAAGATTGTTAATCCATTTACGGAAACTACATTTAGTTTATTTTGAGACTTTCACTTTTTTGAACAATTTTCAAACAAATTTATTAAATTATGATTATATATCAATCAGTATGAACGGCACAACAACTAGATCTAAGTTAAAATTTCCAACTCTAGAGTTTTAGTGTTTGACTATATTAACATTCCGATTTCTTTGTTCCCTAAAACATTTCCGTTTTAATCAATAGGAAAATGAGATATCAACAGAAAAATGAGACTTAACATTCGGGAGATATATTTTGAAGATCAAAAATGTAAATTAAATTAAAATAAAATGAATAGAATGTAAAGAGAGAAAGAGAGAGATTAAAGTTGTAGTTGGAGATGATAGGAAAGGTCTGGTTACGTTCTAATTGAGTCAGAAGCATTACACTTAAATAACTTTCCAAAATAAGCCATACGTCTTGTCCAGCCCCATAAAAGTACGGTTCATCTCCCTATAAACCCTATTCATTTGTGTAATTAACTTTATCTCTTTATTTTATATATATAATGTCAATATCAGAACAAGTAAACATCATCAAGTCCAAATCTCAGATAACACATAAAAAAGATGTTAATTTCTCACACAATCTGACTAATTTTCTCATCTGTTTTACATCTTTTGATTCTCTATTTCCACAAGAAGAGATCGACATATTCGTACTTACTAATGTTCAGTTTAGCCAAATACATCGATGGTTACGGAATATTTCACATTTGTTACTACATATACACAATCAGTTCATATATGAAAATAAACTTCACAATTAAGTTATAACAGGTTAAAATAACATCTAATTACAATAGTTTTCTATCAACATTATAATTCTTCTTATAATTATATAGTCTTTGCAAAATACATCGATCCACATGCTCTACATTCTCCGATGGGATACCACGTGCCTAAAAAAAAAAATACATTTGAAAAAATTCATATAAAATTAAGCATCTCAAATTTACAACAATTTTTTAAGAAATATATATATATATATATATATATATATACATTTACACTTTTTGTATGATATATATATTTCTGTGTTTAGTGAAACAAATTTCCCTGCAAAGTGTCAATATATAAGATCTTCTGCATAAAATTTTCAAAAAGAAAAATGAGTAGAGTTGATAAATTTTCCACTTTTAAAAGATCAACATTTAGTAAAAACAAAGAAGAAGATCACAATTTGAAGTAGAGAAAAAGATGCACCCAAAGATTTTAGTGCCTAAAAAAACTTTCACATGAAAAGGAAAGACAAGCTGTAATGGTAAGTAGAGTCTGCATCTCATGAGTGACTGCCCAAACTTGAACCCTCTTTTCACTTAGACCTTTGTGAAGACCACACAAGAACTATCCACACAATAAACCCTCTATTTTTCTTACTCCATTTTCACTTTCTTATATTTTTCAAAAGTTTCTCAATTTGGGATATCCTTGATAAGTATTATATTTATGAAAAGTCTAGGGGGGGTGTATTGAACTGGGCATTTAGAGTGATTTGAGTTTTAATAAGAATTTAGATGATTTTAATAGTTTTGGGTGATTTTAAAGAAGTTGTTATGATTTTGTATTAAAATTCCCTATAATCCCACCTAAAACCATGAGATTTGGATCTTTGTATTTTTAACTAAGAAAGTCTTCTAAAATCTTCTGAAATCCTCTGCAGACATTAAAATCTCAATACTTAAAACATTTTCCATAACAGTGGATTTGATATTATTTTAACAAATTGTTGTTTGAATAACAGAGGATTGTAAATGATTTTGAGTGATTTTAAATAAATCTCATGTTCAATAACACTGGATTTGGTAAGACATTTTAAAATCATTAGTTGAATAACATGGAATTTTAAGAAAACCTCAAACTCTCTTAAAATCCATAGTTCAATACATCCCCCTAGATGTATGGTGGATGTTATTTATGGTAATTAATTAACCCTCTTCTTATGAATTATACTTTTCATGTGTCTTCCAAAGCTAATAACTCCTGCTTTATATGAAGTGAACCTTTAGACTGCTCTTTCTTGAACTTTTTAAAAAACTTATCATATCTAATTTTTAATTTAAAATGAGTAACATTTAAATTAACTAAACTCACAGAAATATCAACCAAGTACATCATACCTTTAGTCAATACTGATAGTCTTTCACATAGAGTTTTATGTGTGTGTGTGTGTGTGTGTTTTAGAAAGTACATGTATATCACCATCTAATAAAGATGAAACACATGTTTATCTCTTAGATTTGATTCATGAAACATGCTTTAGTGGGTAAAACCCCAGTAATCAACATAAATTGACAAGACACTATATGGTTGTAAAAAGTAGAAAATAAAATGGTGATAAAATTAGAGAAAAATAGAGAAAAAAATAATTATTCCTTTATAAATGTATATACCCATCTCTTCACCAGCACAACCTTACCTTCCATTTTCTGCAACTTCTCCAAATCTCATACTTTTCCCAAGAAAAATAAAACTTTCCTCTTTGTTCATCTCACCCCAACAGGTCAGTCTAATATTTTGGTGTTCCCCAATCCTTTCAAACATTATCTTCTTCATTATATTACTTTGCTTCACTTCTTTTGGTCCTTATACCAAATCTATGTTCTTCTTTAATTAGTTTCCTTTTTGCCTGTTTTAATTTGATTCTTTTATGTGTTTAGAGAGAAACAAGATTTTGACCAAAAAAGAGAGAAACAAGATTCAGAATACTCACACAGTGTAGATTAAATCGTTTCTTTAGAATTCTAAAAGATTTGTTCTTAATTACTTTTACTTGTTTAGTTTTTTTTTCCCACACACAAACTAATTTAAAGAAATAAATTAAAATCCTATGATTGACTCATCATCTTGTTAGGAGAATATGAATGTAAGATCAAAAGAGTTTACATCCTTTCTTTAGTTTCCTGTCGGCAAGAGATCAAACTGAATCTTTTTAACCGAACCATAATTCAAACAAATAGAAACCATGACAAATCTGAAGCTTTTTTCTTTGATTCTTGTTTTGGATTTGATCAATCTTGCCCTAATTTCGTTTGGCTTTGGAGCAGAAAACATGGCCTACCAAATGGAGCTAGGAGGAGATTCCTCTACACAGATGAAATCTGGGAGAGGAAAGATCGAAATCAAACGGATCGAAAACACAACGAATCGCCAAGTCACTTTTTGTAAACGCAGAAATGGTTTGCTCAAGAAAGCTTACGAACTCTCTGTTCTTTGCGACGCTGAAGTCGCACTCGTCGTCTTCTCTAGCCGTGGCCGTCTCTATGAGTACTCAAACAACAGGTGTGTCTTCTTCTGCGCTCTGTTCTTAGTTTCTAACACAGTAGATTAACTAATTAATTTAGGGTTATTATGTTAAAAAGCTCGAATCTTTACTAGGGTTTTCGATCTTCTGTGCTAGATTTGATTATATTCTTCTTCTACGGTTGGAATCCTCTTGTGGGTAGGATTATTTTTTACTTTTATTTTTGAAATTACATATATATACATACACATATATATTTGTGAAAATTTTGTTGGTATATATAAATGTTTACCTTATTTACTTTGGGGTATTTGTGCTAATTTTCTAGATCTAGTTCGTGTCTTTTTTTCCTTAGAGATGAAGATTCCCTATATATATATATATATGTAGGGAACTTGTTATATATAAAGTGAAGAAAATGGTACAAAGTTATGGAGATCTGAGTGAGAGTTAGATAATAAATGAAAAGAAAGTAAGAAAAAAAAAATCAGATTTTTTTCTAATGTGGAGTTTTAGATTCAGTTTTGTAGAACTAAGATTCACTTTGTTGGGGTTTCTTTCTTCACTCATTTCTGTTATATATAATTTAATAATGTTATAACTTTCTATTTTCCCTACTAACAAGTACTTGAAGATTTAGATATATTTATAGATCTGGTGTTGTAATAGGTAAAATCTTGATTTTTATGACTATAAAAGTAAGTTTGGAAAAAAAAATGGTAAGGACTGTGAGGTCATATCTTCTGTTTTTGTGATGATCATCCACAAATATACATCCTCCATTGTTGTTAATGTCTGTGTCTCTCTTTATCTTCTCTTCTTTCTCTTACTTTCCTTTCTTATCTTTGCCATTTTTCTCTCTCATGAATTATCATATCATATGTTTGATGCAACCACATGTGATGGTAAGTGAGAGTAAAATAAGGTGAAAACTAGATTTTTGAAATGTTTGAACTTATGAGTGATAGAAATAATGGAAAGTACAAGTAGGACAATATGTTCATTAGGTTTATTTTGTTGTCTTGGTGAATGATATGTTTTACTTGTTTTATAGTTATGGGAAGATTACAAAATCTGAGCTGTTGGATTAGTTAGAGGTGGTTAAAGACTTAAAGCCAAAAGAATTAAGAAGTTTTTCAACTCCAAACTATAAAAAAGATTTTGAAATAGTTAATTAAACAAGGAGACAATTAATAAGCATAATTAAGTTCATGGGGTCACTTTTTTCTCTCTCTTAAAATTACTCTTTTTAAAATTAGAATAATCGAAACACATTTCGAATTACATTACTCAAACTAGTAATCTCTAAATTCCACACGTAACTTCCAGTATTTATTAGAATCCACAGTGATTATTATTCTCCTCTTCAAACATAAAACATGTCAAAATTAAATGGTGTTACCAAAAGTCTTGTTGTCCTAATTGCTTACAGTTGTCCACTCATGTCCTGAAATGTATAATGCTCATGTCCAAAGAAAGAAAGTCTAACAAAGACTTCAAATCAACCAATCAAAAATTAATCTTTATTTACCTAATTATTAGTATTTTATATCCAGTGAGTAATAATTTTTTATTTCTCATTTTTTCACGAGTTTTGAACCTTTTTAAGAGGTTGGTATTGAGGGAAATATTAGGTTTGATCTCTGTAAGATTTGTTGTCTTTGTTATAGAATCTTTGATCACGTCATCACACGGATATTATATATTTTATATATCATTTATATTTGTCAGTTATTAGTATAAAGTTTTGTTGGTTTCAGTTCTTGACTTCTGACAAGAAGGTTTATGTCATAATGAGTTCATTTGGAAAACTACTTATAAGTTCAAAAATCTCAAATTACTCCTTTTGACCATTTATTTATTAGATTTCACATTTGGTCAATACCCAACATATAATTATTCCTCCAAAAAAAGCAAAATAAAATTTGACTTCATATTATGTGTGTACATGTACACAAAGAGACAAATAACAAGGATAATACTTTAATTTGTTTCATATATCTAGGAACTAAAAAGATTAACCATCACTGAATCAGTAAATTTTGTATAGAAGTAAAGCATTGGAATTGCTTCAACATATTTGGTGTAGATACATTTATGCAATTTCTGCTTCTTTTTAATTTTTTGTCTAGTGAGAGAAAGTTAGGGCTTTTCTCATTTCTCTCTCCTTATGGGCAGATAAGAAAGTGGGATTTTTTTTGTAAGGAAAAAATTCATTGTCTTTGATCTGCCCTTCTGTGATTCCAAAACGGATGGCCATGATTCCTCCATCGAAGGTTCAGACATCATAGTCTATATGTCATCTTTATGTATGTATATGTGTATGTATACAGAAAACTCAAAAAAGAATAAATGGGTAAAATAGTAATATAATGATATTCCAAATAAGGAAAGTATGGAACGTTGTGATGTTACTCGGACAAGTTATTTAGTTACATCACAATTAAAATTAATCCAGTGGTTAACAATTAAAAACTATCAAATGTCTACTGGATTTACCAATGTGTAATGGTTTTTCGACACGTGTCACATGTCTGAAACCCTAGACATGTTCAGACCAATCTTGTCACTCTAATTTCGCCAACATGGTTCAGTTGCAGCCAATCACTAGCTCGATAAATTAAGGTTTCAGAGAAACATGGGTTCCTATTATTTTTATAAAATGATTCCTTTATTTTTACAACTTTAATATTTTATCAGCAGTTTGATTACTAGTTTTTCCCTCACATCATGTGTCACATTATGTTTCATGTGTTCTGACTCAAAAAGAACCGATGTTTGCTTTTAAGGTTTCGTATTAAAATCACTTAACTGAGCAAGTGGGCGATATGACCCTTATAATTAATATTTTTAATATATTTTTTTCCGAAATGCTGATTTTAAGCGTAAATTGTACTGGTAATACTTTTAATTAACTCATTAATTCATTTAACAAAAATGTTGCAGTGTTAAAGGGACAATTGAGAGGTACAAGAAGGCAATATCTGATAATACCAACACCGGATCGGTGGCAGAAATTAATGCACAGGTAATTTATAATTATACGTATGATTTTTATGTTTTTTCTAAAAATATGTGGATTTTAAGTTTTTTTTTTCCTGAAAAATGTGTACTAATATGATTTTTTATATACTTTAATATTTTTTTCAAGTATTATCAACAAGAATCAGCCAAACTGCGTCAACAAATTATCAGCATACAAAACTCAAACAGGTTAATAATATTTTCCATATGACTTGAAATATTTGATTAATTAATTATTGACATTTTTATTAGTTATCTGATATATTGCATTTTTTTGTAAAAAAAAAAAAATTAGACAATTGATGGGTGAGACGATAGGATCAATGTCTCCTAAAGAACTTAGGAACTTGGAAGGGAGATTAGACAAAAGTATTAATCGAATCCGATCCAAGAAGGTAATAGTATATAATACATGCTCCAAAATCAAATTAATTAATTCATAGAAATTATTACTTCTATATTTCTTTTGGATAAATTTATAAGTTATTCTTTATTTCTTTTAAATATTTTTTTTTTTTCAGAGTGAACTCTTATTCGCCGAAATTGACTACATGCAGAAGAGAGTAAGAAGGCATATTATATCTAATTTTATTTCCATTGTTAATCTGTATTTATGATAATTTGGCTCATTTGTAATGAAAGTTTATGCAGGAAGTTGATTTGCATAACGATAACCAGCTTCTTCGTGCTAAGGTAATTTGTACGTTATATCTGTTCTACGTTAAAAGTCCCAACGATATTTGTGTCCATAATATAACGTCAAAAATGTTATTAAAATGATGAAGATGTTAAACAAAAATATCTATGATATATGTGTGTAATGAATTTATAGATAGCTGAGAATGAGAGGAACAATATTCCAAGTATGAATCTGATGCCAGGGGGATCTAACTACGATCAGATTATGCCACCGCCTCAAACGCAATCTCAAACGTTTGATTCACGGAACTATTTCCAAGTCGCGGCATTGCAACCTAACAATCACCATTACTCATCCGCAGGTCGCCAAGACCAAACCGCTCTTCAGCTAGTGTAAGAATATTTTTTTACTCCAATCAAATCTTTATAATGTTGTTTGATCATTTTATTTCATCTTGTTTGGCAGGTAATATTGTATGAAGCCTGAAGGAATGAAGAGTCAATAAAAACCAGGATTGGGTTATAAGGAATGAGCGATATGAAGCTAATGCAATGTTAAATATAAATTTGTGTAATATCTATATATTTATTTCACGAATGTTATATCGATGATTTCTACACTTATTTGAATTACCTATGTTGATGTGAAACTAATATCTTTAAAGACGTCATTATTGTGCCAAAACTATTAATAGAGCTCAGAGCTCTTTTCTCCTCCGTCTAGAGTATACACATCATCAAAATATCATTAATTTCACAAAACATTAATTTAATTGATTAATTTCACAAAATATTATACAACGCGCTTCTCTCTTTCTCTCTCGACTCTTAGCCGAACTCACCGCTGTTCGTCGCGCGCGTCTCGCCTCTCCGGCGCTTGGCCTTCACCGGAGTCGCTAGAGGGCACCGTCTTCTCCTTTTAGCTCCTTCCAGTCCAGTCCAATCCATGAGACATTTCGGCGCAGATTTAGCCAGATCCCTTTTTGCTCTCCTCAACTATTCGGCGTAGCTTCGGCCAACGGCATCAGCAGCGATCTTTCTGGTGGTGGTGAGCGACGGCGTGGCATCTTCTTCAGCTTCTGTTACCCTGCTTGAGGACGGTGGGTCAGGGGTCGGAGGAGTGTGCCGTCGTCTTCTTCGCGGAGGTCCTCAGATCTACTTTTCACGCCTTCTGTGATGGTTCCGATGATGGTTGCAGGATTTCGGTGGTCGTCTAGGCGTCGCAGTGACAATTGCGGTGGCTACGCTTTGGCCTTCTTCCGGGCTTCGAGTTCGACGGCGAAGTGTCTTCGCCAGGTCTCTCTTGGTTTCTTTTGCCAGTGCTTCCCCTCTATGGGCACGGTCCTGGTTTTTCAGAGTGGTGGTCTCACCGTCTGAGGTCTCTCGTGCGGTGGTCCCGTAGCTTCTCCGGTTTGTGACGAGCGGCGATTTGCAATGAGGCGTCGCGTCTTCTGGTTTGGTATAGTGCCGGTTAACTCTCGGCGTTCCACAAATTTTTGTTTGGCTACTCATTCCTGGTTTGGCAATATGACGATGATATAGCCAAACTCAGACCGATAGCCTGTGATTTTTGATGATTTGCTTTTGTACCTGCTTAATGCCTTTCAAGCGTGTTTCTGGGTGTAGTTACCTTGGCTCTTCGTCTTGGGTATTTTAAATAGGATGTTTTACTTGATTGCTTGGTTCTTATGAGATCTGCATTGGTTTAGGCTTCCGGTCTGTTGTGGTATTGCTTTTCTAGAGTTAGGAGGAGGTAGTAAGGCTGCGGAGTGGTGATGCATGGTTCCGCTTCTCGCCGACATCGAGGAAAGATCTTGGGGGAACGAACATCCGCTATTAAGATCCGTTAGTTATTGTAATCCTGGCTAGTGCCGGATCTAGGTGTGTTAGTGAGTGCGTCGATCAGTTGATGAGGACAATCAATGATCGGGCCTCTCTGCCATCGTTGAAGAATGACTCTTTGCTCAGGTTGCCGGATGAAACCACTTCCTGGTTCTTTTTAAGCGAGATTCATCCTTTCTCGGTTTCGTTTTTTGTCGTGCCCTTTGTCATTAGCCGCCAAGGTTTCAAGAGTGTATCGTTATTTTGGATCTGATGCTACCAAGCAGAAGTACCAAGAATAACGATTGAATTTGCTTCCATGTTTTTTTTTTTTTTTTGCCATGGGACCAATTATTTGATGTTGCATTTAGGATAATCCAATCTGTAAACTCAAACTTTATTTTATAATAATATTTATAATTTCACAAAAAAAAACTCTACATTAATTCATTAATTTCACTATTAAAAACCCACTAATCTAAAAATCATAACATCTAATTATTTAGACACATATTAGCATCATTACTTAAAATTATACAATAGTAATTTTATATTCCAATTACTAAAATAAACCATGTGATTCATATGCAGAATAAATTATATACGTTTTAAGAAGGTATCTAAAAAATTACCAGAATCGAAGATAAAAAATATAAAAGTATAAATAAAAGTAATAATATTATATGAATGGTAACTAAATTATGAAGGAATAATGTCTTAAGAAAAAAATAAATATATAAGTGAATATATAAAAACTATAACGGAAGATCTATGAAAAAATAAAAAGACAAAATATAAATATAGAACAATAAGACATTTTTCTTGCATGTTTTTGTTTCGTTTTGATTCCTGATTTCATTTTTGCATGTTTTTGTTAGTGTTTTCGGTTCGATTCATGGTTAGTATCTTGCTTGTTTTTGCTTCGATTCGATTGTTGGATTTTGGATATGTTTTGATTTTGATTTCGTTTATGATTCTTGTTTTGACTTTGATTCATGTACTAAGTAGATTAGGGATTATGTGGAAATAAATTAAATCTGTTGGAATCGATTTAGGAGTTTTCCCTAAACTCGAATTAGGGATTTACCTGAATATAGAACCAGCTTAGCACGTTTGAACCTACTCGAACCTGTTATGTCTGACACGATTGGAACCGTTTGGGACCGTTTAAACCCACTTTAACCTGATCAACATTGACTAAAACCGAATGAACCACACTAAATGTATTGAATTATGTTAAGTTTAGTATATAAATATATCTTAATGACGATTGTTTTTTACTCTTCTTCGTAGATGTCATACTGTGAAGTTCCAAACAACAGTAAAAACTAATCAGACGACCAAATGTCTGATGGATCCGATGATGAAGCTCAATTCCAAACACCAACACCAGGAGATAAAGGGAAGGGAAAGTCAAAGGATGATGGCAGTGCCTCAAAGTCTAAGGGTAGAAAGAGGGCAAGCAATACATGGTCATGGGTGTGGAAATACTTACTAGGCAGAAGGAAGACAACGACAATACTAACTCACTATTGTAAGAGAGGGTTGATCGTCCTGTCAAGGTCTGGTACATCTAATATGAAGAAGCACCTCAATGTTACTTGCAAGGAATATAAGGTTTGCCAAACTGCTCAGAATTTTAGTACTAATGATCAGACAATATTGAGTCAGGATGGTGGTGGTGGTTTAGGAATTTTTAAGGTGACAAGTGATGTAGTTAGGAATTTACTAATGAAATGGTAGTGATTGGGAAGTTAGCTTTATCCTGGGATGATAGTCTTGCGTGGAAGCATTTCTGTTCCAGAGTGATGTTACCAAAGCCTAAGTATAGGGGAACAAGCACCAGAGATATTGTTAAGATGTATGTGAAGAAGAAGGAAGCAATGAAGAAGATCCTTGGAGAGAACAAGCAAAGGTTGTCATTGACTACTGACATATGGGTGTGTCAACATACTGGAGCATCGTACATGGTCGTCACAGCCCAATTTGTTGATGCTTTATGGAACCTGGAGAATTTTATAATCGGCTTTAAGAGTGTAGTTGATCATAAGGGAGCTACAATTGCCAAGGTGTTGAAAGACTGTTTAGATGAGTGGGACATAAAGAGAGTTTTATGCTTAACCGTGTAAAATGCCACTGATAATAGTTCAGCTATGAGGAGATTCAAGGAGGAGTTTAGTGAGGTAGATGATACATTTGTTCTCAATGGAAAGTACTTGCATCACACATACTGAATTTGATCTTGAGAGAAATGACTACAAGAGATAGACGTCAATGCTAGGGAAATTCACAATGAGATTCAGTTTGTGATATGATCAACTCTTAGACTTAAGGTGTTTGAGAATCACATATACAAAGAGGCACTCTCACCTTGGATGTAAAGACGAGATGAAACTCCACCTATTTGATGTTGGAACATGCCTTGAAATTCAGATTGGCGTTTGACAGAATGGAAGGAGAGGACAAAACCTACAACGATTTCACCGAAAGAATAGAAGAGAAGAAAAGGATTGGACCTCATGTTAAATCAGATTGGGAAGTAGTAGACATGTTGGTCGAGTTCCTTATAATCTTCTATAAGGCGACTCTCTAATTCAACAAGAGCTTGTTCTCACAAGCTCTTCCATGCAATAATGAACATAAGTGCCTTGAGTTCATGTCCTAGACCTAACTAGATCTTGCGATCAAAGTCAATCACTATGTTAAAGAAGCTTTGGAAGTACTGAGATCCATTTGAAGATAAGGTTGAATTCAACATGACGGTGATAGTAGCATGAGTGTATGACCCGAGTAAAAAGATGAGATTTGCTGAAAAGTGTTTTAAGAAGCTTTGGAGTAAAGGGAGTCATGAGGCCATTTTTTTTAGTGATTATATCTTAGATATACTCAAGAGCTTGTATGAAGAGTATAACAGTGAAATTGTTGCAACACAAGGCGCCAATTCCCATTCACAAGACACTTCCTCTCATTCTCAGTCTCAGTCTCAGGAAGTTGTGTACGTTGAAGTATCTCAGCGAACATTTCTAGGTAATGGCATATACAATGATCTTGTTCAAGAAAATGAAATTCTTTAGACAGTAAACGAGTTGGATTTATATCTGAAAGAGAGTGTGGTCATTCCATCCTTTTTACAAGGACCAAAGTTTGATGTTCTATCTTGGTAGGAGTTCAATAGTCTAAGGTATCCGGTTCTATCTCAAATAGCCAAGGAAATCCTTGCTAAGCAAGTCTCTTCAGTGGAATCCGAGTCGGCTTTAGAACGAGTGGCAGATTTTAAGAACTTTCAAGAAGTTTCTTGACTCCCTACATGATAGAAGTCATGATGTGCACCGAGCAGTGGATGAAATGTGAGATCAATTTGACTGACAAAGGATTGAGAAGGAAAAAAGAACTCATAGCTGAGGGGGAGTATCATGATGATCTTATGAGAGGTACATTAAGATTTACAGTTACACTTATTAGTCAATACTTAGCTTGATTCAAATACTAACATTGTTTTGTTATTTATTTAGTTTGAACCCGATTTTAATTACAAAGGCCATTGAGACTAGGGTAACTTTGCTTCTTATTTGTTTAGAGTTTAATTGTTGATTATACTTTACTATCTTGGAATGATCAATGATGTATGTAAGTTTCTGGTCTAACGGGATGGAGCAAAACTGGTATGTGGATAAGGTTACTTCTTAACTACCTATTTGACTTATGTCATTAGTACTCTCGGTTGTAAGGATTATGAGCCAATTTTCAAATTTTCTATCTACATAGCCTCTCGGCTTAATCGGTTGTAAGGCTTTTAAGCCAATTTAAACTGTTTTGGTACTTGGTATTTCTCAATTGGTTGGTTGTAAAGCTTAGGAGCCAACATTTTGCAAGTACATCTTTTATAACTCTATGTTGTTCAGGTTAAAATAGGTATTTATACAGCTTTTGGGTATAGTTGATTAGGAGTTCGCCCTAGCGAGAACCTCTTAAGCACGGAGATCGAGGAACCACACAGCCAACCATATATTTCTTTTCCGTCCTCATCTAGCTCCTTTGCCGCCTTCATCACCATGGATTCCAGAATCTCTACAGGTGGCGATCCCCCAAACCCACTGGACCCGCCTTCGCCGCTTTTCTTTTCTGATGATGCTCGTTCTGCGGTTTGTGTTATGGTGATGTCGGCTGGGTTTGTGGTCTCTGCTCAGATCGTGCTTCCGTATTCTCCGCTTGCAATTTCCTGTCGCCACCGCCGCCTCTTCTCGTGCTCTCTCCACCTCCAACGTCATCGTTGCATCCTCCACAACCTTCTCTCTCCCCACTGTCTCAGCCTTCCGTCAAGCTTCCTCTACCCTCCGTCAACGTCCCTCCGTCTATCACCGTCAATGCTTCATGGTCGAAGCTTGATCGTACCTATGTTCCCTTGTCCAAAAATCCCCCGGGTTCCTCCAGTTCCACAAGACCCTCCTCCTCCGGTGGCTCATGTCCTCTTGCAGCTTGTCACTCCTCCCATCGCCGTGAATCTCCACGGGCTTGTTAGTCCGCCTGAGTTGCTTCTTTTAAAGTCCGACAGATCTATTACGCTAGTGATAATGAATTTTCCATCTCCGGGAGTCTTTGTATTCTCTGGTGTGGATGTTCCCACCTCATTGCTCTCTCAATTCCAGAAGATTCTAGGAAGCTTGTTTGCTCATGTTTGGAGTGTATTTGCTTCCTCCATATCTCCTTTTGTGCACATTGGTGACACCTATATCGCCTTGTTGCGATTCCTTACCGCAATATATGGATTTTGGACTAGTTTTGTTTCGTTGATTGGTACTACGAGTTTGGTATCTTTTCTTTGGTTGCAGCTAGAGAAGAACATAATCATTTGGCCTTCTTCAGTGAATTTGCCTCTTTCGGGTATTTATTACCCTTTAATATCCTTCGTGGAGCTGTTTATCATCCCAAGTTTTCCTCTTATTTGGAGTGGCGCGGATGCTCAAAACACGTCGGTATTGCAAGGATATTCCTCCCGACTTGTGGTCTCCTCTGCTTTTTTTTGCAGAGCCGGTAGCCCTTTGGGTTACATTGGATACGTTTTATCAAGAAGTTTATGTGATCGTTCCTCTTGGTCGATCTCCTATGAGCTTCTTTGATGATGTATCTCTTATCCATTTCTTTTTGACCGTATATTGGTTTGCGTTGGTGCATTTGTTGCTTTATTTTGTTGTGTTTCATTTGCATTTGGATGTAATTTCTCCTCCATGGATGGAGTTTGAGGTTTAAGTTAATGAGAGTTTGGTTTGATAAAAAATACAGCTTTTGGGTAAATTTATAACCATAATAACCCATTAGAACCGAAGACCCGGACCCGAAATTACCAAAATTGACCTGAAACACATAGGAAAAATTGAAACCGATTTATACTTGAAATTTTTGGATCTTTGCAGGTATGCCAAAAATGGAACTGACTCGACCCGGACACCACATGACCCGACCCTTGTAACAACCATTATTGCATGGAAGATCTTGTGAGAACAAGCTCTTGTTGAAGTTGAGAGTCTCCTTATAGAAGATTATATGGAACTGGACCAACATGTCTACTGCTTCCCAATTTGATTTAACAGGAGGTACAATCCTTTTCTTCCCTTCTATTATTTCCATGAAATAATAGTTGTATGCTTTGTCCTCTACTTCCATTCTGTCAAACGCCAATCTGAACTTCAAGGCATGTTCTAGTATCAAATAGGTGGAGTTCCATATCGTCTTTACATCCAAGGGGAGGCTACCTCTTTGTATCCTTCTCGACTCAATGCGATTCTCAAACGCCTTAAGTTTAAGAGTTTGTGAATTTCAGTAAAATTGATGTCTGTCTCTTGAAGTCATTCTCTCACGATCAAATTCAGTATGTGAGTTGCACACCAAAGATGCATGTACTTTCCATAGAGAACAAATGTATCATCTACCTCACTAAACTCCACATTGAATCTCCTCATAGCTGAACTATTATCAGTGGCATTTTACAAGGTTAAGGATAAAACTCTTTTTATGTCCCACTCAGCTAAACAGTCTTTCAACACCTTGGCAATTGTAGCTCCCTTATGATCAACCACACTCTTAAAGCCGGTTATAAAATTCTCCAGGTTCCACAAAGCATCAACAAACTGGGCTGTGACGACCATGTACGATGCTCCAGTATGTTGACACACCCATATGTCAGTAGTCAACGACAACTTTTGCTTGTTCTCTCCAAGGATCTTCTTCATTGCCTCCTTATTCTTCACCTACATCTCAACAATATCTCTGGTGCTTGTTCTCCTATACTTAGGATTTGGTAACATCACTCTACTTCCACACCAGACTATCATCCCAGGACAAACCTACTCCCCAATCACTATCATTTCATTATTAAATTTCCTAACTACATCACTTGTCACCTTAAAAATTCCTAAACCACCATCACCATCCTGATTCAATATTGTCTGATCATTAGTACTAAAATTCTGAGTAGTTTGCCAAACCTTATTTTCCTTGCAAATAACGTTTAGGTGCTTCTTCATATTAGATGTATCAGACTTTGACAGGATGATCAACCCTCTCTTAGAGTAGTGACATTTGACATTGTTGTTGTCTTCCTTCTGCCTAGTAAGTGTCTCCACACCCACGACCGTGTACCGCTTGCCCGATTTCTACCCATAGACTTTGAGGCACTGCCATCATCCTATGACTTCCCCTCCCCTTTATCTCATGGTGTTTGTGTTTGGAATTGAGCATCATCATCGGATCCATCAGAGATTTGGTCGTCTGATTGGTTTTCACTTTTGTTTGGAACTTCACAGTATGCCATCTATAATGAAGAGTAAAAAACAATCAGTAGTAAGATATATTTATATACTAAACTTAACATAATTCAATACATTTCGTGTGGGTTCATTCGGGTTCAGTCAATGTCGATCAGGTTAAAGGGGGTTTAAACGGTCTCAAACGGTTCCAATCGTGTCAAACATAACATGTTCGAGTAGGTTTAAACAGTCTAAAATTGTTCTATGTTCAGGTAAATCCCTAAATCGCGTTTAGGGAAAATCCCCAAATCTATTCCAACATATTTAATTTATTTCCAAAGAATCCCTAATCTACTTAGTTATCACAAATCAAAGTCAAAATAAGAATCATAAACGAAATCAAAATTGAAACACATGCAAAATCCGAAATCAGATCAAAAACAAAAACAAGTGATACTAACCAGGAATCAAACCGGAAACAAAAACATGCAAAAACGAAATCAGGAATCAAAACGAAACAGAAACATACAAGAAAGAAATCAGGAAATGAAACGAAGTGAAACAGAAACGAAACCGAATCCAAAAACAAAACAAGCAACACACGAATCGAAAACCAAAGCAAGCAAGAAACGAAACGAATCGAAAAAGACGAAAACAAAAGGTTAATATACAAGATGAAAAAATGAAATCAAAAACAGAATCGCTTACCAGTGAATGAGTTCGAGACGTCTCAGATGAAGGAGAGCCCGATGAAAGTTTTTGGTAAGGTTCCAGTGTGATCATAAGCTTAAGGTTTCTTCTGCTTTTGTGATGTTAGTCTGAAAACTGAATCGTCTCAGATCAATGTGTTATCATATATATATATATATATATATATATATATATATATAGATGATTATAAACTATTTATGTATGGTATATTATATAATATATATATATAATATAATGAAATCCGTGGATATCGGAACGGTTCTCGGGTAAGATATGAAAGCGACCCAGGAACCACATATATGAAATTTATATATCTAACATGTTTAAAATTAAAGATCCGAACCTGACCCGATCCGCAATTTTTGGGTCGGAAAGGATCGGGTCCACATATATGGATAAAAATTCCCAAACCTACCGTCGACCATCTAATTATTTTTATTTAAAACAATTTTTAAAAATACTAGTATGATTAGTGCGAGCATAAATATTATTAAAAATAAATTTTAAAAATAAAATTATTGAATTAATTTAACAATAATAATAATATTATAAAACTCTATAAGACAATATTATAATTAAACATACATATATTATTATTATTATATTTAAAAGATATTTTATAATTTATTATAAATACAATTTATAGTAATAAAATAATTTATAATTATATATTTTTATGTATAAAATTCAATACATAAATATCTTATTTAAAATATTTTTATTATTTATATGTATAAATTCAAAATTTATATAAACAATACGAATCTACTATATAAAATCCAAACTTGACGACAAAAAAAAAAATCCAAACTTAACATTTATTATATTTAAAAATATTTATAAACATTCTCATATTTATCTTTTTTTTTAAATTATGTATATCTGTAAAATAAAATTAAAAATCTTCATAGATATTTTCATATTTATCATCTATATTTGTTTTTCATTTTTATTATCTCCAAAATAAAATTTTAAAAAATTCTATATATTTATATTTATCGTCTCTTTTTTTATTGAAGATTAAATATATCTACATAATAAAATTAAAAACACAATAAATTACTAATATAAATTAAAGTTAATACAGTAATTAACATAATCTCATTAATGACAAATTAGTGTAATTAGTCACTTTGAAATGTATATAAGGTCAAAAGCAATTATGAGCCGGCCCAGACCAACATTTAAAAATGATGGCCTAATATGGCCCAAGTCTCTTTTCGCCGTTTTGCTTACAAAGAGAAATTCAGGAGAGAGATCATAGCTATTCGGAAACCTTATTCGATCGGAGTATCAAGCTGAATCTAAGCGATGTCGGATCCTTACGAGATGGTTATGGGTGGAAGGTTAGCGTTCAAAGGAGGTGATCTAGCCACGAGGAAGTCGATCGAAAAGAAGAAGAAGAAGAAACAAAAGAAGAACAAGGAAAAGCTCGATGTCGAAAGATGGCTCCCAACGGTTCAGCTACCGGCGCCCCCGCAGAGGTTAAAGACGATATCTACGCTATCGACGCCTCCAAGAAGAAGAAGTACGATGAGCTATTTCGCGTGGAGGCAAAGAAGTTTGGTTACATTCCGAAATCGAACTTGGAATCCGTGGCAGAGGCTCTGAACCAGGGCCGGCCTGGGGCTAAAGCACATAAAGCTTGGTGTTTTAGGCGCCAAACAATATTAAGAATTTTAAGGGCATCTTTTTTTTAAAGTTTATTGTAGTGCAGTGGTTAATTTGCTAATTTCTCCTCTAAAAGGTGGCGGGTTCGACCCTTCTAGGGACATTAATTTTTAAGTTGCTTTAGGCATCATTTGGTAACAGGCCGGGCCTGCTCTGAACGATAGAGTCAAGAAGAAGGCAGACCGCTACTGTAAATAGAATGTTTTGCATCTCATATTCTAGTTTGGATGCATAATTGGATTGATGTTTGTAGAATCTAATGGATTTCTAAGTACACATTGTTTCAAACTTTCAATACTTCTGGATTCCTATGTGTTGTTTCTTATGGATTAACCCTCTGACACCTTTCCCTAAAAGGCCAAATGTTCCCGACCTGCATCCACCTTGAACGCCTTCTTTCAGGTATGTCTTCTCTTATAAAATCGCCCCTTTCCTGAGAATCTGTAACGGTGTTGACTGGTGGCAGATCACGGCGGCAAATTGGGCATGAAATTGTGAAGCCTTAGCCATGGGGTTATACAGTTATTATGGTAAATATGTTTACATGGTAGCTCTGTAGCTTCCCCTCCAGCAATAAATTCCTCCATGCACACCGTGCATTGGGACATATCGTTGGTTAGATGTTGTGATGTAATCTTCACGGTCGATAGCGCCTCAATGGTGGGTTTTGATGCAGGTGGTGGTCCAGGCCTATCGTCTTTGTGTTAGCTGTTCGATCAGCTGCTCAAATCCTGATCCTCTAGTAAAAGAAATCATGTGGATTCATACGTCTGGGTGGTACTGGATTAGGTGGCACAATCATGTTTCCAAGTGGATTGGTTGGATCAGTGGGCCGTAGTAGTAGTGGCGTCTTTGCCTCGTGTTCCACGTTTCTGGATCTTGCCCTAAGAAAGGGGTCTGCACCGAATCCACCTATCATTGGAGGATCAAACATGAGCGATAGAATTTGAGAAGAAGTGTCTCAGGAGAAGCATCAAAAGGTGAAGTGGCATGACTGAAAGCTATTCGAGGCCGTCTCATCTCAATCTCGACAACAACTTGCCTTAAGCATCGAGGGCACGCGATCTCTAATAGGTTCAGGGAGCTAGAATAACATTTGCAGGGCAAGTAGCTAATCACGTAAACACTGTGTCACAAGTGGTGAACATACTCGGAGACGAAAACGAAGCTGCTAATTACAAGTAAATGCATCTACTCGATCGGATTAGGCAGTAACGAGTATCAGAGATATAAAGAATATATAAAAAGAACAGGAACATCATGTCATTATATAGAACAATGATACATTAACTCCACAAAAACAATCAATTCTTGTGCAACAGAAAAAAAAAAACTACCAAAACACTTATATGCAAAAGATTAAATCTTTCTCATTCTCTCTTTGTTTGTATGGAGGAAATTTCATGAACTAGAGCAAAGCAAGCTGCTGGATATCATAAGGATGAGCATCTCAAGCAGATTCTCTCCTAAAAGATCGACTACCGATTACGATTCGCTGCTTCTCCTGGATGAAACGCATCCCAGAACACAAACTCATCCCTGTTCGGACAAGGAACTTGACCTGGAAGACAAGTTATCTGTCCATTGTTCCTCCCAACTCCACAACATCCCGCATTTGTCACCCTAAACCCTGAACCATTCACAATTAAGTAGATGAAACTATCAAGAGATGTTTCAGGTAAATTGAACTCGGTCGTGTTTTGGTTAAGAGGTGACTCTTACCATAGCGAGAAGGATTGGCTACCATGTCTTGGAAGATACCATAAGCATTGATGTAAGTAAACTTGGCGTCAGGTGAATGATACAGTTCATACATTCATATGGTATGAAGAGAATGACAAAAGAACAAAAAAAAGTTTGCTCAAAAAGTCAAGAATTTTTTGTTTTGTTTGACAATACGGGTAATCCGGTTCGACAGACACTGTGAGTTCCGAGCTAGGTCACGGAAACGTTTCCTCCCTAGCTGTTTTTCGGATCAACGAACGACATGAGACCCGACTGTGGTTTAGTTTCAATGGAGATTCAAACCCAAAGGAGAGTTGCTAACACATTCCCAAATCTCGCATACTATTTAAATGATTAGAGATTTGAGATTTGAAACTAAGATTGAGAAACTTAGACAAATCATGAGATGTGAGGGCCACTTGCATAATGTTGATCATGTGTCCTGTGTCCTGGGATTATGGCAATCAAACGGCTAAAATTGATCATGGTTGGGTTCGAGATGTTGAGGTATGGATGTATGTATTAATGGAGGTAGATGATCGTCATGATTTATATAATGTGGTAGTTGAAGTTCATAACTTCTCTGTCTTTGTTCATGGTTTCTTGTTGTTCAGTGATAAAATAACAAAATAATAACTTTGGGACCATATTCTGAAGCCTTTGTGAAATTGTTGCTGTAATGTGACTGAGGTTTTGAAGTCGGTGATTCACAAATTTGAAGCATGATCTTGTTGGGTTTTATGACAGGGCAATTTAGTTAAGCAGCCACCCTGGATTCTTTATCAAAATAAAGAAAACCTTTCAAAAAAAAAAATAAAGAACAGAAAAATTGAACATATCTACACCAACCACATGCAAGGATTCATGAACACTACAAAGCATGTGTCATTGAACACTGACAATTCCATTTGTTTTACCAAGCAAAAGGATAACTTTATTAATGGAGACTTAAGAACTTTGGGTAATATATACATACACACACATGTGTGTGTGTGTGTTCATGAGAATGAAATCAACCTTCTTCAGGTGAATATCTTTTAACTCTAACCCTTTCACCATTGAAGTATATGTATTTGAATTCAGAGAGGTACCTCCTAAGAATCAGTTTCCTCTTTTCTTCTTGGCCGAGTACCCTGAAAGCTCGTGCCACTCTCCTTGTTGTATCTTCGTCCGGCCTCACCTTTAGCTCCTCCATGTCTGCAAATACCTGAAAGAGAGAACCTGAAAATGAGTCTCAAAGCAAGCCATATTTCTCGCAAGCTTAAGGAGAATCTACAGAGTAACATCCATATCATTCGAGAAAAGAAAGAAACTTTCCATACCTCGATGACCTTATCTTGAAGGCCATGGTGGGCATACAAAGCTATCATCCTAGCGAACAAGCGTCTTGGGATAGATCGTGTATGCGTATGCAGAATCATGTTCCATAAAGATTCTGCCTCATCAGCCCTTTCGTCCATATCAAATGCCAATAAGAGGGTATCGTATGTTCCCATTGTTGCGCCTTGGCCTTTGCTTAACATCCACTTAGCTACCTTGTGTGTGTGTTTTTTTTTTTCACTAGACCAATCAACTCATGGCAAGATCTATAGCAAAAACTACCACTTGAGGCGTAGGAAGTCATGTTACTTACTTGAATCACACGGTGCCATTGGCTTCTCTTCCTTAAGATTTGCAAAGCCTTGGCTGCAGCAATAATGGGAAATTCAACCTCCCAAGCTACCCATTTGTTCAAAGCTCCATAAACAGCTTCTTTTTCATTTGGGAGTCCAGAGAGCTGCCAGTTGAGAGTTGACTAGTTTATTCTCGTACTGTTTCAGTTACAAAGATTCCGAAACACATGTTTTTAACAGAAGTTTTTTCTCACTTACCATTCGGACAAGATTAAGGGCTTTCTGCCCGGAGCCAGCAGAGTCATTCTTCTTCCACAAATGATGCTCTTTCTTCCCCACTTTCTTTATCTCCTTCCTACAACAACCACACACAAAAAAAAACTTACTAATGAAACATAAATTACAAATATTATTCACTTGTGTAATACTAACAACATACCTATTGACAGTGGCTCCATAACTTCCGTTCACCTTCCCGGCTTGCTCCTCTGAGAACTTGAAAACAAATTCCACCATTATGAATCAAGTTTTAAAGGTAAAGAAACAATATAGATAGATTTAAACAGAACAAAAAAAAACATTTTTTACCTTTGCCCTGATGCAAAAACCAAACCTTTTCGTCTTCAAGCAACTTGGAAATTCAAGCATGCAAATTCCTGAGAATTCTGAAATTGATAATCCTTGCAACGGGAATCTCCCGAGATTCGGATTAAAGTCACAGAGCACCATTACTGTTCTGACTTCCCAGTAAACACAACCTGGCTAGTGAAGAAGTGAACATGAAAACTGAAAAATTACGAAACTGGGAAATTTTCAAATTGGAGTTGTTCAAGATAAAGACAAAAGGGTGCAATCTTTAATTGAACCACATAAAAAAAAAAAAAAAAAACCTGATATGATATGATGCAGCGAGAACAAAAACGTATTTAGGGTTTTACAGGTTCGAATTCGAGTGATGATGTACAGAGTGAGTCGGAAAAAAAAAAAATGTACAGAGTGAAGGATCAGATTTACGGGCCTTTTAGTAAACCGATGCAAATGGGTTTAACCAATAACTAAACCGATTAGCAACCGAAGCATTTTTGTTACACCTTTTATAACTCAACCGGATGATTAGAACGTACACTATATATTAAACATGGGCCTCATTTGACAATTCCAACCCAAGAGAGACAACCGACTGATTCCCAACCCAGGATAAAGGTCTGGTCTGTTCGTTTCGCAGTTGTGGCTAGTCGCAGCGACAATCGTTCATTTCATAGTTACTAACGATTTGCCGAATTTTTTTTTAAATCGCAATTAAAATCAGCGACTGAGTTTTGAGTCGCTAATAGCTATTTTAAAGTTGCTGTTGACAATGACTACCAAACGCACATGTATGGAGTCGTTGTCGTTATTGCTGTTGCCAACGACTATCAAACGAAAAAGACCAAACTATGGGTGCAGTTGAGAGGAAAAAGTAGAACAAAAATTAGTGGAATAATGAGTTAGAAGAATTATGGAAATAAGTTATGCTAAATTTTTCTTTTTATAAAGAAGAGAAGAAAAATCTCACCAGGATTGAAGTTTTTTTCTTTCTATTTAAAAATGTGGTTCCACAATATTTTACTAAATATTTTTTAATTATAATATCTAATTTTGTTGGATTTTGTTCATCTAAATGAATAATCATTTAGATCCTTTATATATATATAATATATTTATTATGTTCTAGTTAGAGGTAGGTATGGACGAATTTCTAAAAGATTTACGATATTTGGATTCATAAGATCATTAACTTTTCTATCCAAATTTGTCGAAACTATAATTTTATTATCTGGATCAAAAGCAATATTCAAAATTTGAATATATGTGAAAAAATCAGATTCACCATATATCTCACACCAAAACAATGATATACTTTAATAAATCTATGAATATATTCTTACATCTCATTATAGCAAATGCGCATGGATTTCCAATTTTCCATGTAGAATCTACGTGTGTTTAATTGAAGAAGATATAAATAGTTAATTAACAACTCCTAGTACGACCAAAAAATAATTCTAAGAAGAATCAATATCAAAGTCGATATAATTAAGAAGGTCCCATAAGAATTGATATTGAACTAAACGAGAAGAGAGATACTTATCTCCACTTCCACCTCTCACCCAATTAAACTCATGCATTAATATTATGACTCATCAATGATATATCTAGAAATGATATGATGTATATATATATATATATATATATATATATATATATATAGGAAAAAGAAAGAAAAAAAATCAAATTCAATAGTTAGTAGAATTAAAATGATAAGAAATGATCATTTATGAAACAATATTATAATTAAAATGATAAGAAATTATCATTTATGAAATAATAGTTGAATTAAAATTACAATATACACTCTTAAGCAATGGTTTCACACTGTCTACGTATACATTTATAAAGTAGGAATGTTGTTTTTGTTTTATCAAATATCATTAAAATACATTGATATTTAAGCATGTACCAAGACCACTACGTCAGATCAAATATATAAAAATAATAAAATTTGTAATATAAATCTAAAAACAAATCTAGCCCTGGGCAATCGGATACCCAATCGGTGTTCGGTTCCACCCATTCGGTTCTCGGATATTTCGGTTCTATGTATAGAAGCCCCAATCGGTATTTTACAAAAAAATCGGTTCGGTCCGGTTCGGATCATGTCGGGTTCGGGTCGGTTCGGTACTTTAACGTAAAATCCGAATAAACCCGAAATACTTTCGGATATTAATCGGGTTCGGTTCTTTTGTAACCAAAGTACTCAATATAACTTAAAAATACTCGAAAAACCCGAAAAAAATTCGAAAAATCCGGAAAATATCCGAAAAACCCGGAATAAAACCCGAAATACCCGAATATCCCATAAATTCTGAACCAAAACTCGGAAAAAAATCCAAAAACCGGAAAATATCTACCCCGAAAAATACTAATTTATATTGTAAATTAAATAGTAATAGATTTTAATACTTATAAGTGAATATCTCCTTAGCATTTTATGTAGTTTTAAATTTTTTAATAAATTAAAAGAAGTGAACTAGTAATATAATATAGTTATTGGTATAGTTCGGGTTAATTCGGGTATCCAATTGAATATCGGTTCGGTTCGGGTAATACCCGATATCCAAAGTAACTTGCACTTGGGATCCAATCGGTTATTTTGTTGGATCCGAACCCGAACCGATACCGACTTTTCCGGTGCGGATCCGGTTCGGTTCTTCAGGTTCGGTTATTATGCCCAGCCCTAAACAAATCTATCAAGTATTTAAAATTTAAAACAAATTCCGCGTGTTAGTGTGGGTGTTAACCTAGTACATATAATTGTAAAAATAATTACTTGAGTATGTTTTTATATATATACAGGAGGTTTCAAAATTATGACTATTAATTGAGCATAAAAATAAGAGAGACGGAACAGGACACACTTAATACGAGAGCATCCAATATCTGAAATGGTCGAAAGGACCACTAGGAGTAGGAACCACACTTGTCCAAAGATATCCGAAATTTTGGCTAAGTCATTGTCTTTAGCCAAATTCGTCATGTGTCCACTTCACTCGACTGTATCTGTCTACCTTCTTGTCCATTTTCATTGTCTCTTTTCAATATAAGATGTCTAGTAGGATATGCACAAAAAACAAACGATTTCACCGAATTGTTCCAACATTGAATCATTATATTAATTAATGGTGTGTGGCGCAATGATGCATTTACCGTTTTTGTTTTGTGGTGAACACCTAAAAACGTTATACAACACTATTCAGATATAATTCCGTATTACAAACGGAGCATAAAACAATAATTGTGACACGTAAACATATTTCATCCTGATTTGAAAATTTGTTTTCTGACAATCGAAAAATATTATTATTCCTTCAAAATTTCAAAAACTATTCCTGCACTAAATGCATCTGTTTCCTTTGTTTTATTGTTTCTCATCCTGATTTGGATGAAACTTATCCTACCACAGATCTGAAGAAGAACGCAATGGTGGCAAAGCAAACCCACACAAATATATGAAAGATGAAAAGAGTGAGATAGGGGAGGATTTCGTTGGTGGGCAAGAGACCACACCCATAGTGGAGAACAGTGGTGGAGCCAGAAACGAATTTTAGCGGGGGCAGATATTAAATATATATATATATATATATATATATATATATATATATATATATATTGTTTTTTAGACAACAACACTTATATATTGTTTATAAAAAATTATGGTAAATATTTGTTATGATTTATATATGAAGCTTATTAAAAAGTTGAAAACTTATGACAAAAATATTTACTGCAACAGTTGTAACGAACTTTACTCATAAAAAATTAAACTATATATAGTTAATAAAATAGTAAAAATAGTCACTTACTTGTAATATTAAATAAATAAAAATAATTCATACGTTAATATTTAATATAATTACGTTTTGTATGCATGTAAGCAAATGAAATAAAGTGTCTATATCTTTGAGTTTGCTTATATGCATTCATTTGACTAATTTTAGTAAAGAGTGAAAATAAATTGAGAAGATTATAGTAGATTAATGAGTTGTACGTATTCAATCTTATTAATCTTATATACATGGGAAAGAGAATAACTATGAAGTAATTACCTAATACTGGACATTAATAAAAGACATAATTACGTAAATTGTGATTAGATATAATCATTGCAATTGTGATACTCTTTCCCGTTACACAATTTACCTAAAGAAAAATAGATTGGTTAAGAAACAAATAAATCAGTGGGGGCAAACAATTTGTAGTGAATGGGGGCAATATTTACTTGTCTTTATAATTTATACTAAGCATAATTATTTTATGGGGGGCAGCTGGCTCCTCCTCCATCAACCTACATCCACCACTGGTGGAGAAAGAAATCATAATAACTTTACTGAAATTATTTTTAATAATATTCAAAATCAAATCAAACACAAACATAGAATTTTTTACTCTATTTAAATTACTTTGAATTTGTAAAACTTAACTTCGATCGAGGGTGTTAACTCTATCATAGGTTGATCAATCAATCATTTTCAGTAACCCCCTTTAGTTATGTGTACTCCTCAAGGCATGTCTTGCTCACTAATAATAATTGTCCCTCAATTAATAAAAACTTGCTTTTGCGACAACTTCACGGATAGTGTTTGTCATGAAAATATAACTAAAATAGTATTAACAACAAATTTGTAGTACTATCGTGTTTTCTTTGAATAACTCAACCAAATCCAAAGAAATATTCAAAACATTAACATTTCTTTTATATTTCAAGAAATTTCCTCGATATCCTTAGTTTCAACGTCGGTATGCAATTTTACTTTTTGGAAAAGAAGACTTTTTAAACCACATTGATTATTTCCTTTATTTCTCCGAAGGCAGCTAATAATTATCGACCGTTAATTAACGCCACCACGTAATTGCGAACAAGAACGACCGCAGTTCTGGATAATATATAGACATGTGCCATCGGCACACATGGGACCGAAGCCGTGTGACGTTATCTTTGGCTAACGTTAAGATCGTTTCCGACACGTGTTAGCGTACGAGTAGTGCGAGTTTGTAGTTTCCAGCGTTAAGCGTTAACCGGGAAGCTAGGAAACGCGGGCACTCGGATTTAGTAGCAAATTTAGTTGTAACGTGTAAAAGATAAAATGTTAAAAAAATATATTGTTAATAAATGGAGTAGTTTTAAAATATTTCAATAAATTATTGTTTGAATTTTTATGTAAATTTCACATTGGTTATCTGAGTTGAATCTAGTTGTTTAGTAAAGCTATTGGATATATGTCTTCTAATTAACTCCTCTATTGGCGATTATTAAATTAGGTTTATTTTATATCAGGCGATATATTTATACTGAATCTTTCTTATCGCTCCATACTAATTCATATGCTAAATATATTTTTTAGTTATTTTTCTAATAGTGTATGTATCAAAATTTTGGAAACTAATAATGCAATATAGGTAATTTTTTTTCATATATATATATAGGTAAGTTATGTCTTTTCAGGTAGGAATGGAAGAAAACTATTAAGAAATCGAAAATTTACCCTGTTTCCAATAAATGTGCAATTCCCTAAACACCGTTTGAGGAACTTTGAAACAAATGATTTATGATGTTACTAATTATAATATCGTTAGACACACAAAAAAAAATAAAAAAATAAATAAATTTACCAACACGGAATTATTCGATTATTTTTAATGGCAAATTGATGTGTAAGTGTATATAAAGACTTGTGCAATTCACGATAATGGTCACATCATTAATGATTAGTTAATTATTACATCGAATTCCTTGACTTCACTCAAAAACCTTCACGATGACGTCATCTGATGCAAGATATTAATACTTACACGTATACACACACTTATACATAATACATATATATATATATATATACGTGTAAAACATGAGATTCTCTTTGCGATGTCTCGGTCTATATAAATTTCATTTTCTCTCATAGTTGTGAGTCTTGTCATACATCGGTCTTCAATCACGTTCTTGGCAAAAACATTTTTCGATCTTTCAATGTCAGAAGAACTTCAAGAATCCGAGGTTATATTTTCTGATGAATATCACACGAGGAACAACAACATGACTAGTAACAACGAAATCAATAAAACAAAGCCTCCGGCGACGGAGAAAAAGTCATCTCCGGTGAGAATCCCGTCGACAACTATTTTTCGGTGTACGGAGGAAGAGGAGGAGGAGGAGAAAGAAATGACTCCGCCACATGTCATCATCGGAAAACGAAGGACGGAGGCGCAAATGGCATTTTCCTTTTGTACCCTCAAAGGGAGAGACTTGAGTCGTCACCGTAACTCCGTTCTTAGGATGACCGGTTTTTTGGAAGTTTAATTGATCAAATAAAATGAGAACCTGTCCGGTTTAGTTTACTCTGGTTTGATTCAGTTTATGTCGTATTTCTTCCTTCGGGTGTATAAAACGGCTTCGAAATGAACCAAACTATCATGATTTTTTTTTTTTTTTTAATTTGGTGAAAGAAAATTAGTTTAGTATGTAGAATATATTTCCATATTTCATCAGATAAAATGTTAACTTTCTCAATAATTATTATTTATGCTAACTTTTTGCTTGGTTTCTTGAGAAGTGGAAAAACAATAAGAATCAAATCTTTTGTTAAATTGAGTTATATAAGGGTTTGCTTGTGAAGTAATTGGTTCCTTGGCTTGTACGTAGATTTGGTATTTGGACCACCTTCATGGGATTCTGCAATTTGCTCGCTAACATGAACCGTGAAAGCTTTGTTTGCTATTGTGAACTAAACCGAGGGATACATACATCTTGGAAAGTACTTGAAATGACAGGATTTAATGCTTTGAATGATAACAGTGGTCAAGGCAGATTAGTCCGTGATCGATCAAGACTATTTTTGTTTACCTTTCAAAAAATCTTTGATCAAATAATAAGAAAAAGAAACTCGATCATCTGATTTCTTATCTTTCCAAAACTTTTTATGTTATAACAAATTTAATACCAAAATAAACAATTTAAACAATATTTCTTCCATTTCATAATAAGTGTTGTTTTAGAATTATTTTTTCATTTCAAAATAAGTATCGTTTTAGATTTTTAATACAATTTTTAACATAAATTACCTATTTTTACCCTAGTATTAACCTATAAAAATAAAGATACCAAAACATTAATTAGTTATAAGGGTATAATAGAAATTTTAATAGGTTTCTTAATCCGTGTAAAAATGGTAGAATAACACATATTATAAAAAGAAACTGAGAGAGTATGTTACTAGAAACTAAAATGATTGTTGTCACTTTGACCCGGTCAAAATCCGAACGAACCAGACCATACCAACAACATCAAACTTCTCAGTTTTTTATTTACCATTACATTCTGAACTTCTATCTGATCGATGAACTTTAAAAAAATTATTAGTTCAGTTCGCTTATGCAACTCAAACCAATCAACACTTTAATCTTCTTTTATTTTACTTCCAAAACAATATAGAATATTTAACAAATTGTTTTTGTTCAAAAAAAAAACAATATAGAATATATAGAATTTACAAAAATATATTTTGAAATTATAGACAAAGACCATACGGCTTTAACCTAATTAGAGCCCAAAAAACAAGTATGGTTCAATTCAGAAGAATTGATGCACCCCAATTTACTCAAATGATAACAACATAAAATTACTAAATACATTTAAAATGCAAAATGACTTAAAATTTCTAAACAAGTGAAAGTGAAATATTAACCATGTTGACAATAAAAAATTGTTAAAATAAACCAAATTGATACCTTAAAAAGAAATTGACTTTTGGTTGGGTATATGTGGTCCAAATATATACTCATTAGTCTAATCAACATGGAGCTTATTTTATGTTTATGGAATGTTACATGTCATATCTATTTGAACACACCCCCTAAACGTATTTGCTGATAATTTAAAAAATATTAGTTAGCCACTAGTGACTTAGTCGTATATATACTCGTACTGTATGTTGAAGTCGAACGGTGATGGTTATAAATTATAATTATAGATCTCGGCATATCAATTTCTATCATAAGCCTACATTCTTACAGCAATCGTTAAATTAATTGGCAAGTGCTCAGAGAATTGGTTAAATTTTATCCAACTCTCAGCGAAAGTATCTTTTTGTTTTGTTATACTTCAACGACAGTACTAGTTAGGGCCTGGGACTTCGATTCTTCGGTTCGGTTACGGTTCGGTTATTCGGTTTTTGGTTTTTTTTTGTTTTTAAAAAATCTACCGATCGGTTTTTTCTTCGGTTCGGTTCGGTTTCGGTTCATAAAATTTCGGTTCGGTTCGATAATTTCGGTTCGATTTTATATTCCAAAGCTATATATCAAAACACAAATACAAACTGACAAAAATATATATATATATATATGAGAAGATTGAAACTTTTATGAAAATCTAAACCGATCGACAACTACAAGTCTACAATAATGAATAATAGGCCAGGGATTTCGGTTCTTCGGTTCGGTTTTTCGGTTTTTCGGTTTTTTCTATTTAAAAAAAAAAACACCAATCGATTTTTTTCTTCGGTTCGGTTCGATTTCAGTTCATTAAAATTCGGTTCGGTTTCGGTTCGATAATTTCGGTTCGGTTTTATATCCCACGGCTAGTACTAGTTGTTGTAGTAGATTTTATGTTAATTTGGCTTTAAGAAAATTTGTATTTTTGGATTTCAATTCAAAACTAATTGATAATAAATAGATTAACTAATGACTATAATCTTTTATATATCTTTTTTACATTCAGAGTTTTGGCCATTTGAATGTAGAATTTGTTCATGAGATGGCATACCAACCGGATGATTCAAGATTTAACCATAATCTTTTTATAGTTTAAATTAGGTTTTGATATTATGTTAATTTAGATTTATTATGGATTTATAACTCAAAATCAATTGGTCATAAATAGATTTTGACCATAACCATTTATATATTTATATATGATCTATTCCAATATGAGCTAGGATACTAACGTTGTATAATTTTGTTTGGGAATTCGGTCATAAAAATCATCAACTTTGCAGGAATGGCCAATTGAGATACTAACTTTTTGTGTGACCAAAAAAACATTAGACAATTCATTGACTTCCGTTAAAAACTCAAACTTTAGGTTAACTTGCCATTAAAGCACACCATTAACTTTTTTTAACGGAAAATTAAACACCATTAACCTCACCGTTTATTATTATCGTTAATGAAAAACGACGTTATTTTCTATTAAAAAAATTCTGCCATAAAAATCCCCAACTTTGCAGGAATGGTCAATTGAAACACCAACTTTTTGTGTGGCAAAAAAACACCAGACAATTCATTGACTTCTGTTAAAAACCCAAACTTTTAGATTGACTTGCCTTTAAAGCACACCGTTAACTTTTTTAACGGAAAATTAAACAACATTAACCTCACCGTTTATTATTATTAAAACGACGTCGTTTTCTATTAAAAAAAATATAAAATCGATCCAGCCGTGGATCGAACTTGAGACATGAGGCAAAAGTATACAGAACTTTACCATTGTGCTATTGTTCATCGTCGGTAATATATGAAACACATTTCATTATATCACCTATTAATAAGTCTTCCGGGATCAATTACAATTACTAAATCAGCCATGGCATCTGATTCTTCTTCGTCTCCGATGAATCGTTTAGCTTACACTCTTGAATGGTGAGGTTCGTCTCAGTGAATCCAGCATCGACAAAGCTAGATCGAGCAGAGAATCTGATGAAGAACTCCATGAATCATCTAGCTAAAGAGTTTTACAGAATTCTCAAGTCAAATCGACGGTATCTCGATCCAGAATCCGTCTCCGTTCGTTCTCGTAACTCTGCAAGAAACGTCTCTAATTCAGACTCAGAGGGCGAATTTGAGAATCAGATGCCATGGCTGATTTAGTAATTGTAATTGATCCCGGAAGACTTATTAATATGTGATATAATGAAATGTGTTTCATATATTACCGACGATGAACAATAGCACAATGGTAAAGTTCTGTATACTCTTGCCTCATGTCTCGAGTTCGATCCATGGCTGGATCGATTTTATATTTTTGTAAATAGAAAAACGACGTCATTTTAATAATAATAAACGGTGAGGTTAATTGATATTCATGTGTTTTCATTCATTTAGGATAGTGATCTGTGCTTATTTTGATCTCTTTTCCTTTCTTTCTTTTTTCCTTTGTTGTTCTTTGTCTAGTTTAGAGTTTAGTTGCATTTAGGACTAGGATTTAGCTTTGTGGTTTGTTTTTGGAGTGTTTGCTTGTGTTTTGTAGGTTCTTGGACAAATATGGAGCAGTTGGGAGGTTAAGGAAGCAAAGAGAAGAGCTCAAAGAAGAAGGAAAGATTGGCCAAATCGACAGTGAAATAACCGACCAGTCAAACCGACCAGAAGACGTCGATGGACTCTCGGCATTCAAACCGACGTATTGAACCGACGTCGCGTGGTCGGTGGAAACAAGCGAGTTTTGCACAATTTCGGGCAGTGAAATAACCGACCAGGCGAACCGACGAAAACACGTCGGTTGATTCCAATCATTTCAACCGACGAGCCAAACCGACATCACCACGTCGGTGATTTCCCTGTGAAGACCAAAATCAGACCCAGTTATTTACAATATTGCCACTACGACCCTTTCTTGTATAAATACTCATTTTGGGGGATTAACAACCCTAAGCTACCTAAGCCTTAGTTTTGTTTTAGGATTTGAATCTTGTAATCTTTGGTTTGGAGTTTAATTTAAGTACTTCTTTGTATCTTCTTAATTTCTTCTCTTAATCTCTCTTTAATCTTGTTATCTCATACTATCTTTATTGGTTTTGTGGGAACAATGAAGATTAGAGAGTAGAGTTTTTGGGTCTTGTGGATGAGGTTGATTTAGGTGGCTTATGTGATGATTAGTGATGCTTAGGACTTGTTTATGAATGATCCTTCTCTAATTAGTTGTGCTCTATGCTAGGTTGCAAGGAATTTTTGAATCTAGATGCTAGGCTTTTTCATGCCCGAAAGGTGTTCGATGAAATGCTTGAATGAACTTTTTAGAGGATTTTCATATCTTAGCCTAAGAGATTAGTTGTCTAAGGTGATTATTGGTAATAAGAACTTGAAATTAATGCTTGCTTGATTCTTAATCACAAATGATAATTTGATCTTGATTAGGGATTAGTCAAAGGGATTAGTGCCAAGAGATTAGATTAGTCTAATGATTAATGTTCTTAGTCTAAGGATTAGCTTTGCTAAAAGGTGTTTGATGGATATTATTGCATGCTTGTCTTTTAATTTGCAAATGAGAATTGAATGATTGCTTGATTGGCATAGGAGTTATGAACATGAGAATGTGATTAGCTTAATTATGATCATTAGCCTTGTTTAGCAATGTTTGATTGACTGAAGCATCCTTGATTGTCTCTAAACCATCTAGTCTCCGTAGCCTCATCCTAGGATCCTTATTTTATCTTGTTTAGTGCTTTATTTGCTTTATTTCTTTCTTGTTTGTTTAGGATTGTTAGTTAAACCTTCTATAATCTATTTGGCTTAGATTAAGTAGTATTTTGCATTTCTAATGTGTTGTTCTTCTTGCCTCCCTGGATTGATACCTTAAGTACTACAATGATAGGAGTAGACTTGAGGAATTGATCTAGAATCTACAAAAAGTCTATCATCAATTTGGCGCCGTTGCCGGGGAGGTGTAGCAATAGCCATTAGGATTTAGATTCTACTTTAGACTAAGCTTTTATTTTGTTTTAGTTTGTGTGGTTACTAACTCTCTTTCAAGTGTTTGTTCTTTTTGCAAGGTGCAAATCATAAGGAAGAGAGCATGGCTTCAGAGATAGCTTCAATGTTTAGGGCTATGTTGGAAGCTCAAGAAAGAGAGATGGCTTGGGACCCTACAAGTCATCATGGTTTTGAAGGCACATCCACTTATCAAGGTGATCTTCCAAATGAGTACTCTTCTCATGAGTACCAATATGGATATGGTGATGGATACCAATCTTGGAACATGGAGCATGAGCATGAAGCAACTTACTCCTCCCAATCATGTGATGAAGAGCTTCTCAACTTGGCAAGGATTACATTGGAAGGACAAGAGAGGTATAATGAGAGCTTAAGGATGATCAATACTGATTTTGCTCATTTGCCTCAAGATGCAAGCGTTGTTGAGCCAACACATGAGGAGAATGCTCAAGTCCAAGATGAGTTCTTGAAAGAAGCTGAAGAGACTATCAAGGAATTCGAAATTCTTCTTGGTTGCACTGTTGGTGAAGACCTTGTGATAAGGTATGAAGATGAGGATGAGGATGAGACAATTATGAGTCATTCAACCAATAGAAATAATGAAGGAGTAGGAGAAGTTGTGAGAGATGAGGAAGAGCCTTATGAAGATGGGTTGGTTGTTGAGTGCAAGGAGATAAAGGAAGAGAGCACACAAGATGAGATCTCAATCATGGAAGAGGAACCAAAGCAACCAAATCCCAAGCAAGAGCTAATTGGAGGGAATCTTATGGAGAAACAAGATGGTCCCAATGAAGAATCCTTCAAGGAGGATGAAGAAGATGGATCTCCAATGGCTCAACCCTTTCACAACTACCTTGATATAGTCTCCACCATATCACCAAGCTTTCATGATCCAAGGAAGATCCCTTTTGAGGAGATAAGGATTAAAGAGTTTAGGGGGTGGTTCTACGATGAGTATGATCCCGGTGATACAAACGCATGCCACATCCCTAACCAAAAAAGAGTGAAGGGATAGTCAAGCTTAGTGACTTAAAACAAGCTCACTTGGGAGGAATTCCCATGTCTATCCTTTTGGGGAGCTTTGAGGTCAATGCAAGGAAGAAGGGAAAGAGTTTGGGTGCAAAGGGACTTCAATGCTAAATCAAAGGATTATGAAGCCTATGCAATGGTCTAAGTTTGGGGGAGTCTTGTGCCACATTCGAAGATGCATCCACCTCCCATTCCTCCTCTCCATTCCACTCTCCAAGTAACACTCCAACTTTTGTCTTTTTGATTTTGCATTTTTTATTTAGTCTTTGGTCTCTTTCTCTTGCTTCTATCACACAAGGGACTGTGTGGTTTAAGTTAGGGGAGGAGACAAGTTGCTAATAATGTGTTTTGTGATCTTATTTTCTCTTTTGCATCCCTTGAGTCTCATGCATTCATCTAAGGCCTAGAAAATCCAAAAAAAATCGAAAAATTTCAAAAAACCTTTTCAAAAAGAAAGCATATAGTTGAGTCTAGAAGTCATTTAGGATTAATTTCATTAAAGTTTGAGAGTTAAAGCTTGTGTTCTTTATAAAAAAAAAATTGTTTGAGCATGTGGTTATTGGATGCATCTTGTGAACTTGAAATTAAGGAAGAACCCTTCTTGGATCTCATGCATTATTGTTCACTTCTTGGTTGAAACATGTTGTGATTTGAATCATTCCCTATCTATTAGAACTCTTAATATTGACTTGAATTATCATGTTGTGCAATGAAAGGTGAACTCATGGATACTTCATACATACTTGGACTATCTTCTCCCTTTCTACCACTCTCTTGTTAGTCCAAGTAGATTTCCCCACCTTGAACCAAGCTTTCCTTCAAGCCTAAACACTTTAGTGAGAGATGAGAGGCCTTTTTCTTGAATCAATTAGGCAAAAAGTGTTGAGTTTGGAACGACAAGGATAGTTCTTCATTGTAGATCTAGCCTTACATCATTGGGCTATGCATAGGATAGGAAAGAATTTTGGGGGAATTGGGAAGAAAAAGAAAAAAAGGGAATGAGGAAAGGATTGAGAAAAGAAAAAGGGGATTGGAAAAGAGAAAGAAAAGTTGATAGCTCTAAGTGTTTATGAAAGATAAGTCTCAAGTTTTAAAGAAAGAAAAGAAGCCAAAGTTGGCTCAAGAATTAAAAGAGAAGAAAAAGAAAAGAGACTAGTGAAAAGAAAAGAAAGAGCTAAGCAAAGAAAAGAAATCCCCTAAGTGTTTAAAGAAGAAATAAGTGATCAAAGTTGGGATAAGAAGACAAAAATACCTTAAGAAAAGGGTAGCTTAGGAAGGGAATCTTGGGTTTAGAAGAAGAGTTAAGATTATTATAGGGGTTTGGGTAGAATGAGAATCTATCCTTGTATGCATGAGTTGTTTCTTACTCTTAGCATTTTGCTATAGTTCATTCCTTTCTTGAGTGATCCTTTGTTTTTGAAACCCACACTTCATTTGAGATCAATTTTATCTCAAAACCTTAACCCTTTAGCCAAATGTGTTCATTTGATTTGCACAATCATGATCCACCATTGCTTAATGAATGTTAAAGGGAATGAGGATAGGAATTCATGTGTAGGTTGGGGCTTGAACTTGATGCATGTGTTGATGGGAATGGCTAACTCTTTTGGAGTAGAGATTGTTTGTGCATTTGCAACTACTTTGAAGGACATTGAATTGAATTCCTTTGTTGACATTCTCGGATTTCATCTCCCATTTTCAAACCTTTCTCCCAATTTGCTTTGATGGTCTTATGCTTGCTTGTGGACAAGCAAGATTCAAGTTTGGGGGAATTGATATTCATGTGTTTTCATTCATTTAGGATAGTGATTTGTGCTTATTTTGATCTCTTTTCCTTTCTTTCTTCTTTCCTTTGTTGTTCTTTGTCTAGTTTAGAGTTTAGTTGCATGTAGGACTAGGATTTAGCTTTGTGGTTTGTTTTTGGAGTGTTTGCTTGTGTTTTGTAGGTTCTTGGACAAATATGGAGCAGTTGGGAGGTTAAGGAAGCAAAGAGAAGAGCTCAAAGAAGAAGGAAAGATTGGCCAAATCGACAGTGAAATAACCGACCAGTCAAACCGACCAGAAGACGTCGATGGACTCTCGGCATTCAAACCGACGTATTGAACCGACGTCGCGTGGTCGGTGGAAACAAGCGAGTTTTGCACAATTTCGGGCAGTGAAATAACCGACCAGGCGAACCGACGAAAACACGTCGGTTGATTCCAATCGTTTCAACCGACGAGCCAAACCGACATCACCACGTCGGTGATTTCCCTGTGAAGACCAAAATCAGACCCAGTTATTTACAATATTGCCACTACGACCCTTTCTTGTATAAATACTCATTTTGGGGGATTAAAAACCTTAAGCTACCTAAGCCTTAGTTTTGTTTTAGGATTTGAATCTTGTAATCTTTGGTTTGGAGTTTAATTTAAGTACTTCTTTGTATCTTCTTAATTTCTTCTCTTAATCTCTCTTTAATCTTGTTATCTCATACTATCTTTATGGGTTTTGTGGGAACAATGAAGATTAGAGAGTAGAGTTTTTGGGTCTTGTGGATGAGGTTGATTTAGGTGGCTTATGTGATGATTAGTGATGCTTAGGACTTGTTTATGAATGATCCTTCTCTAATTAGTTGTGCTCTATGCTAGGTTGCAAGAAATTGTTGAATCTAGATGCTAGGCTTTTTCATGCCCGAAAGGTGTTCGATGAAATGCTTGAATGAACTTTTTAGAGGATTTTCATATCTTAGCCTAAGAGATTAGTTGTCTAAGGTGATTATTGGTAATAAGAACTTGAAATTAATGCTTGCTTGATTCTTAATCACAAATGATAATTTGATCTTGATTAGGGATTAGTCAAAGGGATTAGTGCCAAGAGATTGGATTAGTCTAATGATTAATGTTCTTAGCCTAAGGATTAGCTTTGCTAAAAGGTGTTTGATGGATATTATTGCATGCTTGTCTTTTAATTTACAAATGAGAATTAAATGATTGCTTGATTGGCATAGGAGTTATGAACATGAGAATGTGATTAGCTTAATTATGATCATTAGCCTTGTTTAGCAATGTTTGATTGACTGAAGCATCCTTGATTGTCTCTAAACCATCTAGTCTCCGTAACCTCATCCTAGGATCCTTCTTTTATCTTGTTTAGTGCTTTATTTGCTTTATTTCTTTCTTGTTTGTTTAAGATTGTTAGTTAAACCTTCTATAATCTATTTGGCTTAGATTAAGTAGTATTTTGCATTCCTAATGTGTTGTTCTTCTTGCTTCCCTGGATTGATACCTTAAGTACTACAATGATAGGAGTAGACTTGAGGAATTGATCTAGAATCTACAAAAAGTCTATCATCATTAATGGTGTTTAATTTTCCGTTAAAAAAAATTAACGGTGTGCTTTAATGGCAAGTCAACCTAAAGTTTGGGTTTTTAACAGAAGTCAATGAATTGTCTGGTGTTTTTTTGCCACACAAAAAGTTGGTGTTTCAATTGACCATTTCTGCAAAGTTGGGGATTTTTATGGCAGAATTTTTTTAATAGAAAACGGCGTCGTTTTTCATTAACGATAATAATAAACGGTGAAGTTAATGGTGTTTAATTTTCCGTTAAAAAAAATTAACGGTGGGCTTTAATGGCAAGTCAACCTAAAGTTTGAGGTTTTAACGGAAATCAATGAATTGTCTAGTGTTTTTTTGCCACACAAAAAGTTGGTGTCTCAATTGGTCATTCCTGCAAAGTTGGGGATTTTTATGGCCGAATTCCCAATTTTGTTTTGTATTTTAAATTTTTTAAAGAAAATAAAAATATAAGTATAATATTTCTCTCGAGTTTAAACCTTTTAGTATCAAATGATTTATGATAACAAATGAACAAATTATAAACTAGCATAACCTTTTGAGAGATTCTGATTTATGTTTTAATAGTTCATTGCAAACTTTTTTGAAACTTGTTCTTAGCCGTAACTCAGTTGACCGAAAAAACCAAATTAACCATTCAAAGTCTAGCTATGCTAGTTTATAATTTTCTTCATTTGATACTAAAAGTTTAAACTGGGGGAAAATATTATATATCTTAATTTTCTTTAAAAGATTCAAAAAAACCATAAACACAAAATTATAAAATCTACTACAACAATTATTACTGTCGTTAAAGTATAACCAAATGAGTTCAACCAATTCCGCCATAAACAAGGCTGAAAAGCACATGAGACACTTCTTCCCATCTCCACAGTTATGAGCGGGAATGCTCCCAACATAAAGCAACTTCCTATATTCAAGCCTCTCCTGTTACAAATAACGTCCTCTCCAATTTGGAATCTCATCTTTGGTTAATAAAAATATGGCTGCCTTCGACCTGATTTGAATTCCCATTGATAAAAAATGGAGATTTTACATGTGAGTGGATTAGTTTTTTTTTTCATTTATTATAGGTATTTTTTAACATGTGTATTATAAATAAGAAATAATTTTGGAAACTCCAATTGGTGACCATAGTTTAGGAAAAGAATGATGATGAATTTTTAATTCCTCAAAATTTTTACCAATTAAAAGGAATTTTTTGTCAAAATTCAGACATATGGGTCCACAATATTTCATATTTTTACTCATGTTTAAGGAATGAATGAACAAAAAAATTCCCCTGCAAATTTGATGAGGAACAAAATATGAATAAAAATTCCTCTACATTTCTATTTTTTTGTTAATTCAATTCCTCAAATGACATTTTGTCCAATTCCTTTTGTTCATTTTAGTGGTCACCAATCGGAGCCATAAACGTGAAAAAGTGTTGAAAAATATAAATTTATAACAAAACACTATATATACATACTCGGGAATGAATTCAACTAATTAATGCTACTGATCAGTCGATACCACCGGAGTGGACCGATTCCGCCTCCGTCTTTTCCGTGCTCTATGCACTTTGGTATGACTACCACCAAACTTCAACCGTCCGGTATCCTTAAACCGGTCCTTCTCAGCTGTCAAAATTACACATTCCGGAGGAGGCACCGCGTATCGTACCGTGTCGTAACAATACGAATAATACATGTAACGTTCCCGGAACCGTCTCATTGCGGCTCCTTGTTTAGGATTAATGGTTGAGTAATCGCTGGTCATGAGAAGTTGGTCGGAGGCAGAACAATTGATGTTGGTGTTGTTGTTATCTCTGGTGACGGTGGAGATTGAGTCGGAGACGTTACAACCGTCGAGAGCAATGTCTTTGAATTCGGAGACGAAAGGTGAAAATGTGTAATCGACGGCGAACTTGCCACCGGAAGTAGCCCAGCTAGAGGCGTCCCAAATGGTTGCGTAGAGAGACATTGGTTTCTGTGGATAGTCTCCTTTCATTTCTTCCTTTCTTATGATTTCTCTTATTGGCACATCGTCTACCCAAAATCTGCAACATTATAACCAACATTGTTATATATATTGAATTTTATATTCCATATTTTTCTTGGCTTATCCATGTGGTTTTCATATCTTGATGACCCAACTGAATCAGACTTAGTTTGATCACAATACAAATCCAGAAATTAAATCCAAAGGGAACATTATTACTCTCATGCCTAGCCCTGGGAAAACTAACCAAACCGAACCGAAAACCGAAAATTTCGGTTCGCTTACTTGGTGAGTTTAAAAATTAATTTTTGGTTACTGGTTCGGTTTGGTTTGACGAACAAATTGGATAACCGAATAATTTTTTATAATCTAAAATTAACCAATTTTTAACCAAAAATACATTAAAATTGCGGAACCAAACTAAATCACCCGAATTTTAGAAAACAGTTAATTTGGTTTTAAATTTGATAACTGACCTGAACCGTGTGAAAATGAGGTTATTTTTGGTAATTTTCCCAAAAAACGGAAAAACTTAAAAACAAAAGAAATTGACCAAAACCGAACCGAATAACTAAAGTCCCATGACTATGCCTCTAAATGAGACTAAAATTTTAAATATTTAGTTAGTACAAATTATATATATTAATAACACAAACACCATGATATTTTATTAATTTAGTGAGATATTAATTTATTAATTAAATCAAAATTTTAATTTGGGACAAAAAATATATATTAGTTTACCAATATATTAATTTATTGAGTATTGTTTTTAGTTAACAAAGCTATTCAAAACCACATACCTCAATTTATTCTTAAATGAAAAAAAAAAAATTATTTTCTAGATCAAATAACTACGATTTTTTTTTATCCAGCTCGAAACAATACCATTTTGTTTTCGAAATCATTTCTAACAACTTTTAAAAACAATGATCAAAAGTAAAATTGAGCTTGTTGAAAAAAAAGTGAGAAAGAGGAAACTAACATAATTTTGGTAGGGTTCCAAAGGATGCTATAACGGTGAAACTCTTTGGAAGGATCAAACCAAAGACGGTAGCGTTCTTCGCGGCCGCGGTTTGTGCTACCGTTTCCATACATATTCGTTTGAAACCGCCACGGCTTTCCTTCGACGTTCCCTAAGAACTCAATGTCTAATTCGTCGTGGTTCTTCACAAACACATCGCCGTTTGATGTCTGGATTAGTTAATGTTATTCACATTTGATCACTTTTACTATTTTATTATATATTAATATATAAAAATTGTTCGACAAATAAATTGAAATAAAAATATTAATGACTTACATAGAAAGCGACTACAATACCAGCCGTGTAAGCTCCCGGCAACTTTATCAACGAACTGAAAAATCCATGTTGATACATGCTTGAAGATATAAACCCTGACCCTATCGTATTTATTATTAAATTAATATAATTAAAAATTCAACGACTTTAAATATATAGTGACATTATACAGGAAAATAGAATCGTCGAAAGTCAACTAAATTTATGAAGTTGAAAAAGAAACTCTAACAAAGTTGGAAAAAAACGGTGGAATAAAGAAATTTCATCAACATTTACTTTTACATAATGATATGAATATAAATCAAGATTTTGCAAAATTTCATGTTTGGTAAATGATGGTACATATAATCGCATGATCATATTGCAACCATTATATCCAGAACGAATTTTTATAATGATTAAATCTAAATCAAGATCTTTTGCAAATTTCATGTTCAGTACAATATGAATCGCATAATCATGTTATCACCATCAAGTTACCATCTCTTTTATGTTCATGCAACTCACAAAATTAATAGTAGAAATAACCATCATCATCATGCATCTTCAAAAACCTAATATTCGAGTCTCTTAACGTGAAAAATTACCGGTGTATTTGTCGAGGAGTAATCGAACGCTGCGATCATCAGGAGATCGGATGAGATTAGCTTCACCAAATAAATGAGAAAGACCTTCATCGAAGAATATCGGATTTATGTTCTCCAATCCCATAACACATCTCCATGATACGATCACCATCATCATCGTCATCACCTTCTTCAATCGATAATCAATCCATAAAAGGTATATTACATCTCTCATGTTTTTTTCTTTCTTCTCTTTGCAAATTCGAAGCAGAGAGAAAAAAATGGTTTGTTTTCTCTTTCTTAATTTGTCTGGTCTAAGATCTTTTGTTGTTGTGTTTTCTTTTGTTGTGATGCGTCAAAGTGGGAAAGAAGAAGACCATGTAATCGTTTATATAATGAGGAATGGGGGCTCTCTCAAGCTGCCACATCAGTTCTCATTGAATAGTTAATTTAAGATAAAAATTCCATATCATCATTTAAAATATAATAAATATTTATACTATTTAATGTAAAATCATTTAATTTAAATGTAATTAATTATAATTATTAAAACATAAATTATAAATTTTAATTTAATTTACAATCTCATAAATATATAAATATTATCTATATATAAAAAAAGCTTTTCTATTTTCTCCTTAAGCCACCTCATCATCTCAATTTATTACATATTATTTCATTTCATTTCATTTAAGTATATATCCTATATATAATAGGAGAAGGGGGCTCTCTCAAGCCGCCACATCAGCCCCCTTTGATTGGCCAATTTTAATTAAACTTTTTCACATCATCATTAAACTAAAACATATATCCTATTTAATATAATATTATTTCATTTAAATGTAATTAGTTAAAACAATTAAAACATAAATTCTAAATTTGAATTTAATTTATAATATTATAATTATATAAATATTATATAATATAATTACTAAAAATAAAGATATCACTAGATTTTGATCCGCACTTAGAAAGTGCGGGTTTAATTTTCTTTACAAATTTTACTTTTTATTCATTTTACTAATAGTAGTTTAAATTTATAATTATGTAATCTAATTTTGATTATAATTGTTTAACCAACATTATAAACAGTGAATTAGCAGTTTAGTTTAAAAAAAATGAATTATGTGTTATTTGGAAGAGATATATCGTAAGGATTAAGAGATTAAAATAACGATTTCGCATTATATATTTTAATATGTGTTGTATCGTAAGATCATAGTTTGGAATATATATATATATATATATATATATATATATATATATATATATATATATATATATATATATATATATATATATATATATATATGAAAACAACTATTGTAAAAGTTATGTGGTATATGTTTAATTGTTATTTTATTTATCTAAAATATTATTTTATAAAATACATGTTGTAGTCATATATATAATTTGCGAATTTGATGGAATTATCCGTTAAAAACTTCATCCAAACATAAAGCATAATTTGACGCTTCAAATATTTGAGTAATATAAGTATGAAATCATTTTAATATTTTATTAATTTTAAAATATATCAGCTGAAATTATTTACTATATGCGAATTTTTTTATAGAAAATTTATAATCGAGATTGGCTAATTAATTTTTCAACCCGTTTAATTAATTAAATATTTTTCAGTTTGATGGAAAAACCTGCTAAAAAGTACAATCGTAAAAACATCAACCGTAATATGTATATATATATATATATATTTGAAACAGAATAAAAAGATATTAAAATATATTATAAATATATTTTGAATTAAATCATAAATTAGAGAATCTTAATTTATATATAATAGTTGATGTATAAATTATTCATTATATTTATCAATTAATTTGTTTTGATTTTAATTAATTAGGAAAGTGGGACCCATTAAATTTTGGTTGTTTGGCTACATGTTTAATAATTGTCTTGTTTGGAAACATGGATTGTAGAGATAATGTTATATTCCCTAATTACCCTTAATGAAGGTTAGAAATCCTAATAATATCAAGGGCAAATTCCGGGAACAACATTTATGTACCATGGCAAACCTTCCTGTTTTAATAGATTAGATTACTAAAAATAACAATAATTGAAAACTAAAAGCAAAGAACCATAAAAATTATAAATAATGGTAAGAATTATTATTAAGAATAGAAAAATATTATAAAAATGAGACATAATGAGAATAAAAAATTATACAAAATATAAGAACATAAGAAATAATAAAATAAATGATATATATATTACAGAAATCTAAAATGATAACTAAAATATTAAAATAAAATAAAAATTATTATTAAGAATAAAAATAAAATGTTACAAAATGAGATAAAATGATAATAAAAAAGAAATTATATAAAATATAAGAAGATAGAAAAGAAAATAAAACCAATGAAATATATATAAAATTAATAAAATTTAAAATGATAACTAAAAATATTAAAATATTATGAATGGAAATGTATAAATAACAAGTATATATATATATATATTCAAAATAGTTTATAAAAAATAAAAGGATGATAAAAAGGTTGAAGGAAATAAATTTTTATATAAAGTTCATTCAATTTTGATAATTAAAAATAATTATTTATAAAATAAATTAAATTAATAATCGCATGTCAGCGCATATTCTCTCTAAAATCATTTTATACAAATGCAAAATTTTAAATTAAAAACATCTAATATATTGATACTTGAAATAAATATCAAAATATATTAAAATTTATAAATTTAAAGAAAAACCGCGCATTTGCGCGGGTTCTCTTCTAGTATATATAAAGAAGGCTTTTCTATCTTCTCCTTAAGCCACCTCATCATCTCAATTTATAGCACATTATTTTATTTTATTTAATTTAAGTATATATATTATTAAAAAAATATGAAAAGTTATTTCTATATTATATATCATAAAACCAATATTCAATCAATATAATTTATCCTCATCCAAATTTATGGTACATTATTTTTATTTTCACTTAATGCTTTAAATAGGTAAGTTTTTTATTAGAATATACTCAAAATTGTTTAATCTTAATTATACTAATTTATTATCTATATATAAAAAGCTTTTCTCTCTTTTTCTTAAGCCACCTCACCATCTCAATTTATTGCACATTATTTTTATTTCATTAAAATTTAAAACTATATACATTATTAAAAGAAATATAAAAGGTCATTTCCATATTATATATCATAAAACCAATATTCAATCAACATAATTTATCCTCATCCAAATTTATAACACATTATTTTTTAATTTCACTTAATGCTTTAAATAGGTAAGTTTTATTACTAGAATATACTCAAATTTTTTTAATCTTAATTATAATAATTTATTAATATAATATATCAAAATATTAATAATCCAATAATAAAATTAATTTTAAATCAGCAATTTTAGGAGAAAATAATAAGAAGAAATGAGGATGCAAAATGATTAAAACAAACATCTAAAATAGAAAATAATCTTAATTATACTTATATATTAATATAAATTGAAACAAAATAGTAATAATCCAATAATAAAATTAAATTTAAATCGGTGATCTTAGGATAAAAATAATAAAAAGAAATGGGGATACAAATTTAATTAAACAAACATCTAAAATACAAAATAATATTTATATATCGATCGACCGTATTTATGAAGATATGTATTACACTCGATGTTTGAATCAAAATAGAATGCATAATGAGAACAAATACAACCAATTAATCTTTTTTGAAATTTATATTTACAGTAATATAACCTATAGTCTCTTATACGTTCTCTTATAAGAATAAATCAAAATATTAGTAATTTTAACTAAAAAGTTAATTAAATATTTTTAAATATTTATTAGAATTCATGATGTTGTTTTAGAATAAAAAAAATATATTTTCTACCCGCTCAACAAATATTAAAATTCAATATATAATTTAAGATTTAAAATAAAATTGTTTATCTACTCACCCGCCCGTAGGGCGGGTTAATTTCTAGTATATTATAAATTCTAAATACATCTTTCATATTTTTATGCAATAAATAAACAAAATAAATAAACCATAATATAAGTAAAATATCCAGTTATAAGATTAAAATTAAAGATAACATTATTAAAAAGTTTACAATAATTGAAAACTAAAAGCAAATAACCATAGAACAAAAATATAAATACTATAAATAATAATTATTAACAATACAAAAAAATATTATAAAAATGAGATACAATGACCATTAAAACAATTGTACCAAAATATAGAACATAAGAAATAAAATAAAATCAATGATATATATATAAAAAAATTAAAGAAATATAAAATGATAACTAAAAATATTAACTATAGAAATAATTATTATTAAGAAGAGAAATAAAATGTTACATCATGAGATAAAATAATAATAAAAATGAAACTATATAAAATCTAAGAATATAATAAAAAAAATCAATGAAATATATATAAAAATAACAAAATTTAAAATGATAACTAAAAAATTAAAATATTATAAATGAAAACTAAAAATTTAAAAAATTTAGTTTTCATTTATAATATTTTAATGTTTTAGTTATATAAAACAAGTATATATTTTAAATAATTTATAAAAATTAAAATGATGATAAAAAGTTGAAGGAAATAAAAAACTATGAAAGACTCATTAAAACTGATAATTAAAATATTTATTTATATATCGTATGTTAGCCAAATTGAATTAATAACCGTATGTTAACGCTCTTTAAAATTATCATAATAATAATAAAAAATTATAAATTAAAAATGATAAAATATTAAAACTTAAAATAAATATTAAAATATATTAAATTTTTATAAATTTCAGCAAAAACCGCGCTTTTGCGAGGGTTCTCTCCTATTTGTCTTAAATTTTGCTCTCTATCAATTGTGGGAATATTAAAAAGGCCATTCTTTTCTTTGTTATCTACCGTATTGCCATCATTTTTTAACACTGATTTATTATCCTATTAGAGATTATGAAAAGTATTACATTGATAACGGTACAAATGGACAATTCTATTGACTTATCAGAATTTACATCTAATGGTTCTACCTGCTACAAATTTAATGAAAACTAGATTTTGACCCGCACTTAGAAAGTGCGGGTTTAATTTTCTTTACAGATTTTACTTTTTATTCATTTTGTTAATAGTAGTTTAGATTTTTAATTATGTAATCTAATTTTGATTATAATTGTTTAACCAACATTATAAACAGTGAGTTAGTAATTTAGTTTTTTTTTTAAATGAATTATGTGTTATTTGGAGGAGATATATCGTAAGGATTAAGAGATTAAAATAACGATTTCGCATTATATATTTTAATTTGCGTTGTATCGCAAGATCATAGTTTGGAAAAAATATATATATGTGAAAACAATTATTGTAAAAGTTATATGGTATATGTTTAATTGTTATTTTATTTATCTAAAATATTATTTTATAAAATACATGTTGTAGTCGTATATATAATTTGCAAATTTGATGGAACTATCCGTTAAAAACTTCATTCAAACATAAAGCATAATTTGACGCTTCAAATATTTGAATAATATAAGTATGAAATTATTTTATTATTTTATTAATTTTAAAATATATCAGCTGAAATTATTTACTATATGCGATTTTTTATAGAACATTTATAATCAAGATTGGCTAATTAATTTTTCAACCCGTTTAATTAATTAAATATTTTTCAGTTTGATGGAAAAACCTGCTAAAAGTACAATCGTAAAAACATCAATCGTAATATGTGTATATATATATATGTATATATTTGAAACAAAATAAAAAGATATATATATATATATTTGAAATATTTGAATAATATAAGTATGAAATCATTTTAATATTTTATTAATTTTAAAATATATCTCCTGAAATTATTTACTATATGCGAATTTTTAGAAAATTTATAATTGAGATTGGCTAATTAATTTTTCAACCCGTTTAATTAATTAAATATTTTTCAGTTTGATGGAAAAACCTGCTAAAAAGTACAATCGTAAAAACATCAATCGTAATATGTGTATATATATATATATATTTGAAACAAAAAAAAAAGATATTAAAATATATTTAAAATATTTGAATGATATAAGTATGAAATTATTTTAATATTTTATTAATTTTAAAATATATCAGCTGAAATTATTTACTATATGCGAATTTTTAGAAAATTTATAATTGAGATTGGCTAATTAATTTTTCAACCCGTTTAATTAATTAAATATTTTTCAGTTTGATGGAAAAACCTGCTAAAAAGTACAATCGTAAAAACATCAATCGTAATATGTGTGTATATATATATATATTTGAAACAAAAAAAGATATTAAAATATATTTCAAATATTTGAATAATATAAGTATAAAATCATTTTAATATTTTATTAATTTAAAATATATCAGCTGAAATTATTTACTATATGCGAATTTTTAGAAAATTTATAATCGAGATTGGCTAATTAATTTTTCAACCCGTTTAATTAATTAAATATTTTTCAGTTTGATGGAAAAACCTGCTAAAAAGTACAATCGTAAAAACATCAATCGTAATATGTATATATATATATATTTTGAAACAAAATAAAAAGATATTAAAATATATTATAAATATATTTTGAATTAAATCATAAATTAAAGAATCTTAATTTATATATAATAGTTGATGTATAAATTATTCATTATATTTACCAATTAATTTGTTTTGATTTTAATTAATTAGGAAAGTGGGACCCATTAGATTTTGGTTGTTTGGCTACATGTTTAATAATTGTCTTGTTTGGAAACATGGATTGTAGAGATAATGTTATATTCCCTAATTACCCTTAATGAAGGTTACAAATCCTAATAATATCAAGGGCAAATTTCTGGAACAACATTTATGTACCATGGCCAAACTCCAATTTTTTAATAGTATTGATTATATTTGACGGTTTTATTTGCATTACATTGGAAATTTCATGTAAATTTGACGTCACTAATGTGTATAAATAATACTCCCTCTTTTCCTAATTGATTGATGTTTTAGGATTTTCACACATATTAAGAAGACAAATTAAAACATGTTCATAAATGCATCGTTTTTTGTTATTTACAGTTTTCTATGATTTTAAACCAATAACAATTTAATAAATTTTATTATATCTCTTGAAGTTTACAATTCATCATCAATTATGGATTAAAAATGCATAGAAAACATAAAACAACAATCTTTATGAAATAAAAATAAAATCTAGAAAATCAATCTTTTAGGAACGGAAAGAGTAATAAATTGTATTAGAATTTGAACCCCAAATCACCTAGTGAAAACATTATGAACTTTTAGTTGATCAAGGGGCTTCCACAAATCACCATCGTTCTTGTAACCGAAATTATTTTCATACAATAGGCTTTTTTCATAATTGTTATCAAGATGATAAAAGGATATTCCTGTTCTTCTGAAAAATACAATGTCAGATATCTTAATAAACTTAAATCAAATTCAGAGACAGTTAACTAAAATAATGTTTGATATCATACTATAACAGTTTTGTTTTTAAGTAATTTGAAAAATCTTTGGGGAAACAAATGCAGAAAACAAGAATCCAAGCTAGCAGCTAATAGAAAGAGCAAGACTACCAACACCAGTGTCAATGAACTTTGTGATTCTTCCTGAACCGAAAGTTGACAAAGAACTCGAAACTCGGGCCAAGATGCAAACAAAGAGATTATCATCACTTTGCATTGTATCATATGGATATCCATGACTACTTTTCATTTGAATAACTAAGAGAAATATGATACTACAGGAAGAGGAGCCTGCAAGCATTAAAGATTAGTCTAATAGACATCATTAACAGAGATGTATTGGACAAGATCAACTGCAAAATCCTTGGCCAATTTTCTACAAGCATTAGAGGATGAATGTTATTATATAAAGAAATAGTATTGCTAATCGATTTGGTTCACAAGATATTTCCAACTACCAAAACGTTTTACAGAGTAGCATTAGACAGAGAACTTGAAACAAACATAAGTAATAACATACGTTGACAGATGAGGATATCAATTCATTTGCTATATATGAAAGACTGTTTTTATGTTATAAAAAGCGATTTATTATTATACAGAACTCAAAAGTTGTGACTAGGGAATGAATGTTATTACAAAAAGAAAAGTTGTTTGTCCATATTTTCCCCCTTGGTTCAAAAGATTTTTCCAACAGATAATATGATTACCTAAACCTCAGACAGAGAACTTGACGCCTTCATCATCTGCTGATGTTCCTTTGAACAATGCAAGCTTGCCCTTGTTCTCTAGCAGCTTTAACGCCCTCATTAGAATCGTCCGATCAATCCCTTCAAGTTCTGAAACACATTCAAAGATAATATATTTTTGCAATCACATTGTCAGACACAGAAAGATAATCATAATAGAGGGAAAAACAGAATTTGAAGAATTTTTTGTACCAGTTCCAAGTGATTCTGTCCCTGAACGTATTTCTTCAACAGTCATAACACTGTCCTCTAATCCATTCTCTCTTACCTGTTTAAAATACATGACATTGATTAGAGAAACAATATCCGATTTTTAAAAATTTCTTTGATTAATTCACATGTGACTCACAAACTGAAGAATAATGTCAGCCCAATCTTGGATCCGGTGCCACAGAATCAGACATTTCCTATGCCCTTTATCTAGCCACTCCGCACGCCCTGTCAATGGATAAAGAATGATACATTGTGTAAACATCAAACAGAAACCATGAGATTAAAGAAGCACATTCTATCACTGGAACATGATGGTAACGGATCTAACCTTCTCCAACAATGGCTGAGAGGAATGTTTCCCTTGCTTCATGGCTTAGAGTTCCTACAAACCAAGTAGGACTAACCCTTTAAAGATCTTGTAAACATAGAAAGAGCCGCAAGAGTAACGGTGAAACCTAACGAGGAATGAACACATCTTAAGTTACAACAGCTTTGCTTACATTTTGCAGCATATGAGACGGAAACAAACACTCAACACGAATGTAAACAGTTGAAAAGGTAATAATGGATCATACTATCAATAGCTGGGTTAGAGAAGAGAGGGAAATCTTCTTCAACGCCAATCAAGAAAACCTTATGGGTTTTGCAGTAATCCAAAATAAGCTCTTTCCATAGCTGTATTTGCTTCTCACGAGTGTCCCTCACTGGCTGCAAGCTACAAAAAAAAAAAAAATGAAAGCTTTCATCAATCCATAATCTTTCAAGAGAGAAGGAGAAAGAAAAAAAAAAAGAAAAATTAAGAAGAGATTGATATACGTGAAGTATGGAGGATAATTGAAGAATTGAGGAAGCTTGAAATCAGCCAATTTCTGCATCTTTAGCCCTCAAAATATCTATTCACAAATCAATAACCACCATACTTATTAGTTATTATTATTTCAAAGTTTATAAACAAAACAGAGCACATCTGTGATGTTGCATATCTAGAAATTGAACATAGGTTAAATGGAATCACCAAAACCCAACACTAGAAATAAGAAAACCTAGAAACAAAAATATATATTTTTTTTAGGTTTCAGAGAAGAATCTGATCGGGTTATGTCAATTCAAAAATTCATAGCACAACCCGATGATGCCCTCAAATATATTCCACAAAATACTAACGTTAGAGAGCAAGCGAGCTTACGATGCAGAAAAGATGGTAACTGAGTTGGAGACGGAGTTTGTAAAGTAACGAAAAATCACTATCTAAAACCCGCAGAGGATTCGAAGATTAGGTGAATCGGGTCTAGAGCGTGGCGGATCACTCCGATGAACGATGAAGAAGATGATGAATTGATAGAGAAAAAGAGGAGAAGACAAATGTTTTTTTATTGATTCCTTCCCAAATTAAACCGGTCAAAGGCCTTTACGGAGACACTAAAGATCAAACCGTGATAAATACTGTAAATTGATCTGGTTAAAATCATGAAACATTAATATCAATTTGTAGCCTATTATATGATGGCGTGTCATGCCAAATGGGTTCGAAGGGAACCCAACATCTACTCGGGTCACACATGAAATGGAAGAAGTATCGAGAGGATGATACATTCATGATTCATGTGTTTGTTGAGAACAAAGGTTTTTTTTTAACACTGGTTTTATTGATATCTTGTTGGTTACACATTACATCAGAGAAGAAATACAATATATGAAATAGCATCCGAACTATTGGGCATGTGAAAAAGACAAAAATGCTCCCGGGCAATCAAACTATGTCATCCAACTAGATGTACAATTTAACTTGTGATGGTTGAATCAAAACTAAATGAACTCAACACTGGTTTTAACTGTTATATTAATCTGGTTCTGATTACTAAATGAACTCAACATTAGCTTTCTTCCTGTTTTTGCTACTTTTTGTATTCGATTCAATTCGGCTGCGAATCGTTTAAGGTGAGTAGTCATCGATGAGGATAAGAGAATTGTTGGGCTGAATCAAAGATGGGTGGAATTGTCAGCCATCTCGGGATCAACGACGAAACAAGTTGCTTTGTGGATCCGGCTTGCAGTTATTAGAATGATGAAGATGATTGAAGAAACCTGTTACAATCACGGGATTGCTTATATCTCATGTCGAATTTGTTTATATATCATGTCGAATTTGTCGAATTAAAGCAGTTGGTTCTAGGGTTTGCTTAATTAAGGCAGGTAGTTCTCGAATGTGTCGAATCAAGGCAGGTGGTTCTTCTCGTGTTTGCTTATATCTCATGTCGAATTTGTTTTCTAAGATCTAGAATCCAATTTCAACAATGCATCCGTCTTTGTTTTCTCGATTTATTTATAACTATCCGCGAGCCTGTACACAATTAATGTATTTTTCACCTTTTAACTATCCATCGTTTTAGGCATATGAACCGTTTCGTCCTAAAATCATCTATAAGTATAAGGGATGCCAACCTTATATCTCTAACTAGGGATGAATATAGAAGATAACAATAATTTCGCCCCTTCTCCTCCCAGCTTCCTCGATCTTCCTGATGAAATTCGGAGATCGATTTTGGTCAGAAACGCTAGCGAAGTCGTTCGCGAGTACTACGTAATGAAGGCAGTGTGCAAAACCCTCTGAGATGATTCCGACCACGTGGATACTGTAATGACCCTCCCGAAGGAGTAAAACGTCAGTACAAGGAATACGACCAGTCGGGATGGATCAGACGAAGAACGACGAAATTCAAAGTTGTGCGATTGACTTCAAATCAACAGCATTAGCTAATGAAGACATTCTAAGACTTCTGGTCGAGCCATAATTCAATTTGGACGAGCGGATTAAGAGACGGTCGAAGGACAATGAAGACGGACGAGGAACGGCGGGAAATTCCGAAAATTGACGAATGTGGGACGTCACATGTTCCTGATAGAGGAGATCAATCTAAGAACTTTGGTCGAAGCAGAATTTGAAAAGAGTTTACGGTTTAAGAGATATTCGCGTTGCGACTAAAACGGACGAAACCGGGTTAGAAGCACGACATGTCGCCGCGCATGGCTGGAAGGGTGGAAGCTCCTGAGCGTGGATTGGTGGCGCCAACACACCTCCAGAGGTGTCCTCCAGCATGCTGAACGCAAGGTGTCGTCGCCGGGATGAAGCACGGTGGCGCCGAGATGTCGCGACGCATGTTCGCCTCGGAACCGGCCAATCGGAGGCCGCCATCCTAAACTGCCACCACCAGCTTGTTTTCTCCTATAAATAGGACCTCAGCCCCTTCAGAAACTCAGACATCTCAGACCAAAACCGAAATCTTAGAGAGAGAAAGGAGAGAAGTCGTTTTAGAGAGAGAAAGTCCCCGGTAAGGAGAAACCGAGCCCCGATCGAGAGCGGGCCGAAGGACGAGCGTTCCGGAAGTTCGGGAAGCGGATTAGGAGTCCCTGGAGAGTAAGAAAGGCGTGCCAGGAGGTGAGGAAAGAGGCGCTTAGGAACCAAACCTCTGCCGGACCGAAAACCCGAGTGTGAGTCCCGATAGCTAGGATTAACGTTTCCTTTTGCAGGGACGGTTAGGAGTTGAATCTTGTGATTGATTTAGCTCCGTGATAGGATGATATTAAGCATGATTTGATGTTGAAGCATCACGTTTTTGAGTTGGTGATGCATGCTTGATATTGCTTGCGTGTTGATTGATTTGGTTGTTGCATGATTGTTGTGATAAGTACGAGATGGAACGTATCCTCTCGGAAATGATTGATTGTGATAAGTACGGGATCGGTCGGGGTACCGCCCGGAAATGGAATGAGATAAGTACGAGGTGGAAGGTATCCACTCGGAAATGTGTGATATGTATAAGTACGGGACTGGTGGAGGACCGTTCCGGAAAGCGTTGCATGGCATGGATTAGGAGGATGCTTCTGGCACTCCCGTTTGGGTACCTCCTTGTGTGATAGGAGACAGCTCAGACTGGTACTTGGGTCGCTCCCTTGGCTGAGCAGCTCGGACTGGTACTCGGGTTGCTTCCCTTGGCCGAATAGATCGGACTGGTACTTGGGATGTATCCCTTGGCCGACTATCTCGGACTGGTACTTGGTTGTTTTCCCTTGGCCGAGCATTGAGTGTGGTGCCGACCGTGAGGGGTCGGGAGGAGCCACCAGATACCGAATGGGTGGAGTGTCTGATGCATCTAGGAGGCCTCTGCGTGTGTTAGGTGTCTTCATTTGGACATTGTTGGCATTCACGATAAGGGATCGTGTTATGCATTGTGTTTGTTTATATGCTTCCGCATTGTGCTTGTTGCTTGTTATTTCCTTATGCTTCGGCTATGGGGATGGGTCGGGCACTAACGATTGTTAGCGGGTTCTGGACTCACTGGGTAACCCATATGGTTGCTCATTATACAACTTTTGTCTCGCAGGTAACCTTAGGTTGGGTAGCGGGCGGATTCGGACGTAGGTTGTGACCGGGATAGATTTGTGCAGTTGGTTGTTCAAACAAATCTAAGTACGTTTTGATATTATTACGTTTCCGCGTTTTAATAAGGCAGGCCGGCCTTACTAATGTACGTACTATATTTTGCGAGGTACCCGTATTTTGCGAGACATAAAACCTCTGGTACCTAATGATATACGACTTTGTCTAAGTCGACACAACTCTTGACACGGGTACGGGTTTGCAAACCTTAGGCCTTAGTCGAGAGGGTCGGATATCGACAATGTATCGGCCAGACAATGGGCAGTGCCGGGACATTGGCGATGTTCGACATTTTGTGGCACCACCGGCTCGACTATCGTCCGTAGACCGCGTCGGGGGTGTTACAGATACCCTGTCCCAGATTGATCTTATACGAACGAGTCACAACTTTCTTGGTTATCATCGCTTGCAACATGCTTGTCTACTTGCCAACAATCCATCAGCGGTCTTTCAAAAAGCCATATCGGATTTTATGGACACAGAAGGAGTTGCCGCAGAAGAGCGAGCTGACGCGCTTGTCCGCCTCAAAAACTGCGATGTTGCTGGAATCAAACCCGCAATGTATTGCTACGAAGTCATCCGGCGATCCATCTGCCCCCACTTGGTTTCTGATATAACGTTCCCTCAACTGTCTCGCACTGCTATTCGGGCCCTTAGGAGGCATGTCAAAGCGTTTCAGGGAGTAAGTTATCCTCACTATACCCCTCAATATATCAGAACCATCCGTGACTCTGTCGACATTGAACGAATTCCCACATGCCCTTGCGCTGTCCATCGTTACTGGCTTGATTTGACGAACGAAAATGTAAAAGGTCTAGGCATGTGCGATCTCTGTTTTTGGTCTCTCGAGACTTATGTCTTCTTCGATATGATCCCTAGGACTTTTTCTAGATGTGTTGATTTTTAATTCGACGTCAATGCCTCAAAAGGTCTGATACTCTTGGCCAATTTAGATGGATTGTCAATTTCTAACCAAATGGATTGCGATTTTGTATCTATAAGTATTGCAATTTGTCACTATCCTATGTACGAATATATTGTTCTTTTTCATAGCATAACATCCACTTTTGATCCAATTATCAATCTCTTATTGTCTTTCTATCCACTCTGTTATTATTTCATAGCATAGCATCCACTTTTGATCCAATTATCAATCTCTTATTGTCTTTCTATCCACTCTGTTATTATTTATATTACTCTTCTCTATCTATATCTCTGTTAAAAAATTTTTTTATTGCTATCTGTTTTACATGGGCACATCTATTTTTTATTTCTGGGTTTTAGATGGATTGTCAATTTCTAAGGTGCAAGTGGATAGCGATTTTGTATCTATAAGTATTGCAATTATAATTTCGTCAACCATTGCATCCACTTTTGATCCAAACTTTGCCCATGTTGTTCATTTGGTCCTGCATTACTATCCATAATACGTTTCGATTTGCTAAATTTCATTTATCCATATTACCTTCTCATTACTACGTATATTTAGTAAATTAAATCAGTCTTTTCAACCAGTTTAGTAAAGAAATATATCTTTTCTAGACTTTTAAGCATTCATATCATATATATACGTATGCTATAGGTTCATCTAACCTTTAATATCGATAAAAAAAATTGTCCACCCTGTTCTTCGAAACAATCTTCCCAATAATGAGCTTGACGTCTACTTCAACTGCCCCTCCTTCTGAAGAACCATTACCTTCTAGGTGTATAGGCGTCGCAGCACCAACCATGTGCTGGTGTGGCGAAGACATCGAAGTAGGATATGGTACAACTCCTTCCAATCTTAATCGCAGATGGTTCAAATGTCCTGAAGCTATTCGGGTTAGTTTAAATCCAGATTCCTTTTTTTTCTAGATTTACTTTATATTTCAGTTTGTATTTTTTTAACTCCTAGTTTCTAAACAGCACCCAGATGAAGGTCACTTAAGCGAGTGGGTGGACGACTCTATTATGAAAGAGGTTGATAAGCTTGCCCAAGATCTCAAGAAAATTCTAGAGGACATCAAAGTTCTACAAAATTGGTCGACTTCTGTTGGTGAGGAAATGGAAATCAAGATAACAAGAAAAATCGAAGTTGATGTTGCAAGAAATAATAAGGCTTCTTGCGCCACGCGCCATACACCCACCCGGATGAACATGATGCAGATTATCTGGATCGTCTTCATCTCTCTTTTCTCAATCGGTTGGACATTGAGCAATTTTAAGTTTCATTTTCATGGTTGAATGCTCGTTTATTGTACTTACTTCATCAATGTCTAGTATGGACGGATATCAACTTACTCATATTGTAGATCTCCATCCACCGTTGAGTATGTGTACTCATTCTATCCACCTTAGCCCCTATCATTTCAAACAAAACTTCTTACAGTTTAGTTTTTCTCGTAGGGGTATATTGTCAAATCATAGATTCTAGTTTTGAAGCCATATATTATTATTAAGGCCCAATGTTTTTTCTTATGTTTTTATTCGCAAAGATTTTATTTTATTCAATCATATGACTGTCAAATCGTATGATATGACAAGCAGTTCTTCTTTATATCGTGTATCTATAGATTCATTTCACTCGTTTTATTTACTCCATTTAATCCACGCCAGACAGATTTGACTCTACTTAATGATGTTCTTGGGAAAAAACAAAACTTTCTAGGAAATTGTCTAATCATAGATTACTAAGGCTCTTCTGCTGCCTACGATTTATTCGATCGATACGTGACACTCTATACGCAAGTTGGTAAATCTAAATTTTGTATCCATATATCCCATTATATTGCCTATCCATTTTAAGTCCATGTGTAAGTTTTGCCTATCCATTTTTACAACAAAATAAAACCATCCATCTCATCCAACCCTTTTTAAATATATCTTCTTAACTCCTCCTCTTCCTTAGTTATGTGTGCAGTTTCCATTCGCTTGTATAAATAATTGTCCATTGACTCCAACTATTCGTCGACAGTCTCAATACATTCCACACAAACAATGAGAGGAACAACCCCCCGCGTTGCTGAATCTTCTAGCTCTCCACGGCCTGTTCTCAACTTTCTAGATCTGCCTCCCAAGCTTAGGAGATTTATCCTTGCCAAAAATGCAAGCGACCACCTTCTGGAACATTTCAGGGTTCGCGCTGTCTGCCGGACCCTTCGAGACGACGCGGATCACGTGAATACTCTCCGTCAGATTAATCTTATCCAGACTGCTCCATTGGACCCACTCCCCGAATGCGTAATAAGGTTGTACCACACCTGTCTAGCCGCAAACAACATAACCGCTATTTTTCTCAAAGGGATCTCCGACTTTATGTACACAGATGGTGGCAGACCGGAAGGTTTTAAAAATATTAAACGATGTGCAATCGCTGGTTTCAAACCTGATGTGTATTGCTATGAAGTCATCCGTCGTTCTATTACCCGGCCTTGGATTCAGGTTCCGACATCCCTTTCCTCTCTCGATTTGTTATACGTTCTTTGAGAAGGCACGTCAGAGAGTTTGAGCGAAACCTCTGGCCTATTGGAATCTCCATGTATTTGGCGGATGTGGTCAGGGATGAGATTGACGGAACAAGGATACAGAGATGCCGCTGATCTCTTTTCCGATATTGGCTAGACTTTTTGCACGAAGAGGTCAAGGCTTATGGTATGTGTGATGAATGTTTTTGGGCTATTCAGGCTTTATCCTTCTTCCAAATCATTCCCCAGACATTCCTAGAGTGGCCTTACATTTACGAACCAGATTCGGTTAACGAAGGCGGTTGGCACTACGCCTGAATCCAGATCGTCGGCGGTCGTTCGGGATTAGGAGTAGCTCAAAGCGGTGCCGTTTTGTGTGTTGTCATGTAAAATCCTAATAAATTGAAACGAATATATATTTCTATTTAATAGCCATTTTAAATTAAGTTCAGAGCATCGTCGGTATCCACCAATATTAATTCTAAATAAACTATCCATCGCATTTTTTTAATGTCACAGTTTTCAAAACTAAAATCTTCAACATCGCTTTTTCTTAATGTCTTACTCTCGTGACGATATTTTTTCAGGGTATGTATCTATAATACACTATCCATTAAAATTTCCTTAATGATTGATCCCAATTTAAAAAAATATAATTACTATATAATTTGACTATCCATTATTATATCACGCTATACTACTATCCATTATAGCATATACGCTGACTATATACATAGCTCACGCTCTAACATATTTATTACCAGCCTCCATAATTATTATTCTTTTCACCATCCATCCATTATTAAGTTTCGTTCTTCAAACTACTATCCATCATTTTTAATACTTCTCTTTGTCTATTTCTATAACATAAAGCCATCAAACCGAAACATTGCGACGACACCGAAACGTCGCGTTCTTTCGCATCTATAAATAGTACATGTCTACATTGCTTCCTGTCCACGCACTCAAAAAAAAAACTCTCAATATGAAAAGGCTAACCCCCTCTGTTGGTGAATCATCCAGGTCTAACCGGTTGGTTCCCAATCGTGAAGATCTTCCGCTTAATCTGAGGAGTTCAATCCTTACCAGGAATCCTCGTAATCATCTTCGAACTAACGCGTCTCATTTGGACACTCTTCTTCAGATAAATCTTATTCAGGCACCCTCTCCTGATGACAACAGCGAATGTGTCGCGTTATTGTTCAACGCCTGTTTGGCCTCCAATAACATTACTGCTCTGTTTCTGAAATCAATTTCCGATTTTATGTACACAGAATACAGATATGGAGGTCCAGAAGCCTTCCATCAGATCAAACGCTGCGCGGTTGCTGGATGCAAACCGGCTATCTATTGCTACGAAGTCATCCGTCGATTTATTTATCCTGCTTTGGATACAGGTTCCTCAATTCCTTTCCTTTCTCGTGCTACTATTCGTTCTCTGAGGAGGCATGTGAGGCGGTTTGAGCGTACTAACTGCCCTATCGCCTGTATGTCCCTCGACCTGTCTGTCATCAAGGATGTAGTTGACGAAGACAGAATACAGAGATGTCGTTGCTCCGTATTTCGCAATTGGCTAGATATCATGCACGAAGATGTCAAAGCTCACTCTATGTGTGATGAATGTTTCTGGGTCATTGAGACTTTGTGTTTCTTCCAAATAATTCCCCAGACATTCCTCGAGTGGCCTGAGATCCCTGAAACTCCAGTAAACGCCGGCTCGATTGGTTACACAGGCAGTTGGCACGAAGCGGCTATGCAAAACGGTTCCAGTTTGGGCGACGGCGGAGCATAAAACGGCGTTGTTTTGGATTATTAATTTAGACTACATATTTTATTATCATGTTCGTACTTTTGTTTAGTTATCCAAATGCTTGAACGTCTAACGTATGATGCAAGTACTCTGTCTGTTTGACTTGTTGATTTTTTTTTTTTGCTGATCCAAACTTGCTTTTGTTTAATTTTTGGTATCTATCATTTTTGCTTTATAAATCCGGCAACACACAACCCTCAATTCATTCTCTTAGCACGTATCCACCACAAATTTTTGTAAAAGTACTTTAGTTTGTATATATGATAGTAATAAACCATCATTAACCAAGCTTACTATATTTTTAACTCATTATTATAAGGAGTCTCCACTCGCAACTTGTTCATTATGAATAGGTATAGAATAAATTCATTTAATATTTTCGTTTAACCCACCATCTACTCTGTTGCACTTTCTTCGATGCAATCTTCCTCTCGATACTCAATGTCTCGTTTGGTTAAACAAAAAGAACATTAACTCACAATCACCTGTCAATTCCTTTTTCAAATACATTACCCTAGCCACCTACTTAACTTAAGTGTCAGCCTTAGTACTGTTCAAGGCTGCTTTATATGCATTAGTCCAATCATTCACTTAACTAATGCAAATATGTCATGTCTCACATATCCATTTACCCCAGAAAAAGAAAAACCTTTCCCAATTTTAATCTCCATACTCTAGGTTTCATTGCATTTGTATTATTTAGTTCCTCGCTATAGCTACAACGCATCCATTGTCTAACTATCCACCCATATAGCTACATTTTTAAATGGATTAGATAAGACATCTTTCATGAATTTTGATATCTCCAGTCTCTACCTGCTTGTTGTACTCATTTTTTCATGAATTTATTTCTTTTCCCCTATACACTACGGCGACAGCCACAATTCATTATCGTTTTCCCAACAAAATTATATTACAATACCCAAACGAGTTATCAGTAATCAAAGCAACAATAGGTCCTTAATTTCGTACAGATGGACACAACAAACTTAAAAACAAAGCGACCAAATCTACAACCCGCTCAATCGTCATAGTTTTCCCATCCGCCGTTGCCCCATCCTCCATTGTATTCATTGTTTATTTCAACCTCGCCCCAATTTCCTTCGTTTTGCATAAGGCCGTCGTCCCAAGCATCGTCATCTCGCTCTTGCGCTGCCTCAATTATCTCAGGCCACTCGAAAAAAGTACGATCTCGAAAAAGACTAAACTTTCAATTGTCCAAAAACAAACATCACACATACCATGCCCTTTCACTCTCTCGCTTAGATAGTTTAACCAATATCGATGAACCGCACACGGGCAAGTCCTTAATACATCCCCATCAAATTCATCCCTTACCTTCACAAGCTCCTCCGATATTGGGACAGACCAAGGGTGCTTCTCGAAAGTCCTAACGTGCCTCCTCAGAGCACGTACAATATCCCGCTTAAGCAAAGGAGCATTAGAATCCGTTTCGTAATTGGGGGAGATAGACCGACGAATTACTTCGTAGCAATATATGGCCGGTTTGTAGCCCTTGGCGGCGCATTCTTTGATTCTTATAAAACCCTCTTCTCGTCTCTGGGTATACATGAAATCTCCTATTCCTCTCAAAAAAACAGCAGAAGTGTTGTTCGCAGCCAAGCACAAGTTGTATAGATTTATCACCTCATCACGTTCTTCCCGTTGGGGGACTTCCTGGACAAGTTCAATCTTCGAGAGAGTATCCACGTGGTTAGCGTCGTCCCGAAGAGTCCTGCATACTGCACGCACCCTGAAGTATTCCCTGATATTCTCACTAGCATTCTTCGTGATGATCATCCTTCTTATTTCTGCTGGCAGATCCATAAGATTTAAACTGCTCATTTTGTACCCGTTTTAGGTTGTATGTTATTATCTGGACATCGTGAATGTCCTCTACATTATATTTATACATCTTGGATAGGGTGCGACGCTTCGTTATTCCGCTATTGCACGTTATCAATAGCTATCCACCTATTTGTTTATTTCAACACACAAAGTCATATATTTTTATATTATAAATTACTTATACTATCCACGAACCCCCCAAATCCTACAATTACTAACTTAAAATTTAAAACCTCACCATTGATGTTCTGTCGTCTCACAATAAATTCATCGTTAACGTCTTCTCTGATTGGCCAATAAATTTAATTCACAAAATTATATTTCTTTACTCATTCAAAGCTCCTCGCCATTACTTCACAGTCAAATCAATTATTTTTTGCCAGTTTTACAGTCCCAACGCAAGCGGCGCATGCCTTCTGTTACACGGATCTGTTACACTATCAGAACTAGCTTTAAATTTTCTTTAATTTGATCCCACTAAAGCAAATTAATTATTTATTACGCTCGTTTAAATTATACTCGGATCACAAACTGTCCATTGTGACTTCTTATAATTATCCATTGTGACTTCTTCTCTATCATAATTATCCATTGTGACTTCTTTTAATGGATCCGGACAATTTCATCTACATATGTAAGTAAAACCAGTGCTAAATATTATTAATATACATGCGACCTAACAATATGTTATTGTCACCCTATACATGACCACGAAAGCCGATTGTCGCACAAAAATCCATCCGTTTCTATCCATACACTTAGAATGTGGTAAACATAATCCATACATTTCTATCAATACTATTACATTACTGTCACTCTAACATACACATGGATTGTTGTAAAATTCATTCATACATAAGTTTCCACACACATTTCCCCGAAAATACAGCGTATCCATGTATCAATAATCCATAACTCAATCTCTCAAATTCTTTATATGTTTATCCAATCCCGTGATTGTAACAGGTATATTCAATCATCTTCATCATTCTAATACCTGCAAGCCGGATCCACAAAACAACATGCTGAGTTTGCGGACTAACGACCACGTAAACAAAAACTATAAAACCCAATCGATTATTCGTAAACAGAAACAACCTTCTTCTTTTCAAGGCAAACCCAATCGATTATTCGTTCCAACAAAAAAAGTTTGGGTGTTTCGCCGTTGATACCGAGATGGCTAACAATTTACACACATCTGTGACTCAGCCCAACAATTCTCTTCTTATCGACGACGGCCGAAGTGAATAGAATAAAAATAGTAGAAAAAACACGAAGAAAGCTCTAAAATAATCAGAACAAGATTAAAATAACAGTTAGAAAGATTGCTTTAGTGGGAGATGATGCAAATTAAATGGAGTTAGCCATCTAACTTGACTCTAGCTAGCTAGTGCAATTCAAAAACAATCTTTGAAACTAACTAGATTATAAGCTGGAAAATCAATTTAGTTGGCTTTCTAACTAGGGTCAAAAAGGTAATAGCACACCCAAAATCAAGTAGAAAAGATACATAAATGCAAGCAGAATTGTAAAGATATAAGATTGCTATTACTTTCTGAAAAGGATACACTGGGTGCAATTAATCCGACTTTCCTCACTTCAATAGTGAGACATTCATCTAAGACACAATAGCCAAAATTACACACCAAAGATTCTCGAAACAAGATAAAAGATCGATGTTCCCGATCCCACACTAGCAGGCGGACTTCCAATTCTTTTACCACTTATGATATTTCTCATAGATATCATAGATCTTCTTCGTTAAACGTCTTATTCAACTTTCTCCAACTATAGCTTCTCTGAAGCTTCCATTGAGAAAGTTAGAAACGCAGATACCACCAAGATATAATGGAAAGATTTCCAGTACTTCCCGTTCAAAAACAAAAACAAACCCAAAAAAACAACCCATCACAATGACCATCAACTTAAATCGATAATTGGATTCTCAAACCAGAAAATATTGCGGCCAAGCCGTACCGTAGATCTACAGATCCGGAATTTTCAGTGGCACAATCCAAAATAACTATCGATAATAAGCGTACAAATACGGATCCAGACAAATCGGACCATAAAGCTCTGGCAGATTCACGACCCCGCCAAGAGGAGCCCGACCAAGCTCGACCAAGAACCACCGGAGTCCTCGTCAGCAACCGCACCAGAAGAGACCTCCGATGAGAGAAACGCGGCGAAGGAGAAGAGGTGACCCGAAGGCAGGCCAGCAAGCCAAAGGGAGTTGCGATCCGAGCAGGTAGGATGCCGGCGGGAGAGAGTTAGTTCTGCAGAGCCACCTTAGCAGACGGAAGAGACCATGAAAAGTGACACCACCGAACGAGATCCGTTCATGGCTGAGCTCAAAACAGAAAGATAAAAACGAAAATAGAGAGAAGCAGTATAAGAGGGGGAGCCTCCTGACGCCGGCAAAGGACGCCGGACGCCGGGAGGCGGCGAGATCTGCAAAAGTTTCTTGACGGCGGCTGGGGAATAAGAGAGAGAGTTCGAGGGTTTTGAAACTTTTTGAGAACAAAGATTTTAAGAATTGTAACTGTGACTCCTAAAAACTGGTAAAAAGGGAAATAACTTGCATTTAATATCCAGAAAACGTTACAAACGGTAGCTCAAAGGAGGAGGAAGAAGAAGAAGAAGAAGAAAAGGTGTTAAGCTGCAACAAGATCAGGTGTCTCGGCCTCAACGGACAACAACGTAGTGTGAACCTTATCCACCCAACTATCTAGCTGATCCCTCAAAGACTTGATCTGCGGTATCCCAAGCACTCTCGGTGTCGCCCATGACACATGTACCGTTCCATCCACCTGATCTATTATTCCTTCTATCAAGTGCACCTGCATCAACCACAGACAAAAGTCACCATATAGTAAATTTTATTCACAGCAACAAATTTTTCCGAATAAGTCTTGTGTCTTGCTAAACTTCTTTAGAGATCATGCATTGATAGAATGGGACAGAGAGGAAACAAAAGATACTCACGGACAAGCTCTTCATGAGAAGGTGCTCAACATCTTCGATTGACAGTTTAGTACGCTCAGCAATGACGCTCAAAGGTATGGTCCTATCTTCAGCTGGTCGGCTGTGACAGATGGTTATACACAGTTTAAGCTTATTCATTCCTTATTCTATCTGTATATTTGTGTAAGATGTCGCTTAGGGAGGTAAAACAAATACCTGAAAATGATCTCAATAAGGCAGAGAATGTTGATCTTCTCTAAAAGTTTCTTCTCATTCTCAACCAGTGCAGGTTGAGCGCTCAAAGATGCATTGTGCACACGGCAGAGTTCTTGGTACTGAACTAAATCACCATGGTTGAATGCTTGTAGAATGTGGTAAAGCCATTCCACGTTTGTTCCAAGCAGACTCTTCAACTGCCATAAGAGAAACATAACATGGTCACCATCATAAACCAGTATGGTTAGCCTCAAGCAAAGATAATACAAAAAGGAAACTTCTTTTATCTACAATGGTTGGATTAGAGGATGAAGGCAAACTTACAATAGGATGAGCTAACAGTTCCCCAAAGTTATAGATATTATCTCCGAGTAGAGCTGACAGTGACAAATCAAAAGCTAAGTCCTGGAAAGATTCAGAAGTATCCGATCTTAGCACTCTGATTGGTGAATACTGAATACAAAACATTTGTGCACTAACCAATACTTATTCAGAATTGATAAAAGGCAATTTGATAATGAAAAGATCTTATATATGAAAACATTAGAACATGATTTCTGAACAAATAGAAGGACATACCAGCTTAAACGATTCCGAGAGCGACTCCACAGAGGTATAAGCAAGGTAAAGAAGAGCATTCTTATAGAAATCAGAAAACTCTTGACGGAATTTGTGGTACTGAGAAGACACCCAGAAGAAGTTGGCATAGACCGATGGATCAATGTCAGTCATGCTATCAAGAGAACTTTTCCCATCGTCCAATATCTTCTTGCACCCCTTCTGGTCACCTTGCTCAAGCTTGAACAAAGCTATCTGTGTTTCTATATAGCTTATTGGCTCATTGATCCGTGACTCTTTAGTAGCTCTCAGCTTTTCAATCACTCCTTCAAGATAACTAACCGCAGCTTCTTTCTCAGGGTACTGACGGGAGACTACAACCGCAAAATGCGCAAGCTTCAGAAGATTGATCTTCGTCTCAAAGTCGGTGATGAAATTGTTGTAAAACTGTATCAAAGCATCTCCAGCCTGAAATGATTATGAACATAACAAAGGGGAAAAACATTAACAAATCCGTAAACCCTTCACCAAATCATAGGTTTAAGTAGACAACCTAAGAGGCAACACAAAAGCTTAAACCTCGTAAGGCGGTTTTAGATATCTCTAAGCTTAAATATTCAAGCTTTCATCACAGTACAAAAGCTTTTTCGGTGAATCTGTGAAACACCCAACTCATAAAAGTCGCAGTCCGAACGAATCTAGATCTCTATGAACCCTAAGTTCTCAGAAAAAAACTACCAAACGATGAAATTTTAAACAGATTATGGAAAGCAAGTGACCTGAAAGACAGAGAGAGCGATGAACTGCTCGAGCTTAAGGGTGAGCTGATGCCAGAGCTTCTTCTGGTAGAGATCTGCGAGCGAATTGTACCACTCGCCAAGCTCTGGATGCGCATTTTTCTCCGATTCAAGGTATTGTAGAGCAGCCATGGCAGATTTTCCTTCTCGGAAGAAGAAACAAATGAAAAAGCTTCGATGTTGTATTGGATTGGGGGTAGAAATTTCCGGAAAAGCCCAGCCTTTTAGTAAACTATTTTTCTTGTGCTCAAAGACAAGTATCGGGAAATAAGTTGCAAAACCAAAGTTTATAAGGACTTTCGTATAAATATAAATACTAATGAGAATTCACAATTTAGGGCTTAAAAAAGAGTTCTGATTACAACAACTCTATTGCTTATTTATCAAGAATCAGAGAACACAAACACACATCTTTATGCTTAGTGTCTCTTTTGAAATTACAAAACCAATAAAGCATCGAATTAGTGGGAAATGTTCTGTTTTGAAATGGGAAAAGCCTTTTTGAATTAGTGGAGCCTAACCTGAACAGCTACATAGCTTATAACATTTTGTTCTTGAAAGTGTTGTTTCCTGTCTTTTGGTTGCACTGAAATTGAAACTCTTAGTTAAGCCACAACATAATCACAAATTTGGATACTTTTAAGTAGAGAATAGCACATTGTTGGAAAACGGGACTTTGCAGTATTCACTTATTAAACGATCTTCTTATTTACGCTTCAGGCGCAAAACAAGATATTATTTTCCTCAGACTTATGTTGTTACTGCAGCGCCAATAATCAAGGGATGCAAAACAAGAATAGCCTCCAAATCTGCTGGTACGATCTATATTTACATTTATGAGGATCAAGTGCTTCTCTATGATTTAAACCAATAACAAAAGACTTATTTATGTTCTTAACAATATTGGGGAAAAAAGTAGTAGAATAGGAAGAATTTATCTTACCTTTCATGACATCCGAACCTTGTATCCTGAGCTCTCATGGGTTTCCAGGTGAAAGGAAAGAACCAAAGCTCCAGTCTACTACCTTGGCCTGCATATTTGGAGCAAGTAGTCCCACTGAAGAATACTTCCTAAGATTTTAAGACTCAATTGCGTTTGATTCAGTCATTCGACTCATTCCATATTCCTGCAACAACAAGAAAAAAGTGATTCCATATATAAACGCTTTCAAGAGACCAATCAAATCGACCCGAGGAAGAGCACCAAGGAAATCTTCATTGAACTTCCTACTTAACGGAGCTGCTCCAGAAGAAACCTGCTTTAAGCTTTTAAGCACTTCCCCCACAAACTCCTTTGCCTTCTTTGTTGGAGGGACATCAGGGAACATCAATTCCCTATTAGGAATTATGACTATTAACACGAACATCTCATCTCCCTACTTCCTTTTTTAGTTTGATCACTCTCATCACATACTTACACATATGCTTCTCAATGCAACAATTAGATATTTGCCAAAAAAAATTAACGGTCTAGATTGTTTCATATTTTTGTGTAAGATTGATAATTGACTTTAGAAATGAAGTAACTAATCAATGCAACGGTTAGATCTTTGCCAAAAAAAAAAAACCAACGGTCTAGATTGTTTCGTATTTTTGTGTGATAATTGATTTTAGACATGAAGTGCCTAATCAATGCAACAATTAGATTTTTGCCATAAAAAAAATCAACCGTCTAGATTATTTCTTATTTTTGTGTAAGAGTGATAATTGATTTTAGACATGAAGTGACTAATAAATGCAACATTTAGATCTTTGATTAAAAAAAAAAATCAACGGTCTAGATTTTTTCATATTTTTGTGTAAGATTGATAATTGATTTTAGACATGAAGTGACTAATTAATGCAACAATTACATATTCGCCAAAAAAAATCAACAGTCTAGATTGTTTCAAATTTTTGTATAAGAGTGATAATTGATTTTGGACATGAAATGACTAATCAATGCAATAATTAGATCTTTGCCCCCCAAAAAAATCAACGGTCTAGATTGTTTCATATTTTTGTGTAAGAGTGATAATTGATTTTGGACATGAAGTGACTAATCAATGCAAAAATTAGATCTTTGCCAAAAAAAATCAACGGTCTAGATTGTTTCGTATTTTTATGTAAGATTGATAATTGACTTTAGAAATGAAGTGACTAATCAATGCAACGGTTAGATCTTTGCCAAAAAAAAAATCAACGGTCTAGATTGTTTCTTTTTTTTGTGTAAGAGTGACTATTAACACGAACATCTCATCTCCCTACTTCCTTTTTTAATTTGATCACTCTCATCACATACTTACACATATGCTTCTCAATGCAACAATTAGATATTTGCCAAAAAAATCAACGGTCTAGATTGTTTCGTATTTTTGTGTAAGATTGATAATTGACTTTAGAAATGAAGTAACTAATCAATGCAACGATTAGATCTTTGCCAAAAAAAAAAAACCAACGGTCTAGATTGTTTCGTATTTTTGTGTAAGAAGGATAATTGATTTTAGACATGAAGTGACTAATCAATGCAACAGTTAGATTTTTACGATAAAAAAAAATCAACGGTCTAGATTGTTTCTTATTTTGTGTAAGATTGATAATTGATTTTGGACATAAAGTGACTAATCAATGCAACGGTTAGATCTTTGCCAAAAAAATCAACGGTCTAGATTGTTTCGTATTTTTGTGTAAGAGTGATAATTGATTTTGAACATGAAGTGACTAATCAATGCAACGGTTAGATATTTTCCACACACAAAAAAAATCAACGGTCTAGATTGTTTCGTGTTTTTGTGTAAGATTGATAATTGATTTTGGACATGAAATGACTAATCAATGCAATAATTAGATCTTTGCCCAAAAAAACAACGGTCTAGATTGTTTCGTATTTTTGTGTAAGAGTGATAATTGATTTTGGACATGAAGTGACTAATCAATGCAATAGTTAGATCTTTGCCAAAAAAAAAATCAACGGTCTAGATTGTTTCGTATTTTTGTGTAAGATTGATAATTGACTTTAGAAATGAAGTGGCTAATCAATGCAACGGTTAGATCTTTGCCAAAAAAATCAACGGTCTAGATTGTTTTTTTTTTTGTGTGTAAGAGTGATAATTGATTTTAGACATGTGACTAATAAATGCAACGGTTAGATCTTTGATTAAAAAAAATCAACGGTCTAGATTTTTTTCATATTTTTGTGTAAGATTGATAATTGATTTTAGACATGAAGTGACTAGTCAATGGAGCAATTAGATATTCGCCAAAAAAAATCAACGGTCTAGATTATTTTGTATTTTTGTGTAAGAGTGATAATTGATTTTAGACATGAAGTGACTAATCAATGCAATAATTAGATTTTTGCCACAAAAAAAAAATCAACGGTCTAGATTGTTTCGTATTTTTGTGTAAGAGTGATTGATTGAGGACATGAAGTGACTAATCAATGCAACAGTTAGATCTTTGCCAAAAAAATCAACAGTCTAGATTGTTTCGTATTTTTGTGTAAGAGTAATAATTAATTTTGGACATGAAGTGACTAATCAATGCAACAATTAGAACTTTACCAAAAAAATCAACGGTCTAGATTGTTTTGTATTTTTGTGTAAGAGTCATAATTGATTTTAGACATGAAATAACTAATTAATGCAACGATTAGATCTTTGCAAAAAAAAAAAAAATTAAAAGTCTAGAATGTTTTGTTTACACTATAAAATAAGTATCATGTTTGGAAACTAAGATGAATATTGCCATAATCTTTTATTTCTTCTCATAAAGATGATTTTCAACTACTGTAGTTCATTTCATATAAATTCTTCTTCTTTTCCATCGTCTTTAAATAATGATTATTATGATGATATAAAAAAGCAGACAGTAGCTCAAATTACTGCAAAAATAAATTTTCATCACTTAAAACCTATATAACTCTTAAGTTATACATGGTGGATCCATTCTGGGTCATATAATTATCAGTCGTGATCGAGAAAAAAATGCTTCTCGTAATCTCTTTAATGATTATTTTGCAGATAATACTTAATTTCTTGAGACAATGTTCCGAAGAAAATTCATGATGAGTGATCATTTGTTTCTGCGTATTTATGATACTATAGAAAGACATGTACTTTGTCCAACAAAGAGATGGTATTAGTAAACTTGGGTTATATGGGTTACAAAAAATAACAAATGTATTTCGCATGTTGGCGCTAGTGATATTACACGTTTACTCCGCATTGGTGAACGTCCAGGATTTTCAGGTATATTGGGTAGTTTAAATTATATGTATTGGAAATAGAAGAAGTGTGTGACAGTTTTGCGCTATTCCAAAACAACTAACCATTTTTTTATTATAATTAGTATAATCGTTCCACTTTTGGTTACCAATTGGATCTATTATTTGATTTAGAGATTTATTATGAGTAGAAAAATTATTCTCCCAAATAAATTTTTTTTTTTTGAAGTAGGTGTATTTTTAGTACTCCCAAACTTGTATTTTTTACAATCTCTTAATTAATCACCTTTTGTGCTCAATTCAACGAACTGCACTTCTATAAAATAATTGTGAGTATTTAAAAAATGTAATTTTATTATAATCTTGATCATTAGAGTGCTTACAAGAACATAAAAATACACTTCCCACTAATTTTGTAAATTTATAAAATTGGTAAACCAATCATTATTTTAGCTGTTTTTTTCAGACAACTTAGAAATATTATTTTCACAAAAGAAGAGGAAGAAGACCATCTGACACGTGACAGTCTATTATAAGGAATACAGCAAAAAAAAGAAGAAGTGGAAAAGTCTCTATTCACACTCTCACTTGATTTGTTCCTCTCTTTATTACCTTCTCCGATGTTATCGCCGGCGAAATGTGACTCAGAAGAGATCACAGCTCAACTGGATCATCTCTCTCTCTCTCGTCCTCTGGGTACCGGATCCCACCGAAGATCGCGAAGAAGCTGCTCAGTCGTCTAGTGTAGGACTCATGAAGCTCTCCAACGGAGAGATGAGTACGAGGAGGAGATCCATGAGGCTCAATTGTAATTCGCCTAAACAGATTGGTGGAGAAGAAGGTATAATTAAGCAGAGGAAATCTTCCTCCCCTGGTAAGCCGCCGCTGCCGATGCTTACTAACTCTTGTCTGGTTCGGAGGTCGCCGAGACTCACGCCGGTTGATGGAAAGATCGACAATGTATGCTCGGTTCCGGTGACTGGAAAGTTTGGGTCGAGGAAGAGAAAGATTAGTAGTGCTCCCGTTGAGGTTAGTCGCCAATTTTTTTTTTTCAGTGTTTGTTCTGGTTAGCAGTCAATGCAGCTTACTTAGATGCTAGAGGGTATAGTCTTCGTCTTCCTTTGATTGATGAATGTGGGGTTTTTAATGGATTGATGCAGAAGGAAAGCTTAGAATCTGAGGGATTGACATTCAAGTAAGTAAAAGCTTAAAATACTGGATTTAATGGCTCAAATCCTTATTATTTATGAATAATCTGAGTTTGGTATTTTGATAAACATCATTAAGCGTCAAACTAACTTTCATGCAGAGACATAGCTACGATTGCCAAGAGCCTGGAGATGGAAATCGTTTCTGAGTGCCAAGATAAGAACAACGATAATGCTGCAAGTAGATCACAAGTTCCGGCTAAGAGGAAAGTTGACAGTGATACATTATCCTCAAGCATCAAGCGTTCTAACCAGAGTCTCAGCAGCAGTAAACGAACGAGGAAGTCTCCAAGATTCACTAAGGGAATGGAGAATGGAGGAGAAGATAATATAGGCAAGTCTGAAGAACAAGAGAAACCTGTTCAATCTCGGAACCCATCCTTAAGATCTCTTCGGCTATCTGGAATTGTTGAAAATGGCCAAGGAGAAACTTTAAACGTAATAAAAAATTGTGGCCCGGCATTATATAATAGGAAACAGGTGAGAGGAACTGAGGAGCTGGCGCAAATTAGTGAGAATGGTAACTATTGTGAGGCTATAAAGAAATGTGAAGGTGATGGCGTTGTTTCATCCAAGCAAGAGCTATTAAATTTTCCTTCAAGTTACATCAAGACTGCTGTAAATGGTAGTCGGGACAAGGCGTTAGGAAAACGCAGATCTTCTGACCTACATGCGGGTAGCTCTTTGAAAATTAGTGAAAATGGTACAAGTAATGGACTACCTATGACGACTGCCTTAGTGGAACAAGAGTCTTCACTTCAGGGTGATTGTGGTGCTGCTGATAACGGAGTAACTGAGGAGATGCATGCAAATTCTACTGTGATCTATATCTCTGACAAAGATAAAGAGCCGCCGGCCAAGAACGAACGTAATTCTGTTGAATATAAGTATACGAAAACTTCAAATGGAGATATTTTGAAACAAGATGCAAGTGGATCTACACTCTCCTCAGGGGGAAATAGGAGACAAGCACCACTGGATCTAAATAGTCCAACTAAATTAACCAAGGGAAAGGGTGCGCGGGTGACCCGTACTGCTGTCCGTGAAAAGCATGAACATGGTATCTTCTTTTTCATTGGAGAGCCAATTCCTTGCGAGGAGGCTCAAGAAAGATGGCGCTGGAGATATGATCTCAAGGTAGTTGGTTAATTTCTCTGCACTTGACTACTTTAGTTTTCATTGTGTTCGTAAGTTACAATGTATTTTTGAGAAATTGAGATTGTATTGTCTCATGGTGAGTTTTTCTGCACTACTACATGATAAACCAGTGTCTTCCTTTTCACTCTAGTAATATCAGTGTCTCATTTTTTTCCGTCCCTCATCTCTGATTGTGAGTTTCGTATATTTTCAGGAACGCAAATCTAAGAGGAAAGGCCAAGAGTCAGAGTAAGTACAAGATGTTTTACCAACTCACTGTTTGCTAAATATTCTTACTTCATATTTCGTTTGTTCTACTAAACATTCATTATCCTGAGCGATTCTTTTGAAGAGATGACGAAGACAAGATTGTTGCAAATGTGGAATGCCATTATTCGCAAGCAAAAGTCGACAAACGGACCTTTAGCCTTGGAGACTTTGCCAACATAAAGGTAAGACCTTTAGCTTTTCTGATAAGCAACTTTTTCCATTCAAGAGCCGTGGGTTTTCTAGAGTGTTTTGCCCATCTCCAAGATAGTTCCTGAATCATTATGATAATTTTACAGGGTGAAGGAGAAGAGACTCATATTGGCAAGATAGTAGAGTTTTTTAAGACAACAGATGGAGAAAACTACTTCCGAGTTCAGTGGTTCTACAGAGCAACAGATACAGTGTGTATACAATTTCTTCTCTTTCTGCTTGTTTAATTCTTTGCGCTGCGACAACAAGTTACTCATTTGTATAATGTTTGTAGGTAATGAAACAGCAGGCTATTTATCATGACAAAAGGCGTCTCTTCTATTCTACTGTAATGAATGACAATCTAATAGAATGTCTTATTTCTAAAGTTACTGTTTTACAAGTATCACATAGGGTATGCTGAGTCAAGCTCCTTCTCTCTTTTTTATAACATTTTACAACTTTAGCAGATCTGGTCAACTTGTTACACTTCATTTGATTTTCTTATATTCGTGACCTTGCAGGCAGGATTGAAGCCCAGTACTATAAAATCTGACTTCTATTTTGATATGGAGTATTGCCTGGAGTATTCAACATTTCGAACCTTGAGAAATCGTAAGTGCTCAGTTTAGGATTAATCAATGAGAAACGTAGATAGCTATATTTTTATATATTCTTTTAGCAAAAACAGTTTATGAGTAGATTTCCACAGTATCTTTATCTAAGATCCTAGGCACAGGAGATTGAGCATTCCTGTTTCTCCTTTTTGTTGGTCTCAGTTAAATATTCCGAAAACAAGCTTGAGTATTGCGCGGATGTGGTACCTACAGAATCCACTGAATCTCTTTTGGAAAATAAAAATATTAGCAAAGAGCTTCCTCTGCTTGATCTTTACAGTGGTTGTGGTGGAATGTCGACGGGGTTGAGTCTTGGAGCCAACATTTCTGGAGTTGATGTCGTGACGGTACTTGCTTTAAGTAATTAATCTTTATCTCATTAAGTAATGATGGAACTCCTTTTGCACTCAGTTTCATTTAATATTCATTCTTCATTTTCAGAAATGGGCTGTTGACCAGAATTTGGCTGCCTGTGAGAGCTTGAAACTGAACCATCCACAGACACAGGTCAGATTACTTTTGGTGCTAATTGCTAGATCATTTTTTGGAGAATTAACCAAATCTAATGATGCTATCTTTGTTTACAGGTTAGGAATGATGCTGCTGGAGACTTCCTCCTACTTTTGAAGGAGTGGGATAAATTATGCAAGCGCTATGTATTTAATAAATTAAAATCCGGAAAATCAATAAGAGAAACCAGTGAAAGTAGCCCTTCTAATGAAGATGATTCAGAACCTGAGTATGAAGTTGAAAAGTTGGTTGATATATGTTATGGGGATCCTGACAACACTGGAGTATATGGCCTGAAATTTAAGGTATAGCAGGAGGCCTTGTGTTGCAATTTTGTTGTTGATCGAAACCTTACATGTTAGGGTTCCAAGATTGATATTCTGTATGTCTTGGCTCTCTTGTGACGTTGTAGTTTTGTGAAGTTGAATTTATTATCATGCTATTTTATCAGGTGCACTGGAAAGGATACAGCAGCAACGAAGATACTTGGGAGCCAGCAGAGGAATTGAGGTATATGATTTAAAATAATCTTTAAAACGTGTGTCTATTGTTTATCTCGATCTAATTAATATTGTTTGAAATTTTTAGCAATTGTCAAGATGCCATGCGGGAGTTTGTAACAAGTGGATTCAAGAACAAGATCTTGCCACTTCCTGTAAGTTTCTTTTTCTCTCTAAATTGAATGCTTGATATTTGAATGTTGTAAGATTGATTATACCATCAATATCTTATTCAGGGCGGTGTTGGTGTGATATGTGGTGGACCTCCATGTCAAGGAATTAGTGGCTATAATCGCTTCAGGAATGTTGAATCTCCGTTGACTGATGAAAGGAATAAGCAAATTATAGTTTTTATGGACATAGTGGAGTATCTGAAACCTGCATACGTGTTGATGGAAAACGTTGTTGATATTCTGCGTTTCGACAAAGGTTCTCTTGGGAGATACGCTTTGAGCCGTCTTGTGCACATGAGATACCAAGCGAGGCTAGGTATCATGACAGCTGGTTGCTATGGTCTTTCACAATTCCGCTCTCGAGTTTTCATGTGGGGAGCTGATCCAGACAAGGTGAGTTTATAAGTCTATTTTAACTTCCTGCAACTGACTGTTTCATACTAATATTTGGTATTCCATTTCAGAATCTACCTCCGTTTCCGCTTCCAACCCATGATGTTATTGTCAGATATGGGTTTCCACTTGAGTTCGAGGTAACATAGTTGTAAATTGGTGATTACTTAATACTCTTTGCCTGGGCCCTGTCAATTTCCCAACTTAACCCATCTTGGCTTTCATGTTTCAGCGGAATGTAGTTGCTTATGATGAAGGCCAACCCAGAAATCTTGAAAAAGCTCTTGTTCTAAAAGATGCGATATCAGATCTTCCTCATGTACGATTCATATCCATTAGATCCATATGCAGTTCAGGGTTAAACCTATGTATTTATAATTTTCTTTCATTTCACAACTCTAGGTGTCATATGACGAAGCCCGGGACAAAATGTCTTATGGAAGTCTCCCAGAGACAGATTTCCAGAGATACATTAGATCAACCAAACACGGTAAGTTGGACCGTCTGGATTTTTGTAGCTACAGTCTTATTCACAACATTTTGTCTGGAGTGTAACGTAATTATAAGACACGACCACTAACTTGCATATTCCATAAGTTACTTAAGCGTTAGCGTTTTGTTTTGTCAGATATGACTGGCTCTGCAATTGATAAATGTACAAAAAGGACGATGCTACTGCATGATCACAGGCCGTCCCTTTTGTGTGAAGATAATTATGCCCGAGTTTGTCAAATCCCAAGGAAGAAGGTACACACTTGTTTCTACTAATAAACAATTCTGATACTCCGGAAACAAGAATCTCACTGTGGAGAGGTGTTTGCAGGGAGCTAGTTTCAGGGATCTTCCAGGGATAATCGTCAGAAATGACAATACTGTTTGCCGTGATCCATCAATGCCACCGGTTCTTCTGCCATCAGGAAAGCCTTTGGTAAAAGACTCCTCTTCTATGAAGTAAACCATATCAAAACTTCACTTTAATGACATTCCACTTCTTAAGTCAGCTGATTCGACGGTTGTAGAAATTTCAGAAACGAAAATATGTACATTGAATCAGTTCCCTTGTGTCCCTCTTTAGGTACCAGAATACGTCTTTACTTTCAAGAAAGGGAAATCTAAAAGGTACTTTTTCTTGACCCTCTCTTCCTTAAAACTGTTTGTTGAACCTTCCCATGTTATAAGTCTCTCTGGATTTCTAAATTTGCAGACCGTTTGCGCGTCTTTGGTGGGACGAAACAGTTCCAACCGTTCTAACAGACCCGAGCTGCAGCTGTCAGGTATCCTTAAAGCCATTTCCTGTGCAGTTTTTCACTTGAAATCCAGCTTCTATTGTCTTAACACTGTTTGAGAGTTTTGCTATTTACAGGCGTTTTTGCATCCAGAGCAAGATCGAATACTAACTATAAGAGAATGTGCACGGCTTCAAGGTTTCCATGATTACTTCCAGTTCTGTGGAACCGTAAAACAAAGGTACTTACTATGTGTTCTGTTTGAACAATCCTAAAAAGACCAGAGACAATAGTTTCAGATTAGTTAGCAAATCTCATTCACTGCTTTACAATCATTATAGGTATTGTCAGATTGGAAATGCAGTGGCTGTCTCGGTTTCTCGTGCTTTGGGTTATTCTCTTGGTATGGCTTTCGGTGGTCGAGTCCGCGACGAGCATCTGATAAAACTTCCCCAGAACTTTTCTCACTCAAGTTACCTTCAGCTTCAAGAAACCATTCCTCACTAAAACATATAATACGACTTGGGAAAATCAATAGCTGCAGAACTGTTGTACCTTTATTACCATTATTTCTCTCCATGAAGCTTGAGCTAAAATAAGACGTCTGAGCTCAAACTGATAAAATCTTCTCATCGAACTTAACAAATTTGCTGATCAGTTATGACTGATATAACCATGTCTGTGTCTGGTTTAAGTTTGAAGTAACACACCCTCTATTCTTATTAGGAGCAGGAATTGGGACGATTTGTTCGTTTCTATATTAAAATTTGGGGGCAAGAATCATCTAAATAATTAGCGACTTTTCAGGTATATGATTGTCGTAGCTCCAATCCCTTGATCATTGTATTTTTCGCTATGATTTGATACAACCAAAAAAGATGTATTGAAACAAATACAGAAAGGTAAAAGAAAAGAAGAAGACAGGATAAAGAATTGAAGCAGTGAACACATCCAAACAGCAACCAAACACTTTTATGTGACAGAACCCTTGTTCGAAAACTCGCTAGGCGCTATACGCGCGGTTGATCTGGGCCTAGCGAGTTATCGAAAAATCGGAGAAAACTCGGGGAATACGCGGGGCGGAATTTTTAATAATAATTTAAATATTTATATATAATATATTTTAAAATATAATAGAACTGAAAATATAGTATGATTTAAAGGCTATTTTCTTTTACGGATGATAGATATATAAACTTTGTGGCCTAATACCACAAATAATAGCTTGGTGCAGTGGCCGAGAGAAGCAGTCCAACTATGGTTGTTGGTCGCGTGTTCAAATCCTTTATTTTGCGTTTTAATTTTTTTTTATTAATGAAAAGCAAAGGACAAAAATGCCCTTGTCTCCTTCCCTCGAAGATTTTCTCTGAAAAACCTAAAACGGCCGCATTTCTTCATTTTAAAACACAGATCTCATCATTTTCTTCTTGATTTAACTATTTTTCGTTCTAAAATATAGTAGATCTAGCCAATACGTATTGTTTTAGGACATGAAACTTAAGAAAAAGAAAGAAAAAACTGAAGATCCGATTTGTTGGCCGAACTGAGCCAAATCGCGGCGGTGGCTCCCCGCCCAGCGCCTCCGCGCCGGTTAATCGGCCGCCTACCCCGCGTTTTCGAACAGGGGACAGAACATATATGATGAAGTTTGATGATAATTTCTCAAGGGGTGGTTTTAAGGAGTCATACATACACTATTATTAATCTGACTCCAGGTTCGGAACTATAGCCGAAGAGAGCTCTATATGCGAAACCCGAACCGCACCAATTAGCCGCTCCGGCAATTCTTCCGGTGTATTTGCCTGCAAAACCGTACCAGATTTGTTGTATACATACCAACTATTTGAGCAAAACCTATAATACTCTGTATCCGATATAGATTTACCTGTACAAGGAAAGCCATTTCGACAACCAACGATGTGATTACACCGATGACAAGGCCTAAAACTCCGTTTGCAACAGTAGATGAACCGATATCCACGTCGATCTACACAATGAATCATTTATTAGTTTTTACAGAGAGCTTCAAATTCAACACTATACACCTTTACTCACTTCTAAGTATGTTGGGCCACGAATATAGTTGCAGTCCACTGCTTTCCCGAGGAGACATGGGGTGCTTCCCACGCTTTGCCGTACTATCCATGACCCCTGTTTGGATTTTGGTTAATGTGAATATTTTGCACTAGTAATCACAAAAAAGAAAAGAGAGATAGACATACCTTAGGAACTAAAGGTATAAGCTTTAGCCGACTATTCCGGAATTCATCATCACCATCAACAAATCGTTGCAATAGGGATCCTGGTACGAGTTCTTTCGTCACAAAATAAAACACCATACTGTAGTGTGTTGACCCCGGAACCTATAAGAAGAAAAACAGTTTTAAACGTATATAGATATGACTTTGTGGTTTATGCATTACGTTCTGAATCTTACTAATGGCCAAACTTACTTGAACATTTACCACCATTGAGAATAGACCTTTCTCTGCAGCAACCTGAACATGTTTATCAAAAGACTCAGTAATCTTTCATGGAGATTTCTTTCTAAGCGATCCACAAGCAAGATAATAGCAGGGCAAGCATTCGAAGATTTGATTGGAATAATCTTACTTGTGCTGCACAGCCCTTACGTCTAGCCACATGATCTATTCTTTTACTGTCTTTGAACCAATCGACAGCAACGAGATCCATAAGATGCTTCCCAGCAGGAATCTTCAGTATAGCATTAAATGGACAGGAACAGAAGTTAGTCGGATGTAAGAAGTAAGAACCCAACCATTCTAAGTTAGCAAGGCCAAAGGTTCACCGACCTTTCTTTTATTGTCACAGAAACCCTTGCTACGAACTTTGAAGTTGTTCCCGTCAGAAGTCCTCCAGCAGTTACGGGCATTTTCATTTTCGTTTCGCTTTAGGTTACCCGAGAAGCATGACAGATCAATCTTGTGAGCAGGTTCTTCTTCTGAAGTTTCAAATCACATAAGAAATCAGCAGTATTAGACATCCTAACTGGCTTGAGTAGGATTTTAATACTTAATGAAAGGGTGCTCACCTGTCTTCTTGACATCAGTCTCTGTTTTACTTGTTTCAGGCTGAAATAGTACACAAGAATGACGTTTCAATTCCAAATGCTGCTTAAGATTAGAAAATCAAAAGGCTCGATATCAAACCTCTTGTTCAGATTCAGCAATCTGAAATTCATCATCATCATCTGAGTCATCATCCATGAGCACGGAGTTTCTGTTGGCAGAATTTGATTGATCAAGAGTAAAGGCAGACTGATGCAGAGACCTTCCACTCTTACTCAAGCTCAAGGAAGATGATGCCATATTAACCATAACAGGGATCCGGGTATGAACACCTCTCTCATCCGTCTGTGAAAACCATTCCCGCAAACCTGTGATGAGCACGACACCGTAAATTACAACGGATGATAATAAATAGCCAGTGGAATTCCTTTCCCAAAAGGACGTGAAGAAACCAGTGGAAAGGACGCACGAAAGAACTTACCAGCAACACTATTCAGCATTTGAAGAAGACAGTGTTGTTGAAATGCTGGAAGATAGCCTGCACCCCACCCTTTTAGATCAATTTGTATTAGATGTTGCACCTGTGTTCTAGGCCTTCCATTACGGGGCTTTAATGGGGCAATATTATATCCTCCACCTAAACAAAAGTAGCACAGGTTAGATAGTAATACATCAACGAACATAACATTTATATTAAGCGCTCAGAGATGTTTAGTTTCCGAAACTTACTCTCAAGATGAGCACGGACACATCCAGGTTGTGGACCACAATTATCATGCTCCCTAGAACGGAACAACACAACTTCACAGAAAGAGCGAGGTAAATAACCAACAAGCTATATAAAACTACCTTTCCAGATTCTAGCATAAGTAAAGAGGAAAGGAAATTACCATAACTCCCATCATCATTACGGCGCCAATAGCGGACATAACAGAGGTCACGAGGCCACACAACCCTGGAGCCATTTAATATAATTAGGATAAAAGAAAGTTTCCGAAAACAACAAACTTATATTCTGACAGGAAACAGGAAGATCACAAATGAAAACTATAAAAATAATCCTGAATTGTTGCCCCTGTAACTAGTCTTTTTCAACAAAGCATCATGGTAGGAAAAAAAATCGAAGAAACTCTCTGCATACAACCTAGGCCATTATCACTTGTTCAATTGGAATCAAATTATCACTTGTCAGACATTCATTAATAAATTAAGTGAAGCTGTGACTGTAACTGGACGATAATTTTACAGGTGCAACATTACATTGGAAACCAGTCGAGCAAAAGTCTATGGTAGAGCACTGCCGTGTGACCATCCACCTCTTCCACTAAGCTTCCATACTGAAAGCTGCAGTCCCACCTGAATTACACAGGGAAAAAGCGGAATATAAATAAATTCAGATACAGACTAAAACACTAGAACAAAACACTTATGTATGCATATTATGGATGGAAATTGTGGGCAAGAGACATTATTTTACAAAGAAAGAAATAAAAGAATAAAGACCCAACATTTCGTAATACAATGCAATGCAATACAAGGAACGTTTTAAGAGGTTTTACATATAACCATGCCTAACTGCAACGAAATGAAGAAAAATGAACACCGTGCAGACCATTTCCTACAAACGAAAACCGAATGGAAAAAAGAAGGCATAGAAACACCTACTCATAACGAGTGCCATCCATGCTCATCACAAGTTCGAACACTTCCTCACATGTTGCCTCCACTACACCAACAGCTTTCATTGCCCTGCTGCAGCTTCTTGGCTGCACATGTAGCACTGTAAATGACGGTTCTTGTCTAGATAAATTTTCTAAGTAATCAAAAGGCAGCCACGCCATAGAAATGACAAGCTATTAGAAACTTCCATACAAGGTAATCAACTTCAAGAAGCTCTTCAAAAATCCGAAGACCTGTCAAATGTATAGAAAAAAAGGAAGATTAAAGCCAAATTCTAGCTCTTTCCTCCAAAGCAATCTTCCAGTTCCTATAGCAGATAACTAAGGAGAGCACTGGGTTCCGTAAGTTCCACATAAGATCTTTCTTTTCTTTTTGTGACTTAACATCGGAAAATAGTATATCATGCTGCATTGCAGAAATGGCAGCATGTTCTACCCTGCAAATCCACTAACCATTTTGGCACTGAAGTAGACGCCAGTGTTTTCTCGAGAAAGCTTGGTTATCAGAATTCTGGTTCGCCAACTCTGCGTCAAACTCCTTAGTCCAGTCAAGTACCGATGGCGGAGGACCTGCACATTTGCTTGAGGTGATTAGATTACAACCAGGATTGCAGCTGACCAGATTAGCTCATGAAAGAATGAATTCGAAAAGAACCATTTCCAATAGTTGTCCTTCTCATTAAACTACGCCGAGAGTCTTCTTCATCCTCTGGTGCACTGAACCTGAAGAAAATTGCAGATATTGTTTGCTTAACTATATGCTTTTTAAAGTTAAAAACAAAAAAACAACACCAAAACAGTAACAATCATTGAAAGGAGTGATATTTGAAACGATATTGTTCACTCCCGACAATAAACATTTCGTTAGCATCTTCCGGCATTTGTAACATATTTATAATGACTCAAAACCGAGGCAGCCGATTTGGAGAAAAGTTAATACTCAGATTAGGATTGAAGGTTGACTTCCTAATTTTGTTATTTAACCGGATAACACTTTTGCAAATCTTATTATGTAATCATGATCAGCACAAACAGCTAATTTGGAAATATATGGATGGTCATCCATCAAGCAGGCGAAGTTTATGAGCGAAGAGAGTAATCAGAGCATTATTCCATAAAGAGAACTTATAAGTTTCTCCTGAACCAGTGAGTTGTTGGCAAATTGAATCAGCATGCCAAAGAGATAGAGAAATTATATCAGATAGGTACTCACTGGCTTTCATGATCTGAAGATGAAGCAGTCCTTCCAGTATCCATTCCAGACTTATATTCAAATGAAACATATTGCTGCCCATTTGGAACTTGGGACTCTTGATGCTGCGCCAGTGCAAAACAAAACAAACACAACGAGGTAAATCAGATAAAGCACCAATGAGTTTAGAAAGTAAAAACTAAATAATTAATTTCGTAATCTGGGTGTTGGCAGGCATATGACAAACCTGGTCTATAACAGACTCAATTTTCTCCTTCCACATTAGTGCTTCCTGGATGTTGAACGCTGCCATCTAGCAAGAATATACTACTCCATATTAACTAATGAGACGCAAAAAATTGCAAAGTAACAAGGTAAAGCCAGTGATAGAGATATTTTGAAGTAAAGACAAGATACCGTTACTCTATGGTGCTTTTCTTTCTTGTTGTAGACATACAACACGTACACCATCTGCAGAATAGAGTTGACAAGCACAAAAGAAATTGTAAAGGTATAAGTGATAGTACAGCCAAGGTTATGATAAAAGCAAATTAACTTGGCATGAGAAACCATCAATTGATTCACAACAAACATTAACAAATGTCTTTCTCCTGCGGAAAGAGATTAAAATTGTTGTAAAAAGCTGCCCTTAGGCTCTTTACACAACCTTTAGATGATCCCACTAATTTATTAGTTTAAACCGTGGAATTTTTATATCATACATATAAGCAACATGTGTAGATCAGTGGATATATTATGCTTGGTTTTAGTTCTCATAAGACTCCGTGCACATTTGCTAACCAAAATTAGTTGACTCAAGTATTCTATTCAGTTACTCGGCTCAGGATTTTTTTCCACACGACTAAGAAATTTATTTCTCCACCCACAAAGCAACTCCTACTTCCTATAGTCTTCTTGTCCTACTCATCACCCCCTCTGACCCCGTGATTAACATTTAACATTACAAACATTGGCCAGGGAAGAGAAAATAAGCCTGAATAACTTACTCCAAAGAAAAGGCAAAAAGATTCTATAGGGGTCTATGTTTATAAGAAATCTAGCTTACGATACATCACGTCAAGACGAGTGGTTGCAATTTATAAAACCATACACCGTAGATGGAACACAACAGATACACCTCTATAAGCACTTGGAGTTACAACATAGTAACAGAAAGGGTAAAAATAAGACTCACATGTCCATGATGTGTCTTCAAGCCTCGATCCTCAACTCTGCAGTTGCCATCAATTAACATGGTCTTGATAGGAACCTATATTCACATGTAGAAAGCATCAGTCACCCATCTGCATACAGCTCATAACAAACAAAATACAAAATAATGGCAGAGACAGATAGAGCCATAGCAGCATAGTCTGAGACTTTTTTTCCTTAGCATAATGTCTACAGTTCAGTCTACTATCTCATAACCTCAAAATCAAAACAGATAACAAAAAAAAAAGTAAATTGTTTCATGAATTTGTGACCTGATAATCCTGCGGTTTCTTCTTGTAATACGCCAAGAGACGAGGCTCCAAAACGAAATACCTCATATGAATGTACGATCGTCCGATCTTCCTCCTTCCATACCTAACCATCCACCCTTCGTACACAACCTTTGACATTGTCGCTTCCCACAGAGACGATTCGAACAAAACCGCACCACGGAAGTCGAAATCGAAATTGGAACTATGTATTTCCGCGGGAGATTGTCGAATACTAACTAAATGACCGGATTGTTCATCGGCGCTCCGGCGCCGGAATCTGGTGTTGGATCCCGCAGATTCCTGTGCGGTTGCGAAGATTTATGAGCTCACAGGTTTGAGAAATCCGGAAGAAAAAACAATCAAATTTCAACACGACGAAAAATAAGAGAAAGCGATGATTCAATTTTGACAAAAATAGAAAATCGAAATCTTCTTAACAAAAAACACAGTAGAGAGATAAATATATACAAAGGAAAAAAAATTGATTTAGGAAAATAATTTAAAACTAATCACGCCAAAAAGGTAAGCTAGTCTGTTGAACAAACAAAACATAATTAATTGAGTAGTCATTATAAATTTAAATAATTAAATAAGTCATGCCAAATCAGTTCAAAACACAAATTTTTAATTTGTCGTCATGTATGTGTATGTGTCTAGCTGACTAAGCAATCCTTTGTAGGTCGCTGACGGCGAACTTATTCGGTTAGGCAGAGTAGAAAACGTCGCCGTATGAACAAAATAGATGATGTGTGAACCACATACACGTGAACTACAATAATTGGCTGACGTTAAAATACTGTTTGTTTGTTTTTTTGGGTCAAAATAATACTGTGTTCACAAACAGAAACAACAGTGTAAAGATTTTACGGTTGGGGTTAAAACTTATTACCATGGATTTTTGAGAGAGAAAATCTGAGACAAAGTTATTTGTATTGAACAGATGATTTGGTTTGAGGGTAAAACAGAAACCTTAAGGTGTAATATAACAACACTCCTGCTCTCTTTTTTTCTTTTGTGAAACACGTTAATTAACCTGAACCGTCTATACATGCTACTGTCAAAATCCCAAACCGTAGATGTATCTCTGTATTTGTAACATCAACTCAGAAACAAGTGGTTCAGGATCACGTACCTCCAACCAAGACAGGAAACATTTTCTGAATTGTGCCGAGTACATTTCATAGCCACACATGCCAACGAAGGTAACTGTCCAATCAAAATCTCGAAAGGAGTGACTCAGATGCTTGAGATCCTATGGCATCACAAAGCTGATGAATCTCCACGATTCTTGTCCTCCAAACCTGGAAAAAAAAAGTTTGATATATCTTACTGTTTTCCCTAGTCACTTAGTGATCGGTTTTATCCGTTGAATAACAGTAACATCTTCTATCTAGAGAAGTGTTTACATTACGACAAAACTGAAGGATGTTGGAATGCAAGATACTTATAGAGGCAATAAAATGCTCAGGATTTGTTGTATTAGCAAAACGAAATCTCAAGACAGTATGTATTATAAGTGACAAGAAGACAGATAGAGAAGAACTTTTGAACATTGGTAAAGAAATAATATTTAGGTAGTGTTGTCTTAAACCAGATACGTACCCTTGTGCATCTGGAGAAGATGAGCCCCGAATCTTCCACAATCATGGGAAATGAACAAAGGCAAACTTTTTATGTCAATTGCATCATCTAAAAGAAGCTTCTTGTTAAAACCAGAGCATATCTCACTGACTTGTCTCTGCAACCCAGTAAATTGAGGCATAACATCACCCCAACCATCAATTGAAAGATTTTTACCAAACAACTTAAAAGCACCCTTTCTAGTTGCTTCTGCAGCTGAAAAAAAGAATATGGAAAAGAAAGTTCAGCAGGCGAAAATTACTTACAAACTACATGACCAGTGCATTTCAAAGTTCAGAAATAAGAAAGAGAGAGAGTGATTATACTGTTATAAGGAGCTGCAAGAAGAAGATTTGTCGGGAGACCAATGCCGAGACCAGCAAATGTTATGCCAACACTGAAACCAAGGCCGCAGCCGGAACCGACATAGCCAATGACCTCAGGACCAAAACCAGGTCCCCATCCGACGCCACAGCCAATCCCAATCCCCATCCCCCAAAATGCTCCATAAGTAGGATGAACAGGATTCCATTTCTCGTATCTCCTAAATAAACCCTTGATGATCATCACGACCTGAAAAAAATCATTAAGAGATTTGAAATACAAGATATAAAACCGCTAAAATGTATCTTCAAAACCCACCAAACTAAATCAACTCAAATACTGAAATCGATAAACTAAACAAATAGATATTCAAACACTATGATACTATCACCTGAAAAACAATTAAGTTCATTTTTTATCACACAGATTGTGTCGAAGAACCCCTACAAATCGTATTAAGTACTAAGCACTAAACCAATTCCAGTTTACTTGACAATTGATGAAAACATTCGGAACAACAACATTCAGATAAATCTAAGAAATAGAAACATGGAACAAAACATCTAAGATTTACCATCAATGGATTATTAATTTCAAAATTTCTCTTCTGATTCTCCTTTTCCTGTTTTCAGTGTCACCTTAATTCGATCGGCAAGCGCAAACACTCTTCGTTAGCCTTTTCTCCGACGAACACCGAGAACCACTCGTCGTTTAGCGCTTGGATTAAAAATAAAAAAGGAACCGGGTCCGAGCAGACGACCGGTACAGTTCACTCCGGTTTACCAATCAAACAAATTGATAAAATGCAGAATTTTTAGGTTACAACGAGCAAATGAGGGATTAGAAGAATTGAGAATTAGGAAAAAATTCAAAAAATACACCAACTCAATTCGTTATTACCGAAAATATACATTTTTTGTAAGTTTGATTAACACACAAATTCGTTAATATTATCATTTTAAATCATTAACTAGGAAAATATCATGATTTTAATACAAAATTTTAACGGATTTAATGTCCCCTTAACAGAATTTATAACTCCGTTAAAACCGAAATACATATTTATTTAAGTTTATATATTAGTGTAATCGAGAGTATGTTGAACTCTAACTAGTTTAGTGGTTTGTGCACTTTTTTATAGTGAAAAATGGATTTGGGTTGGAGAAGGATCATCATCTCAAATGCCCTATCTCCGAAAATAAAATCAGAAATGACCCAGTTATAAACTTATTTTGTTTTAACATTTAAAAAAAAAATCAAAATATAGGCAAGTTACAAAAAAACCTAACAATTTTTTTAAAATTACAACTTATACCCGGATCTAACCGAGAAACTTGGATCTGGCCCGATATGACCCGATTCTACCGAAAAAATTGAGAAAATCCTAAAATCCCCTAATTTCACCCGATTTGATCTAATATCATTCCCAATTTCATTATCTTTGTCAAAATTTGAAATCATAAATTCACAATCGGCGTTCTTGTGAAACTAGATAGAACTACTCTAGTTGCTCGATTTCGAATTCGATTTTCACGAAAAATGGTGGAGACAAGGCATTCCAGAGATATAACTATCATATATATATATATATATATAACAGAGTACTCCAGAGATGTTCCAAATAAGACGGAAATTAAAAAAAAAGAATAGAGGACGAGAAATTAAAACAAACAAGAAGAGGTCCTCAGTACATATGGAGGAACTTCACGGCCCGTTTGTAGTGAAAGCAGTCTGGACAAGCAGTTTGCAGATCGCATAAGTGGCAAGAGTCAAGGGGCATCATGTTCATCAATGATTGGACGTACACCCTCTTCTTTCGAATGGTGATGCCATGCATTGACACCTTTAAGCTCGCCCAAACGTCATTAACGTTCTTCATATCATCCCGCCAATTGATCAAGGCCATGAACTCTTTGCCTTCTTGGGTATCGGCGTGGAGGAGGTGGAGCACAGCGTAGAGGTAAGCAGTCTACTTATGGTAAGGAGTTACATCGGAACAGAACCTATTGCTTAAACAAGTTCAGAACATGGAGGCATCACCAATAAAATATTAGTGCCAAAAGGACCAGAGGAGAGGAGTGATACTGGATTATTTTCTCCAAGGAGAACCACCTGATGTCCCTTACATCACTAGACCACAAAACAATCAAGGTAAGGTTCTAGACTCTCAACTTAGGATGAAGGCTAACTCGCTTTCTCTTGGTGCAAATTTTATAGTTTCGAGGTCGAAACTTCTTCAAGAGGGAGATTATGATAAGGACATCAAGTCATCATCAACCAAGGTGCATGGAGAGGACATAAATCAACCAACCAAGATCCTTGGAGAGAAGCAATTTGAGCCCACTAGAGACATATGTGCATGTCTTGGCGCATATTATCTACCCAACCAGGAAGAACTAAGCAACAAAGCAACCTGTTACAAAATCTTAACTCATCAAGGAATCATCACAAAGTGAAAGTGTTTCAAAATCTTTCCATATGAAGAAGATATGCAAGTTACAACTCAGAAGATTTCCAAGGAACCCGCTGGAGACCAACTGCCACTTATTGGAGAGTTCAGATCGTACCAGGATGAATCAAGTTGTAAACCAACTTGTTTTGGAAACCTTAATAAACAGAGGTTCAAGGAGAATTGGATTCGGTCAAAGGGAATTATGGTTTAAAAGTTATTCAACTTCTAAACTAGGCGATACTACACTTTCCTTATTTGAAGTCTCACAAGTTTGGTCAGCATCAAACATACTTATGGCGACCAAGAGAGTTTGATAAACTTATATAAACACCTCTATACACCCTACTCCATAGGATTAGGCGAATCCTCTCAGTTCTCTACCTTCCCAAGCTTTCAAGATACAAGCTAACAGCTACTTTCCTTGTTTGGACAGATTTCCACTTAATGCTTCAACAGCTAGTTTCTCATTCAATTTTTTCGATTCTCTTCTCTTTTTAAACCATATATATGATGTATTTTGAGCCTATATAATCTCACATTCGTTCTCATTGTAAGACACCCTTGATCATTGAATTTAGTAAAGTATCTTGTTTCTTTCAAATACTGAGTTCTTGAGAGATTATTCTTATCTTTAGATTACTAAGTGTGTGATTCACTCTGAGTCTATAGAAACTCACTGTTTTAAGAGTTTTTAGTGATTCAATACTCTTAGGTGTGCCACTGATTGAGTGAGTCAATCTCCTTCACCATCCATCTCAATCATCGCTTCCACCTTCCGCGAGATTAAGCTTGTAATCTCTTGATCATTGAGTGATCATAAGTTGGAGTGATTCCAATCTTGCATCAGTCGGCGACCTCCCCAAGATATAAATATGCCAAGCCGTTATCTGGGTTTTCCTAGATGAAATAAGCAATAATACCTCAAATGAAGTAAGCGTCCTTGTTCTCGTTATCTACACACATTTCCAGAATCTCCATGTGTGAAAGCGCAAGGAGAGGCTTCTCTCTTGACCAGCGGTGAGAGGCATAAAGTATGCAAGACTTTAGGATTCTTGGAGGCTTCTTTCATTTTGGTGCAGGTTGAGATAGTGTTAGCGTAATCAGCGGAAAAAGATTCACCGAGTTTTCCGAATATCATGGCTAGGGTTTCAATCGGGAGTTGTTGTACACTTAAAATAGATCTCTTGTTTCCCACGTTGTGGTGTTTTCTCTCTCGGTTTTTGCGGTACTTCTCTCTATTTTTGCGGTACTTTCTCTCTTTGTTTGATGGTTTATGCCTGAATCGAGGATTTAAAGGAAAAGGATTTAGGGTTTCGTCTTTAAAGAGGTGTCGATTCACCGAGAAAGAGGTGTCGATTCGCCGAGAAAAGGTGTAATGATGATGATTTAGGTGAAGTGGAGTGGGGGTTATCTTTTTGGGGTTTGGAGATGGCAACATAATCGAGGATCGGCGGCGAGTATGTCCACTGCATTTAAAGTTGGTGATTTGATAAGAGTTCGAAACAAAAACGTCACATCGGTTATATGTGAGAAAAATACGAAAAACCGGAAATAAAATCATTAGAAATTAGACATATTTCATTTTGGTGCCAAAAATTAATACACAGTATTACCTAAGATAGTAGTTTTACGGAAGTTGAAAATAGTTCTACTTTATTTATTTTCAATTTATTTAGTATTACTAATCTAAAGTTGTGTTTTGTAGTTTTACAATTGATATAAATCGATTAACATGTAATTATGATTGTTTTATACATTTATTTGTTTAAAATTTAGATTTTTGTAATTTTTTCTTACTTATTTGATTATTAATTACAAAGTGATCTTATACGAACTATATTATGTAGTATATGTCCATTAAATCGATAAACATATGATTCGATTAACCTAAATTATGGTAATGTTATGCATTAATATGTCGATTAATTTAGATTTTGTGAAAATGATACTTGTTAATATGATTTTACAAATTTCAAAATTCGCTTAGTAATACTAGTATTATCAGTATTATCTAGCATCAATATATACGACAAATAGTTATACAAGTTATACCAAAATAAATTATATATATATATATGTCTTACAAGTTAGAAACAAAGTCTTACAAAAGTAAAATGTGAAGATACAATCAAACTCTTTAACAACTTCCAAATAAAAACCATGAAGTCTTTATCTTGGCCGTTTTTTGTTTCACGTCTTTGGACGAGCTGTTCCTAATTATATTCTGCAGTAACTATAAGAAAAAAAAAAGTCATTCAATAACATTAATTGCTCATCATATTTTAATCAATAACTCACGATTAACAGTAATACTAGTTTTACATAGTTATTCTATCGCATTAACATTCAAATTAGATCAGATTCGTTACTTACAATGTATTACGATTCAACTACTGAAATGCAGATCCAATGCATTTGTAACCAATTTTAAGTCATAATCGATCCAAAACAATGGTAAAACACGAATTCACATTCTACATCAATGCATACAAATCAAATCTAACGAGACCGCAATTTGCAAACCCCACGCATCTGCAAAAATCTAGATTCTGACGGTGACAATAGAGAACGACGTGGTCGACGACGATAGCAAAACTCTCCGAATCATGCGGGTTTGAGAGTTGCTTGGATCGATTATGTTTTCTACCAATTTGTTTTAATTAATTTTGTTTTCTAAAATCAGAAAGTAGTAGCAATTTTGTCTTTTAACATTTGACTAAAACAAAGAGAGTTTTTTTTTTTTTTTTTTTTAGTCGACATTTTCTTATTAGAAAAGCCCAAAAAGGGCAAAAGAGTGTACAGCAGGGGATATCAAATAAGTCCAGACAGAAAATACACGGGACAGGCCCAAGAAAGCCCAAAGAAAAGGATAAGAATGCAAGCGCCGCATGTGCCACGTGTCGAGAAGAAAGAGATGTCGACATGCATAAGTCACCGATCTCCGAGGACCACCGGAAACTGCAAAACCGCCGTCACCGTCGTCGTTCTGAAAAGAAAGGCCCCAAACTGCCGATCCCAACTCCCACCGAATAAGCCGACAAGGACGAAACGCAGAAGAAAGAAGACCAGCTTCGATAACTCGCCGGAAAGCTCTGGCCGAGGAGGCTTCGCCGCCGTCCAGATTCAAACAAGTGATCTAGACTATTGATTCCAAGACTAGGTGGAGAGGCTGCAAAGATATTAATCCAAGAGTTAGAGAAATCCAAGCAAAGCTAGAGAAGACAAACGATCGCTTGGCCGGGAAGAAGCTCCGGGAAGAAGAAACCGTTAAAAGCTCGAAAATAGTGAATCGAGCACCGGCGGAGAGAAAACAAAACCAAAACCGAAACTAGTTAAAACTAGATCGGAATTTATTGGGCCCAAGAGAAATTGAAAGACTATGGACAGATTCAATCTCCACTTAGACCACACAACCAAAATAAAGATGGGGAAAAAAGATTTTGCTTCAGAAACGAAGAACAAGAGACAACATGAGCAAAATCAAAAAAAAAACCGCTTGCTCTGTAGATTCGCTTTCCTTCTGAAAGATGAATATCAGGGAAGAAAGAAGAAGCGAGGTACAGAGAGACGTTTCTCTCTCTAAACACGAGAGAGAAAGTTTGAGAGAGAGAGGATTAAGGTACGGGATGTTTTGATAAACAAAGAGAGTTTGAGTGACTAAAACCGTGTGAAAAGGACTTTTAAGGATTTTTTTTGATAAAATGCTCTTCCGATCAGCGCACTCTCCTCAGCTTTTGTTGTTGTCCTAAAATTCGTCTAGTTTCAAAACATCAAAATTGACGAAGAAATAATTGGACCGGGTAAAACGGGTCATACCGAACCGGATTAAACCGGTATTAGACGATAAACCTTATCCATTTCTCCCACTCGAAACAGAAGACAAAAATCCGATGATGCCTCATCTCACTCTGTAGGGGAATTTTGGGTTCCTGGTTCATTTCTGGTGTGAGTTCAATGGCTTCTTCTCCATGTCCATTCAAACTCTCTGCTCATCGCAGATCTTCTTCCAATGTAATATTCTCTCTCTCTCTTTCAATATGTCACTCTGTGTAGTTTTTATTGATGCTCAGTCAACTCGTTCCTTTTCCTTTATCTGTCGACCAATCTGGTCTGTCATTAATCGATTCAAACATTCTGAGTCAGCTCGTTCCTTCCAGTTTTCTTTGAATTTCTCTTTTGGTTTACTACACGTAGTGGCGTCAGAATCATTTCTCATATCAAACAAATTCTCCACTATCTGGTTTTCAATTTTTCTTTGTTACTTTGGTATTTTGCTCATTTTGATACTTGCTTTCATTTTACGCAGATTGATGGAAGCTACAAACAGTCTAGTTTAGTAGAAAGACGGAGAGAATGGAACAGTCAAGTTCCCAAGTCTCTTACTTGCATCGACCGCTTAGAGATATCACGTATAGCGCCATTACAGGCAACGATGAACAGTCCCAGAGGATTTGGACCTCCTCCTCCTAAGAAAACTAAGAAAGCTAAAAAGCCAAAACCCGGAAACCAGAGTGATGAAGAAGAAGACGATGATGATGATGATGATGATGAAGAAGATGATCGTGAGAGAGGTGTGATTCCAGAGATAGTGACCAACAGAATGATAAGCAGGATGGGATTCACTGTTGGGTTACCACTATTCATTGGTCTCTTGTTCTTCCCACTCTTTTACTATCTCAAAGTAGGATTGAAAATCGATGTCCCCACATGGGTTCCGTTTATTGTTTCCTTCGTCTTCTTTGGTACGGCTTTAGCTGGAGTGAGCTACGGGATCGTGTCATCGAGTTGGGATCCGTTGAGAGAAGGATCATTGTTAGGCTGGAACGAAGCTAAGAAGAATTGGCCTGTCTTTTGGCAGTCCTTTTGGAACTCCTCAACCAAGAGATAGCAACATAATAAAAACATCAGTCGAGAGACAAATCCAATATCTCATGTAAATTATCTTCTTTTTGCAATCACATCTAAGATTTTGCCAATATTTACAGCTATAGCAATGAATTAGGAAAGTAAACTAAACAAATAGTCCCAAGTCGAACTTTATTGCAAACCACAGAGTTAATCGTCAAGCATATTACAACCCATCACACGACTGAAAGTATAGAAAGAAAATAGAACAAGAACCATAGACGACACAAGACCGTCGTAACTGAAAAGGAGACATTAAAGTAATTATTCTTTTTTTTATATATGAAATGACGACTAAGGAACAAAGCAGAGTATAGATTAAGATTGTAAAATATTACTGAGAAGAAGCTGTGTTGAGAGGTTTTTGGGTCAGCCGGCGACTTTCCTAGAGTAGGGATTGGTGGTGGGTTGTGTTGGTCTAAGGAACATGTCACGTGTTTCTCCTACACAACCTGCCTTCATCTGCGGCGGCTTCAGCTGCTGTTGCTGCATCACAGACACTGAGTGTCTTCTAGACACGGTTCCTCCGATGCTCATGTTCGACAGTTTATCAGCAGTCTCAGATACACCACGAGCCACCCGGTTCTTGTTCAATGACAAACCTGCTGCATTACCTCCATTTTAATTGATTTGTTTTTCAATCAAATGAAGAAAACAACCATTGTATGCAATACAAGAGACAAGGGTGGTTTAACGGTTTTACTTACGAGGACTCTTTCTCCCGGGTGGTCTGTATTTGGAGTCTTTGACAGAACTTCTCGCCGGTTTAGTGTTTCTCGTTCCATCTTGCTTGGCCAGATCGAGTTTTCGCTGGACGCCACTGCCAAAAGCAGCATTCGACCTTGGAGAAACATAGCTGTTGAATGGCTTAGCATTGGCAAGAGACACCGGCTGCCGTTTCACTGATTGCTGCTCGAATGATCCCCTTGGTCCAACTAGAAACAAACAAAATATGAACTTTAGTTTTTTAACAATTGTAATACAGATATAATAATCAAAATCCTGGCATTGGCAACCAACAAACTAAAAAATTACCAGGCGGAGGAGTTCTTGCAACAGATGGCTTGGGTCGGAGAGATGGTGGTACATAAAAGCAACTCTGCCACATGAGAATACAGTTAAATCAGCTGATCAAGAGTAGAGCTATAACACTCATATCTTTGAAGAAGGTACTCTCCGGTGTACCTGAAAGAACGGGTGCTGCAGGGTCTCGGCAGCAGTCGGTCTGTTGCATGGATCCCAGGAGCAAAGCCGCTGAACGATCATGAAAAAAGGTAGAGATTGGTGTCCGAGAATAAACGAAATATGTACACAGCTATAGGGAAAGTTCTTTTAGAAATTGTTAATTACCGTAATAAGATTAACTGCATCTTCACTAGCAGATGGCATCAAGCTTGAAAGAGGCACACCAGAAAGCTGCAAAATGATAATAGTTAGTCCTTAATACCAAAAAAAAAACTACCGAGGCTCAAGACACATTATTAAAGCTCGAACAATAACCTGAGGGAACTGATAGTTTATGGTGTTAGCTAGATTAAGTCCCTCTAACCAGGTCTCCTCAGTTGGACTGCCTATGACACTGCAGATTTTGTAGATTTCATCTGCTTCACTGCAAGGATGATATGACAACATTTTCACTTGTTTATTAGTACTTCACTTTGCAACATTTCTAATCACCAAAATACAAATTAATCACAGCTAAGTTACCTAGCCCCTGGAAATATAGGACGAAGAGACAACAACTCGGACATAATTGCTCCCATCGCCCACATATCTGGGAAAAAAAACACATTTAGCACATTGTTTAGCACTAGTCATTAAAGAAAATATATTTAGTTCTTACTACAGCATGGATACTAACCAACTTTTGATGTGTATACATATGACTGTAGGAGTACTTCAGGAGCCCTGTACCTACAAGTACAAACACTTTTGGGTAAGTAAGGCAGCAATGGTATAGCATCTAATCGACAAATGTGTAATGAAATAATGATTGCAACACAAAAAGAGAAGTGGATCTTACCAGCGTGTAGAAACATACTCGGTAAAAGGCGGACTCGAATTAACCTCCCTTGCCAGACCAAAATCAGCAATCTTAATGATGTCTTTAGAGACTAATAGATTTTCTGCAACAACAAACACAGTATAAACATATATTCTTGACAAACTATCGAACCATGATTGCTAGAAAGACAAAGTGATTAAAATAAATATTGCCAATCTTCACAGCAGATGTTTATAGCTTTGTATAAATTGACACCTCAAGGCTATCAATTACCAGGCTTAAGATCGCGGTGGAAGTAACCACGCTGATGCATATAAGAAAGACCTTGGAAGACTTGAAAGCACCAGTTTCTAATATCAGCTTCTGCGAAAAGCTTTTGTCGATCCTTCATAAGCTGATAAAGATTGCACTCCTGATCAAGTAAGAATGACATGCACAGATTCAGTGAGATGAATTAAAGTGTACGCAGAAAATAGCAAACTACAAGTAAGAAGATGTATACCATGTACTCAAAGACAAAGTACAGGATATCATGTTCCCGGATGACTTCCTTCAGCTTCACGATGTTTGGGTGATTCATTCTCCTAAGCGACTAATAGGAGAAAAAGGGAGGACTAAGTAAACATACACTAAACAAGACAAAATAGCATCTCAACAAAGGCAATTCACTACCTTCACTTCTCTCAGATTAATACATTCGTCCCATGAGTAGTACTTCTTTTTCATTTTCTTAATAGCAACCTGCTCATAGAAAATTTCAGTTGATAAGAAAATCAAGCACAAAACATTATGCAGGTATAGATAGCTCTCAAAGAAAGTAACTTACAACTTCACCCGTCTGCTTATTGATAGCTCGCCAAACAGTACCAAAAGTTCCATCACCAACCTCTTTAATTAACTTGTACCTATAAATTCATAAGGCAGTGAGAAGCAAACTCATAAGAAAAAATTAAAGGGCCTGATACCAAAAGATGTTCAAAAAAAGTTGAGAGAACTATGAGCTACCTGTCCATTGTCTTTCCGGTAAGCAAAGTAACCTCTTTATTTTATGTATGTAAAGAACTTCTGAAAGATTTATATAGCATTAATCTTCCAGTCGTTCGTAGCAAGGACTGGACACCAAAGCAGAAAAATCAATGATTCTCCAGCTGGGTAGACTGACCGTTATTTACTTTGAGCACCAATGGGTTGACCATTAAAGGAAAAGAAAGACAGCAAGAGAAGAGGAAAACGCATACTGAGAACTCAAAGAAACAAAGGAACCAAAAAGGAAGAATGTGTTGGCTAACAGGAAGGACCCTAAGCGCACAACATCTCATTCAGGGGTTAAGACTCAAGAAAATAGCATTACATGTAAACTTGAAAAAGAAATTGATATATCCTTCTTCAACCAGCGCCCATAAGAACAAGATATGGAAGAGGGGGCTAGCAAATCTTTGTTCGCAGGGGGCAGATTAAGAGGTTTCTCTAGGACTATGTGAAGGAAGAATTTGCAGACTTCAGCCCTGCAAAAGAACCAAAAACGGCAGACATATTTATGTGTACTATGATAAATATGAAGATGTGTACAAAAAGATATCCTTTTTAAGTTTGGGGTATTTGACGTCCTATAAACTTGTCTGCAATTGTCGTCGTCTGTTTTCATCGTTTTCTTATTTTCCCTTTTCCTAATTTTTAGCAGTTTTACCATTTCTCAATTTTCCTTAATTTGCATTCACTCGTAAGTGTATATATATATTTACGAGGAATTAAACTACCAATTGGAATATTTACAAGGAATTAAACTTGTACCAAAAGCATAGAGCCCACTAAAGTACCAATAACGGCAGTCATCTAAGGAGGGAAGCATCGTGTAGAACAAAACAAAACTCTTAACAGCTTGAGTAAAGCCATACCTGTCTCAGAAATTTGCCTCACACCTTCCCTAAAGATCATAGAAGAGGGTTTGACCACTAAGTGCAGTTAACAAAAGAGCCCACAAGGAAATCTGAACGTACAAGAAACCGCAAATCAAGCGCTTCTTGGAATGAGAAAAGCAGATAATAGCAGCTTGGCCAGACGAAAACTTGCTCCATATCTCAGAAGAAAACAATCCAGTCAATAGTAAGCCTGATAGAACCTACAGCAATCCAAGGATATACACAAGAAATAAATAAAAGAAACAATCCGAAAGCCAGACAAGCGTTCAAGAGATCAATAAAAAAAAATCCACCCAAAACATCACAACCAACCTAAGAGTCAGCTAATAATGGACTCAAACTTACATTAGGCTCTCGTCAATATCAGCAATAATTTATCATTGTTCATGCAACCCAAAACACCTAGCAGGAACAGATTAAAATGCAGATGAGAAAACAATTCACAACCAAAAACTCCACTTTTAGCTCATAGAACATTTCCAATTCGAAGATATATCAATACCACCGAAATCAATCTATGTAACCCTAAAATTCGATAAGAAAAGCATACACAAACAGATCCCCAATCACACGGCTCCACGCAAACAAATTGAATTCAGAAAAGCCGAAATCAGATCCAATCTGATCAAACGCGAAACACACAAGAAAACAGCAAAACAAATTGATAATCAAATTCGAAATCACGAAACGAAGAGACAGAGATCTGAGATCAATACCTCAGAGCCAACAGGCATAAACACCGTCGCCGGCGACGGAAAGAGACGGAATCCAGAGCTTCTAACTCTTTACCCTTCAATTTTTCGATTTCAAACAAATATCAAATCCTTCTCTCTCTCCCTTCCCTTTCTTTGTGCGGATTTCTCGTGATGACCAAAAAAAAACCCTACAATTTATATTCCCCAGCTATAAAGAGAATATTTTTTTTCCTTTGTTTGGTTAGATCGTCATTGATGATATCGTTGTGGTCGTGTCGCGTTAGAAAAATGTTACAATCTTCTGTATCTGACCTTAGGAAGTTACAGTGTTTTTCATTTATAATCGTTAGATTGGCATGTTGTGCGTCATTTTATTAATATGGACCGTTCGATTGTGAGGCTTTTTTACCGTATCTTTACGTGGCCGCCTCTCTAGTCTTTCTTGGATTCTTGCCTTCCACGATGTAACTGATATAAATACTAGGTTTTTGGCCCGTGCGTTTGCACGGACTATTTTTTTGTTTAAAAAATTTTGGTTAATGTAATAATTTAATAAAACTTTTATTTAAAATGAAAGTATATTCATTTATACTTTGAGATAAGATAAACTTGTGTTTGTATTTGTGCAAGTTTACAGAATAAACACACCCTGCATCTTAGTTGGAAGAAATCATACTTCGTATACTCCATTATCAACAGACATCGTCAGCAATTGGGATAAGACCATCATCGTAAGTTAACATTTATTATATGCAGTATGACAGCTTAAACCTTATTTTTGTTGTATATAAATTGGTGCTTCTTTGTAATTTCTTCCATTGAAAGAAACTCACCAAAGTCCAACAACGTCCATGCATTTGGCTTTACATCTCCATTGGCAACTTTCCCATACTTCTTCTCAGCCAGGTCTCTCATCCTGGATCTGCATCCGCGGATCTGCATCAACGATGAGAAAGTGTGTATTAGTGATATGGTTTTGCAAGTGGAATAAAGATGGATTTCTACCCGATTGCATCAATTTGAGGGAAGGCGGGAAAATGCAGTGGCTATGATGAAAAACCGAGTCCAGTAGACACAAAGAGAACCTTAATGTCTCCAGCTTTCACTTCACTCGCAACTTTGGCCATTTCAACAGAAACTTGAAGAGTGGATAACCACCATATCTAATATTCATATTAGAGCCAATAAGTAGAAATATTTGTATTAAGGCTTTTGGCTTACATGCTAAACATTCTGCGTCATCATCTACCTCAGCTGCTATAGACTTTTGATCGTCGCTGTTGTAAACAATCTTCCCATATTTGTTGAACATGTCGTCGAACATCTCGTCACTTACATTCTACACAAGTCGTCTTCCAAAGTGTTAACAGAGTCAACTCAAGGAGGAAATCACTGAGTAATAAACAGAACTCAGCACTTGTAGCAATTCCAAGGGTGTTAAAACTTAAAAGGTTGAAACTTGGAAACAAAAACAATAAAGTTATAATTTTTCATTGAATTACATTGCAATCAAACAGAGCCTGAAACCATGTGACAATGAAAAAAGGAACATGCAACCTAAACATGATATCAAATTAGCAGCACAAAACTGGACAAATATACACCAAATTGCAAACACAAACTGGGAAAAGATAAGCAGTTAGAGTTTGAAGGTACCGAGAGGAGGCCATCTTCAGCTTCCTTTACCACAGCGAATCTCTGGGAGTTACTGAAGATTTTGGCTTTGGATAGTCGCAAAGAGATATTATGTGGGGCCGATAGATCTCGATTGTTGAGGCATAAAAGAGAAGAAGAACTCTTTTTTGGGTATTTGAGATGGAAATCGAAAATCCCCGGCAAGCAGATTTCCGGCGACGTTGAGACCGGTGGAAAATCCATTTATCGCTGGTTTTCAATACTCGTGTCGCCTTTTAGAAGCAGATACTCATCCGCGGTTCACGATAACCGTATAACTAAAATTTGATTTAGAGATGAATAAAATGTGAGAATAATTACCTCTGAAACGTTGAGGGGTATGGATTTGATTAGACTGTTCTTGTAGAAATAAGAGACAATTTAAATAAAATTGAAACTGGGAAGAAGATTCGAGTGCAGGGTTCTGAGGTTAGAGGCGATTAAGGGAGAAGTGGAGGTTGTGTGCGATAGAGGTGGAGGAAACTGCTCTTTGCTTCTTTTTTTTTTAATAATATTAGAATAATAGAAAACAGCAAAAAATACTCAGGATGACCGAGAAAAAGAGGATAAAAGATTTACAAAAAACGAAAATGTAGGAGAGGATGACACATCAGATTTGTCCAGGTGTCAGAAGCAGAAGCAACCAGTTATTAGATAATTTGCTAGTGACTTATAGTAATAAGGATTTATTTAATCTTAGACTTTTCGTGATTGTAACATTAAGTATTAATCATGATTTATGGGAGATTACCAGGAATGAAACTAGATTACCGTAATTTTTGCTTGTTAATTGTTTCCTCAAACAATTCAAAGTTCTCCCGTAAATCTCTAAATTTAATGGAAATTCAGGTTTGTTGATATAATGATGCTCTAAAAATGAATGAAAAATCAGGTTGATGTGAGAAGAAAAAATGGTGATTATATTCAAATAATGGACTTTTTTTTTGCTTAACACAAATAATATAATGGACTTACCGCGAGGAAAAAAAGTCTGTTGGGTTTTATTTGGAGGGAAAGAAATTTAAGTCGTTTGGTGTTAAAAGCTAGAAGAAAAACAAAGTTTTTTTTCCTCTAATATAAATTCAACTTGTTGCGTAATGCTCGAATATGCGTTTTTGTAGAGAATTTAGAGATTAAAGGAGATTGTTTACTTTTAGTCCTTTTCAATTATATTTCATGGAATAATATCGAAATTGTTTTTATTATCAACTTTCAATTTAATTTGAACATAGTTTCTATGTACATAGTTGAGTGTAAACATAGGAACATAAAAGTGAAAAACACAATCTAAGTTATTAGTTTCTTGGCCAATAATATCGAATTTTATATGTTCATTTTGTTTGTCAATATGTTTAGGCATAAATTTTATACGTCGGTCAGATTAAAAAATTGGTATGTCATATTCAGTTATGAATTTTCCACCTAACCAACCCGACCAGATTTACTTTTCAGTTTTAAAATATTATATCATTCATTGTCTTTTAACTTTTTTTGGCTACAATATTAAATACATGAACCAAATCTTTACCGCTAATGGTATGTATGTTTGCTCTTTATCCGGTATATAATCGTTGTAAAGATGAAACAACACACTTTTATTTTAATTTTTGTAATAGATTAATGGACCACCAACGATTAACGTGTAAAACAATACAACTAGATCTCAAATCAATATACCTAACATTGGAGAAATCTAGACCTTTACCATTTAAAATAAAAATTAACGTTACAATTTAAACAAAAAATAGAATAATATATTTCTCACCAAGCATATACTATAAGAAAAAATCGAAAGTGGATAAATATGCTGGGATAATAAATATGAACTGGCAGCTTTTAACAACTTTCTTGGCTTTGAAGCAAAAGAAAGAACCTATGGTTGTTTGTAATGACCTTGTTCTCAAGAAACCTCAGGACAAAACCAAAGCTTTAAGCTTTGGATTTGGATTTGTCCCTCTCTTTTTTTATTCTATTTTGTTTCTGATGGTGCGCTAGATAGATACCACAGCTTCTTCTGGCAAATCAGAAGCTTCTCATTCTCTGACTCAGACTCTGTTTGTTCCTTACGGCAACTCCATCTCAGTCCTTTAGCAACCGATGCAATAGTATCCACGAAATAGCTCGATTCGCGTATAATAGCATACCCATTTGGACGCAAGATCCGATCCATTTCCAGCATTACATATTTCATCTCACACCTGCATAAATACCAGACCATTACTTAGCACACTTATCAGAGCATCAATGAGTTTCAAAGACTTTGTGACTACCTTTGGCTCTCAGATGTAAACAGACCATCGACGTGAAGAAGATCGTAAGTTCTTGGATACGTCGAAAAAGCTTCACACCTATGAAACAACAGAGCACATTATGTATGCGTAATTCAAAGTGATTAAAAGTAGAAAGAATAGGGTTTGATGATTTTACCAGTCATGATATGTTCCAATCAATCCACGATCAAACACCACGGGAAGTGTATTTGCAGCGTAAGAGGAGACAACGTTCATCACCCACAAAGGATCATCGACCAGAGCAGCAGCTAAACCTCCATAAGCAGTGTTCATGTCCATCACATTCCGGATCTTATCAGAGCCAATAGCGGGTAACAGCTTCTTGTAATGCTTAGCCCTTGTTTTCCATTTGCTATTGTCTCGCTTAAACAAGCCACCATTTCCTCCAGGAACATCAGAGATCCTTTCAGGAGTTGCGTACAATCTATCTGGCCATTTGGGAGTAGATTCCAAATCTGTCTTCTTAAGCTTAGGGCTTGGAACCACAACACAGGGGCGTAACGGGGTATACCAAGCAGAGTCTGGCTCAAGGCTATCGTCACATTTTGGCGGGTATGCGTCAGGGTCGTTGGATAACTTGTTGTAGCACATATTGTCTGGAGATTTTTGCCACACTGCGATATCGTCTTTCTTGGCATACATTTTGAAGCACATTGAAGATAGTAGATCCTGCAGCTTTTCGTAATTTGATCTCTGCTCTTCAACGGTTGTATCCCAACCTTTCCAACGGTTCTCGTAGTTGACTGGTGGACCAGATAAGACCCAGAAACCACCAGGTCTTAGGATACGATGAACCTCCAGGAGATAGACTCCACCTGAGACAGCAGCAATTTCAGTAACAAAAATTGCATTATTCGATAATCAAAAAAGTTCAAGATAGCTATTCATTTTGATCAAAGACAAATACCAAATTCTGTCCATGGAATAAGGCATCTTGAGCAATGAGCCAGATCGAATGAATTTGAAGGGAAAGGGAGACGTTGAGTTGAAATGATGCCGAGAATAGCAGGAATTCCACGTTCTAGAGCAAACTGGACTTGAGCTTCGTGATTATCTCTCGGGGCGAGTGACACCGTGAGAATACCACGGTCCAACAAATCTCCTCCCCAGCTCGCAACCTTAATAACAGAGCAAAATCTAGGAAGTTGAAGAAAGGATCTTCTAGTATTACTTTTTGCCAAGTTAAATTCAAGAAATATGTACACTCACCCCACAACCAGTGTCAATGGCAGTTCTTATTGTCCCATCTTTCATTTCAGGGATCAAATCTTGCATCAAATCGACATAAGCACTAACTCCATTTGGAAACATTGTACCTCCACCCGGGAAAATGAACTTCTCACCCTCTTTCTTTAGCCAATGCTGGTTAGATTTCTGCTTGTTAATCCAATCATATGGCACATTCCTGAAATCATATTACAACAACTTGCCAATTAACTTCGAAGATCTGAGGAGAAGAAAGATCTAGAGAGGCAAATCAAACGAAATAAAACATTAGCTAATTTACAGATTCAAGCACTAACGGCTAAAGAAGAAGGATCAACATTTACCTGTACCAACATTCATTTTTGCTCTTAGGCCATCTTATCGGTGGCTTATACCCGTTAGGAGGAGGAACAAGACATTGCTTTCTATCAAACACAGGAGGACAATGGCGTTCCATGAAAGTAAGCCTGTGAGTACCATACTTCTTCCATTTCTGCCACCATGCCAAAAACGAAATCAAAACATTATCCTCTTTTTTACAGATTCAAGCACTAACGACTAAAGAAACCTTAAAAATAGGAAAATTGAGTGTACCCTTGGATCCGTGCACGGAGTGTAATCTTGGTAGTCACTGCTACACTCCGAGAAAGAAACAGATTTGACTTGTGGGGAGTTGTCAACATCTAAGGAAGATCCAGCTTTTGCAACATCTTGAACTTCGACTTTGTTCTTCCCACAGTAAAGTCCACCAAGATAGAATGAAAGCCCACATAGCAGAATCAGTAAAACTGTCTTGGGCAAGATCTTTGTTGAACCTTTCTCAGCTTTCTCGTACTTCTCATCCTTATACTTCATCGTCTTTGGACTAAATTAAATATATAAATAAAATCCTTTTTAGAAGTTTAACAACACCTGCAAAATTTACAGCAGACTTTTGCTCAGAAATGGTTTCCTTTTGCGGGGCCAAACACAAGAACCAGTACCAGCAGTACTTAGAACAAAGAGACTGGATCAAGAAATGACTAGACAAGAACATCATCAAACACTGCCATTTTACTGAAGAGGAAAGAGTTTTTTTTTTTTTTTTTTTTTTGCTAAATCTTGAATAAACAAAAGATGGGCCAGTCACTCTTTGACAAATGAGAGAGTTGAGGAAACAAAGGACGTCGAGAATCTAGATCTAAAGGAACAAACAACATTGCCGACATGTAGAGACGGTTGCTTTAATATTTCTCACATGCTGTTTGGGACCCATAACATGCTCTCTCACCATATTTCTATCAAACTCGAGGACAACAAACAATTGGAACGATAAATGATAAATGCAGACACATGAATGAATTCTATATTAGGCTAACGTTAAAAACTGTATCACTTTCGCATTTAAAGCCTGAAAATAAATCTGCACAAGAGAAAAAAGCTTGCAGAGAGCTAAAAAGCACAAAAGGGTAAGAGGAAGATACAAATTGAGCATTAAACTTTACTTGGCAGAGACGGAAAGTCTTTCAGCTTTAATTTTACACAGCAATAAATTTTGAGAAAGCAAAAACAAAGAGATTAACAATGAAACTGGAATTTACACTACTCACAAAAAAAAAATAGAAACCCAAATGAATCTGGATTTTCAAAACCAACGATTCGAATGGTCTCCTTGAACTCTTGAGGAGAGAATTATTCAGAAAAAATTAGATCTGTACACAATATTTGTTCTTACGGTATTGTCTTGTAATCAGAGAAGGATGAATAACGAAGAACCACATAAACAAAATTGGGAATTCCAGATCTGGTTTTACCCACACAAACTAGATGGAAAACCAGTGAAGAAATATGAAGAAAACGAAAACAAAAAAATCTATAATGTACGTATATATTTGATTGAGAGACGAACGTATAATTTTACCCTAGATTCTTCGATTCGAGTAATCCTCCTCTATTTCTGGATTTTCAGAATTGACGATTCGAATGGTCTCCTCGAATTCCTGAGGAGAGGATTTTCCGGTGACCGAGAGAGACTTCGATTCTCTCTCTCTCTTTCGATTTTGAAGTAACAAAAAAAATGGGAGAGAGATGAGAGACTGCAGAGAACCAAACGTTAACATATATAGCTTCTTCTGCAATTTGGCTGTCAAACAAAAAATAATAATTTTCTTTTTTTTCTATTTATTTTTTTTGTAAATTTTTCTATTTATTTCCTCCTCCCTTTTTTCCTTCTTTTTTTCTGTTCACTCTCTTGTCGTCTCTCTCTTTTCGTTTTCTATCTATTTCGTTCTTTTAATTCTGACTATTAGGAGGTGTTATTGAATAGTGTAATTTAATGGAATTGAATGTATTTTAAATTCATAATGAATTCTGGTGTTATTCAACTGTGTATTTGATAAGAATACATTAAAATCTATTAAAATCCACTGTTATTGGATTATAGATTTGTTAGAAGTAATTTAAAGTGCATTCAAAACAGGTGTTATTCAATTTCCATTTGATTTTATTAGATTTCAGTTATCATGGATTGTGATGTATTGTTTTATGTAAAACAAGAGTAAAACAAATCTAAGATTTTTCATGAGTAGTTCAACGTATTTCTACGATTCAGGAATCAAAAGCAAGACATGGTAGAATTGGAGACTACCCATGGAAAAAAAAGTTTCTGGGTTGTTAATTTAATCATTAGAACCGCCGTGGTTCCAGAATGCTCGGTCTCCCAGCCACAACTATCAGATATGGTTCGATCCCGTCGACAATCTTTGTTTCTCTTGGGGTTTACGTCTTCTCCTCTATTCTTTTCGTCGATGAGCTTAACTTTGCAGCAATGGAAGACGATAATGCATCAGAGGCTATGAATAATTTGGAGTTTTTATGACCCTCGTCTATGCTTCACTGAGTTTCTCATATGCAATCTGGCTGGGGATTCGGTTTCAGATGCTCGGAAAGCCATTCTTGTTGGTGGTGTGGTGTCCTTGGCAAGATTGTTGTAACTGAATCTCATCTTTTGGGGCTTGCAAGAGTCAATGTCCCTGTATCTTCTTCATCTATTGACAGTTAGCATTGAGTAGAAATATATAATCTTGTGTTTATGAACATTCATTTGAAATCAAATTAACTCAGATTCACTGCACACACCAATCAATGTTCAATATCAATTGGATCTTCCATGAGATCTCCACAACCATTCGGAGTGATGAATCTGTGATTTCAATTAGTCTTACCTGACACTCCTTCGTGGATTCTCTGCTCTCTTTTCCAGCAAACCAGGGGGAGAGACAAGCATCTAAATAAAAACAATTAGGAGAGAAAATACAAGGGAAATTTCTTTATTTCTGAGAAAATCTGTAATCGGTTTTTATTTCTCTTTATTTTATCACAACTTAAAACTGAAAAAAATAAATTCCATCAAAATCCTTTCTACTTGTCCACTAAAATCCATCCGTGTATTTCTAATTCCACTAAGAAATTCCACCAAATCTAGCAAATACGTTCAATTCCAATTACACCAAATTCCATAAAATTACACTATTCAATAACACCCCCTTAATTTCACATAATTTCACTGCTTGTTTTTTTCATTGAATCAATGTTGATAAAACAAATAACAATAATATTCATAGACACTTGTTGTTCGAAATTATGATGGAATCATATTCTCTAATTAGATTTATAACTAATATCTATGTGAGGAATATCGAAATTCGAAATTCTATAAATGATAGATTCTCTGAAATCATAACGATTCGCCATTCCCGGAATTCTAGGTTAGTTTGGAAAAGTGAACACAGGTTTTCCTTTTACTACTCAAGTCACCAATCGTTTTTTTTTTTAATTCTAACTTGGATGAATTAATTTAAAAATAATTGGATCCCACGACCGACAAAACGATTCACTGTCGGCATCAGCGAAGCGACTTTCCTCGATCGATTCCTTCACAATTCCCATGCATTTATACCATATCTTTTGAAGGAAACTATTAATGCAGAGTACTTCCTTCCTCTCTTTTATATCGTAAGTTTAAGAAAATTAATAATTATTTAAAAAGTATCACTTGATACATAAATAAAATATAATTCAACAAATCATTAAAAATTATAAAAAAAAAAATGGTTAGACAGTACCCAGTAAAAATAAAAATTGTATTGAAATATAAAAACAATTTACATTTTAAAACAAAAAAATAATAGTAAAACTACTTTATAACAAAGGGAATAGTTTATATGGTTTCAATATATCCTCTAAAATTTTATATCTTTAAAGTTAAACAAACAATAATGAATCCTCAATAAAAATCTTCTTCCTTTCTCTAAATCCAACACAAAGAGTTAAACATCACTCTAATTCCGACCAACATTTTACAAAATAGAGCGGTTGAGGTAGTCCAAGTGGTAGAAGGGTCCGAGGTGGCAACCACCACCCGGGTTCGACTTCAGGCGGAAACAAAAATGCCTCATCTGCTCATAACGCGGGCACTGGGCCTAAGGCCCAGAGAAAACCCTCCCAGGTGAAGCTGGCCTGCTGCCTGACTGGGCCTAAGGAGATTAGTCTGGACCACGATCTGGGATCCTCCCTGGATTATCAAAAAAAAAAACATTTTACAAAATAAATTTTAACCAAGGTATGTCTCCTTCAAACTCCTCCACACCAAAAAAAACTGACCAAAAACTCAAAAGTAATATTGTTGCCGTGGAGGATAATGAACAATTCGACACAATGATCTTCTCTGGTGATTGTCTTTGAAAGAAAGATCACTGAGAGGTCTACACATATTCTAATACTAAGTTTTTCAGTGATCTTCCTTTTATGGACAATCTCTTGACGAGACAATTGTGTCGAATTATCATTGACCTCTTCTCCTCCAAAAAAAAAAAAACATTACTTTTTAGTTGATGATTAGTTTTTTGGTGAGGAGGAATTTGAAGGAGACATAGCTTGATTAACAATTTATGTTGTAAAACTTTGTTCGGAATTAAAGTGATTTTTATCTCTTTTGTGTTAAATTTAGAGAAAATAAAACGCTATTTATTGATAATTCATTATTGTTTGTTTAAATTTTAAGGTATAAAATTTCAGAGGATAAACTAAAACCATACAAACTACTATACATTAATAGTTTTCTTCAAAAGATATGGTATTATAAACCCAAATATTGTACATGGAAATCCCAATATTATGATAGTTATTCTATTGGTCTTTTTATTAAATAAATGTTATATGAATTGATTGTTTTTTTGGACAAATATATTGATTGTTTTCAATCATACAATGTACATGCTTTTGAAAGATTTTAATAGTCTAAATTCATAAAAATGTAAGACAAATGAATCAAACTCATAACATATATAGTAGAAATTATAAAAATTAATACTCGATAAATTAATAATTATAATAAATTAATAAAAAATCGGTTTTGAATTAAACCGGTTCAAAATATAACACAATTCGATAAAATAATAAAATAATATTTTTTTAAAAAAATCCAGTGTAAATATATGGTTTCATAAATACTATACACTAATAAATAGCATATGAAAAACTTATGTAAATATGAAATAAATAACTAAGATAATCTACTAAAATATGAATATAATTTTAAGTGTTTTCTCCTTAAAATTGAAATTTTTCTTGAGCTCACCTTTAACTTTTTAATTGCAGCGAAATATTTTGGTGTTGTCTTATGGAACTTTATCCAAAAATTATGAAGAAGTTTAGATGCCATAATTGTTTTATTACGCGTAACTGTTTTCAAACGTATCGTAATTTACACAACCACTAGTTAAACAGATAATATGTTTGGATAAAAACCAGAACAACTTTTTCAACCCAGAAAAAAAAAACGAAGAAGAAAACCAGAAAATACTTTGAATAAATTCGAAATTAATTAATTAATTTAAGTTGTTGGAATCGGGCCGAGGTAGTCGGTGGGTTTGTCACTTGAGATAGATCGGCAGCAGTGAATTAATTAAGTGTTGACTAATAAAACAGCGTTTAATTAAGTACACACTCTTTTGTTTTTAACCTGTTTTATCAAGTACACACTCTTCCTCCAAGACAATATTGTATTTATTCGACAAGAACAAATAAAATAAAAGACTTGAGTGTATATAAATATTCCAGATTATACGGTTATCTAGTTGTTTTTAATTTAGTTAACAACGTCTGGTACATAATGTATTGTTACATTAGCGTTCGCATTCACCCGATCACTTGTAAGAACTCCGGTTTATAACTCTTTTGTATGTGAAGCACTTATATTTATAAAACCGCAGTTGACATGTACTATTTTACTACCAGCCTATATTTTCAACAAGGGACTGTAGATTTTGGAGTTTGTTATGATTTTAAGTTTGAGATATATGATTTTAGTTAAAAAAAAGTGGAATCCATCGATGAAAACAAGGAAAACAATTATTTTCCCTATAAACTTATAAACTTATCACCTAAAACATCTTTTCATACATGACATTTGAAACAATGTCCAAAACACTAATAACTAAGTAAAATTTTAAATTTCAAACATACTTTTAAAATACGGCAAAAATCCACAAAAATGTTAACAACAAGGTTATTTATCCGTTAAGAGAATCTATTATCAGTTAATCTTCTTTAAACTACTCAATTTAATTAAAATTAATTAAATGACATATGAAAAAGGATATAATTTTGAATTTCACTCGCTTCACTCGGCTAAACCGTAACCACCATATCGAAGAACGTCAAGGGGATCTTGAGCGAGTTGAGGAAAACGACGTCAACACATGAGCAGCTTCGCTCCTTCATCCTCCTGATAACAAGATTTTAGCCAATCTTTATGGGTATCAATTCCCCATGCTTATCGTGTAGCAATGAGGTATCAATCCATTTTTAGGACCGGACTAGACCAAAGTGAATACACCGAATCAAATTAGCCAAGTTAACCAATTTCAAGATTCAAACTCTAAAATTCTAAAGTTCTAATGACAATAACAAAGTAGACCAAATTAAGCAAAGAGAGCTAAACAATCCAAGAACAGAGATAACTAGAAATCAATGATAAGAATAAGGTCTATGAGCAAGGTCAATGGACTAGGAGAGTCGGGATGATCACGGGATGCTAATCAAGCTTCAAACAAACTAACCTCCTAGCAAGAACACAATAAGCCAATTAGCCTAATCTCTTAGAGCTAATCTCTTCACTTAATCCTAATTCAAGAACAAACTCTCATTTGTGAATTAAGGTCAAGCAAGCATTCAATCAAGTTCTAGACAGCTAATAATCACTCTAGACATTCATTCCCATGAGCTAGAATGTGAAAATCCTATCTAAGCCATAACTGGAATTTCATCGAACACTTGGTGAGCATGAAATCCTAAACATCCTAGTTTAACTTGATCAAGGTCAAATAGGCATTAAGCACACATAGATAGAAGAGATTTAAGAAGGATTAAACACTAGACACCCCTTAATCATCCCTAATCACACTAATCCTACCTAACCCATAAACCCTATGAGGAAACTACTCACTAATCATCATTTGATCCACAAAATCTAAAGAGATAGTGTAAATCATTGAGGATTAGAGAAAGATGAAAGATTTAAACAAGAAATCTCAAAAGAAGTACTTAGATTAGCAAAAGATTAAACTTTGTTCTTACAAAGAAGTTTTGAATCAAAAACAAAGCTTAAGAGACTCCAAAAATTAGGTTTTAGACTTAAATAGTGAACAGTGTTCGGAACCGGGTCAACCCGGGACAAACCGGGTGTTGACCCGGATCCACTGGGTAAAACTGGTCAAAATCATGCAGGTCAACGGTTTTGGGAGAGCTCGCGGTTTGGACCCAACCGCTACACCAACCGCGAGCTATACCGGATGAAATCTGGGTAGCTGTCGCGGTTTGCATCCCACCGCGACGCCAACCGCGAACCGTTACGGTTCAAGTTCGTCCGGCTCTCGCGGTTTACTCCTCGTCCGCGACTCCATCCGCTATGCTTCTTGGTTTAGTCCTCCACGTCTCTCGCGGCTAGCATCTCGACCGCGAGCTACACAGCGAATCACTTCGCATGGAAAGAAGGGGTCCTTCGCGGTTTGGATCCGGTCGCGAGGGTGACCGCGAGCTTCTTCTGTTCGGCCATTCCTTGCATTCCTCCACACTTCATCATCTCCAAATGACTCCAGCACTCCAAGCTTCCACTTCAACTCCTTGCACACCTAGAAACCAACCTAAAACACACCAAAATAAACCAAAACACAAACTCCTAGCCTAGATGCCTAAACTCTAAATGCAACACAAAAGACCATGGAAAAGCTAAGAAGGAAAGCTAAATCAAACCAAAACATGAACTAAACAACTCCTTAAATGCATGAAAACTCAAGAACATCAATTCCCCCAAACTTGCATCTTGCTTGTCCACAAGCAAGCATAGGACAATCAAAACATGTTGGGGAAAAGGTTTGAAGGAGGGGACTCAAAACCGCAAGACTCACAACAAGATACAAGATCTTTCAAAGAAGTTACAAGTTGCTCTAATCATTAACTATCCATGTACTTCCACATTACCATTCCCTCAATCCCTACTCCAACTCCCGAGATCCTATAGAATACAAGCAATCATCAACTCAATCCCTACATTCATTTAGAAGTTCAATGCGATCTCACAAAGGGGCAATCAATCAATCCCAATTGGCAAGGTTCAAGAAAGGCTATTTGAGGTGGCTAAGTAGAGTTTCTTTTGGGGTGGTTAACTCTCGAGAATAGGAGCAATTGGCATTACACAAAATCTATCTAAGAAAGGGAACAATTCATGCATACAAAGTTCTTTCCTCATTGTTCTACCCAATCCCTAGAATATTCTTTCTAAACATTCCCATAATGAAAGACAAACTCTCACCAAACCCCCAACTCAATTACCAAAACACTCACCCTTTTAGCTCTTTTCTCTCTTCTCTTTGTCACTAGGAAACACTTAACTGATTTTTCTCTTTTTCAAACTTGAGCAAACTCTTTCACAACTTACCCCTCTTAATACTTGATTTTTCTTTCTTTTCTTTTTGATTCTATCTAGGGGACTTACTTCTTTTTCTTTTCTTTTTGCACAATGCTCTCTTCTTATATGAATTCCTAGTGACTTTTTGAACCTTTTTGAAACACTTTTCATTGATCCTTTTCATTCCCAAAACAACTCTCATCTCTCCCCCAAACTTATTTCCCATCCTAATGCTAGACTCTTATGGCAAATAGAGCTAGCTAAAATGAGAAAAGACCATTGTCGTTCCCGATACTCTCAAGTTTTTGCACATGCCAAAAGCTATCAATAACAGGCCTCACTCACAAATCACTTTGGCTTCAAGGAAAGGTTTGGGTTCATTGGGTAGGGGAAGCCATGATCATAAGATCAATGGTTGCCCGAGTTAATCAAGAGAGTGGTAAAAGGGAAAGCATAACTCGGGCAAGGATCATGGGATTGCATTTCAAGCCCCTAAGCAAGATATTTCAATAGTCAAATTAAGTCCAATATCAATGGATTGAGTTTAATTCATGCAAGCTTCACAAGGATAGGGAATTTCGGAATCTCAAAGTCAAGCAATGGGTTTTCATTTGTTTTGAAAATCAATTAAAGCAACGAGCAACTTAATTGGTGAGCCTCTACAAGGCAAAATCATCATTGTCCCCAATGCATGAATCCTAAACTACTAACTAGACTCGATCCTACATGCTTCTTTTTGTGAAATTTTTTGAAATTTTTCAATTTTTTTTTGGTTTTTCTATGCCTTAGATGCATGAGACTCAAGAAACAAAAAGGAAAAATAAGAGCAAAGAACACAAAATCAGCAACTAGTCTCTCCCCCAAACTTACTTCACACCGTCTCGGTGTGAAAGCAAACTTGAGAAAGAGACTCAAAAGAAACGAAAAGAAAATCTAAAAATGCAAGTATTTACAGGATGGTGCTAGGATGGTACCTCAAAAAGTCTCAGACTCGGGAGATGGTTCCCGAGGTGGTGGAGTGGAGAGCGATGGAGACTCGTTGCTGGATGATTTGTCAGGAAGCTCTGGTGAATAACGAGCGCTGTATCTCGGGCCACTTATGGAGGCTCTGTGACGCTGTCTGGGTGCTGAGCCCGATGCTCCTTCTCCTTGGTAGGAGTGTCTCCTCGCTACTGGAGGCTGATCAAAATCGAACTCCGGCATTTGCATAGGCATGGGCTGCTCCGCCGAGGCATCCACTGCTGATGATGAAGCACAACTAAGCTTATCCGTGAGGGATTTGAGCTGCCTCTGCATCAGCTTGCATCCTTCTTTCATGTGGTCATATCCTCTCTTCAGCTCTTCATACCCCTTCTTCATGTCCTTGCAGCTCTGTATCACCCTCATGTTAATCCTATCCTGGAACTTGTTCCAGCGTTGGAGCACATTGATGTGACAATGCGCATCACGGATCGGGCCTGGTGGAAGAGCTTGCATATAGGGCTGGAAATGGTACCTCGCACTACCGTAGATATGCTCAGGAGACTCTTCCTCTACAAGCTCTTCAAGGTCATCGAGTATCTCTTCGTCAATCTCAGCTTGAGAGGAGTTACCCCTTCTTCTCTTGGACGCGTGAATGCGATCCATCATCTCGTCGGCCTCGGTGAGGAGTAGTGAAGCATCCAATACAAACCGGAGGTTTTCCGGGTCAGAGAGGGACGTGATAGAGGTGTTCAGGAGGAATACTCTTGCTGTCTCGGAGCGGCGCACATAGAATGTGTAAGCGAACCTCATGGTCATCCGAGAATACAAGAAGTGATGCTTCTTCAGGTAAGATATGTTCATCAACTCATATCCATACGTTTCTGGACCCAATTCTATTCCCTTGTGCATCAGGATGGGTGTAATGAGACCACCGATGCGCATCTCCGAATTCTTGTCAGTAGTGGTCCATGCCCAGTGCTGGTAGTATAACAACCGGTCGGCAAACAGTCCAGCAGAGCCGAGGCTGGGAAAATCCACTAGTGCACCTTCCTGCAGATTCGGTAGCGGGATGTACTGCGCCATCATCCATGCCATCAACCCCATTTCCTCATCTAAGGGTCCTCCCAGGTCATGTCTGGCATACAGTGTATTGGCTAAAAGTTGATGGATATAACGGAGCCCGGGATGGCCTATATGGGAGCTCTTGCTGCGGCCCTGCCGCCAAACCCCTACACCCATGATTGCCCATGCAGCAGCTGACAAACCTTGGACCCAAAGAACCTCGGTAAGTTGCTTATCTCTAAACCCAAAGATCTCCTCTAAGTCCTCAAAAGAGGTCTCATATTCCTCTCCGTTGATCCTGTAATAGAGGATCCCATATCCGCAGTCAGGATACAGCTCGTGAGCATTCTTCATTACCTCAAGGGAGGCTAAGAACTGGCTCGCCACATCCTGGTAAGTGGGATGAGCCATACTGATAAGGCAGTCCAAGTTGAGCACGCGTAGAAGGTTACGCACATCCTCTAATATCCCGAGCTTGGCAAACGTTTCAGAATCTCCAAACTTCGTTGGGATCCACTTCATTTTGTTGAGGTGGTCATACAGTCTCTTAACAGATGGGAGCTTTGACTTGTCCCTTGGTGCGGTATCTTTCTTCGTTGTACCAGAACCTTCACCTCTTTTCTTCTTACTTGGCTGTTGAACCGGTGCCTCATCAACTTTCCCTTTTCCCTTGTCTTGCGGGGCATTGGCTCGTTGTCGTGTGGTGACCATAATGTCCCTACAAAACAACAAAGCTCGGTGATGTCTTAGTATAAAGTTCAATCCACCAACACATTCATCTCAACAAGCAATATAAGCCAATATCAATGCACAAAGCCACAAGACATTCTTCTTATCTCCAAGATTGATCACATTGACAATTTGCTTAAGAAGTGACATTTTTCAAATTGGATAATCACACAAGTTGTCAAGCATCAAATAAACTCCTCACAAGCAAGCAAGCATACAATCAAACCCATATCAAACTCCAACTCAACTTCAAACTCATTTTCACCTTTCAAAGAGACTTTCTCATGCAATTTCAAAAATTTTGTGAAGTGAAGTTCAAGCAAATCAAGTAGTCTCTCAAGCATAGGCTACTAGCATCCTAATGAGTCCATAGAAACCATCAAACAAGAATTCTCCCAAAATTTTCGAAATTCCAAATTCTCAAGAACCCTAATTCACCAAAGTTCAAATTCAAGCAATCCAAGGGTGAAATTGAGTTGGGTTTTTATCTAGGAACAACCTAGCAAAGGTTTCTAATCAAGAATCATCAATCAAACACCACAATTTCGAGCTTCTAAAAATCTGAGAATTTGAACAAATTCGAAATTGAAAGAGAGAAAGTTATACCTTGGTTTGGTGATGAGAGATGAATGCAGAAAGTGATTTGCAAGAGATAAAGCTAAGAAGACTGTGAATTTAGAGCTTTAAATCTTGAATTTTGGTTGAAAATTGAGTGAGATAAATGAGTTTGAAACCTTGAAACTTAGATTGATTTTTCTTGGACAAAAGAAAACGCAGAGGAAGAAAGAGTCACGCGCAGGAGAAAACAAAGGGAAACAGTGGGACCCGCTCGGTCTAATCGCAATTTTTGGTCAAAATTCCGGTTTAAATCCGGTTTTGAAAACCGGTTTCGGGTTAGAGGACTTACCTGGGCGACGCTCGCGGTTGGGCCAAACCGCGATGATGACCGCGAGTACAATCGGTAAGTTTCATGCCCATTGCCGCGGTTTGAGCTTAACCGCGAGTTAAACCGCGATGCGATCCGCGAGAAACGCGGCATGTTTGCGATTGACTCTCGCGGTCTGGGATCTTACCGCGACGGTGACCGCGAGATAGGTCGGGTGGTTTTCATCACGTTCTCGCGGTTTGCGGTTGACCACGACGCAAACCGCAAGCCGCTATCCCGTTCTCAGACAATTCCCTTTCGTGCCAGCAACCTGTCTTTGACCAATTTAGCACCTGAAAACATGAAAAACTAAGGAAAAACTTCAACCATGACAATAAAAAGAGTATTTACAAAGATAAACATGGGAATGTCTCCCAAGTGCGCTTTTGTTTATAGTCGGTAAGCTCGACTTTTCAAACCGGGTTTTTAGGCGGTTTGAGGGCTAGAGAGTGGAACCGAGGTTCCTTCCTCTATAGCTTCTGAAGCGGAGTAATGCTTGAGGCGTTGACCATTGACGGTGAACTCTTCTTCTGACTTTCCCCAATGGACAACTGCTCCATAAGGCCTTACCTCCTTTACCTTGAAAGGTCCCGACCATCGAGACTTGAGCTTCCCGGGAAACAGCTTCAACCGGGAGTTAAACAGAAGCACAAGATCACCTTCTTTAAACTCTCTCTTCAGTATCAGCTTGTCATGGAAGAGCTTGGTTCTTTCTTTGTAGATCTTTGAGCTTTCAAAAGCCTCAAGTCTTATCTCATCCAATTCATTAAGTTGAATTAGTCTCTTCTCAGTTGCGGTCTTGATGTTAAAGTTCAGCAACTTGACAGCCCACATAGCTTTGTATTCAACCTCAACCGGTAGATGGCAAAACTTCCCATACAGCATATTGAAAGGAGTGGTTCCAAGGGGAGTTTTGAATGCTGTCCTATAAGCCCACAGAGCATCATCAAGCTTCTTGGACCAATCTTTCCTTGAAGCACCAACAGTCTTCTCTAGGATAGCCTTTATCTGTCGGTTTGAGACTTCAACTTGACCACTTGTTTGAGGGTGATAAGGTGTGGCAACCTTATGCTTAACTCCATACTTCTTCATCAACCCTTCAAACAACTTGTTGATGAAATGAGATCCCCCATCACTAATCACCACTCTTGGAACTCCAAACCTTGGGAATATTATGCTTTTGAAGAGCTTGATTACAACCTTAGAGTCATTGGTGGGGCTTGCCACTGCTTCAACCCATTTGGAGACATAGTCTACAGCCACCAATATGTAGTTGTTCCCATAAGAGGATGGAAATGGTCCCATGAAGTCTATTCCCCACACATCAAACACTTCTACCTCCAGAATTGGGTTCTGAGGCATCTCATTCCTCTTGCTTATGTTTCCCTTTCTTTGGCATGGATCACACTTTGTGATGAAGGTCTGAGCATCTTTAAACATTGTTGGCCACCAAAAACCAGCTTGTAGGGCCTTTTGAACAGTCTTGAATGTGGCAAAGTGACCTCCATAAGGTGATCCATGACAATGTAGTAGGATCCCTTCCACCTCCTCATCTGCTACACATCTTCTGTAGAGTTGATCTTTGCATAAGGTATAGAGATATGGCTCGTCCCAATAGTACATGTTCACGTCCCGGAAGAACTTCTTTCTTTGATAGCTGTATAGACTAGGTGGTTCCTTCCCAACTGCCAAGAAGTTGACTATATCTGCATACCACGGTTCCTTGTCCTCAATGGAACCAATCTCCTCCAGCCTTCTACTTGTGTTATGAGCTTCTTTGACTGCTCTAACAGCCATGAGTTGCTCCTCCGGAAGTGAGTCATCTAAAGGAACATCATCTTCAATCCTCAGCCTTGATAAGTGGTCCGCTACCCCATTTTCAATACCCTTCTTATCTTTGATCTCCAAATCAAATTCCTGTAGCAGCAAGATCCATCTTAGAAGCCTCGGCTTGGCATCCTTCTTGGCAAGCAAATACCTCAACGCTGCGTGATCCGTGTACACCACTACCTTAGACCCAACCAAGTATGATCTGAACTTTTCAAAGGCAAAAACCACAGCAAGAAGCTCCTTCTCAGTTGTTGCATACTTCACTTGAGCATCATCCAATGTCCTACTAGCATAGTATATGACATGGAGTTTCTTGTCTTTCCTCTGTCCAAGGACTGCTCCAACTGCATAGTCACTCGCATCACACATGATCTCAAAAGGCAATTCCCAGTCAGGAGCTTGTACAATCGGAGCACTAACCAAAGCTTCTTTAATCTTGTGAAATGCTTCCAAACACTCCTCGTCAAACACAAAGTCAGCTTCCTTACACAGTAAACGAGTGAGTGGCCTAGCAATCTTGGAGAAATCCTTGATAAACCGTCTGTAGAAACCGGCGTGACCCAAGAAGCTTCGAATCCCTCTAACTGATTTTGGTGGCTGAAGACTTGTCATAACTTCTATCTTGGCCTTGTCTACCTCAATACCCTTCTCTGAAATCTTATGACCCAAGACAATTCCCTCTGTTACCATGAAATGGCACTTCTCCCAGTTAAGCACCAAGTTTGTCTCCTCACATCGCTTCAAAACCCTGCACAAGTTCAACAAACAAGAGGAGAAAGAGGAGCCATACACAGAGAAATCATCCATAAAGACTTCTACAATGTCCTCGATAAGATCTGAGAAAATGGACATCATGCACCGCTGAAAGTGGCTGGTGCATTACACAAGCCAAATGGCATCCTTCGATATGCGAAGGTGCCATAAGGACAAGTGAATGTCGTTTTCTCCTGATCATTGGGATGTATCGGGATCTGAAAGAACCCACTGTACCCATCGAGAAAACAGTAAAAAGGGTGGCAAGCAAGCCTTTCTAGCATCTGATCAATAAAAGGCAAAGGGAAGTGATCTTTCCTAGAGGCTGCATTGAGTTTCCTATAGTCTATGCACATCCTGTGTCCTGTGATGGTCCTAGTGGGGATTAGCTCATTGTTATCACTTTTTACTACAGTAATCCCTCCCTTTTTCGGGACACAGTACACGGGAGAGACCCACGTGCTGTCCGAAATTGGGTAAATTATACCAGCATCAAGAAGCTTAAGGATTTCTTTCTTTACTACCTCTTTAAGATTAGGATTCAATCTTCTCTGATGTTCAATTGAGGACATAGATTCGTTTTCAAGATGAATCCTATGGGTACATAAACTAGGTGACAGCCCTTTTATATCTTCAAGAGAATAGCCTATAGCCTTCCTAAACTTTTTCAATTCAGTAGTCAAGGCAATCAATTCATCATCACTCAGCAATTCATTCACAATGACAGGATAAGTAGAGTTAGGACCAAGAAATGCATACCGAAGCCCCCGCGGAAGGGGCTTTAACTCAACCTTTGGTGCCTTGAGCTCACTCCAATCATCAGCTACAAGCTGCTCCTTCATACCCTCAGCTCCATAGGCGCCATCAGCTCCCATACCCACTGCGAAGACTTCTATCTCTGTACCAACTGAATCTGATCCCAACTCAATGTACTCAACCTCTCCTTGCAAAGGCTTGTGTGAATCAAGAGCTCTCATGTAAGCCCAACTCTCATCTTGAAGATAACCAACTCTCCACATTCCTTTGTTAGAGCCACTTCCAATGGATCACTCATATTCAACTCTTCAAGAAGTTCATCAGCTAGCATATCCATAGTCTCAATATAGAACATCTGCCCTTCTATGGTTGGCTTCTTCATCACCTTGTTGATGTCAAATTTGAGCACTATGTCCTTTCCAAGGTTGAGATCAATCTTCCCTTTCTTGACATCTATGATAGCACCAGCTGTGGCAAGAAATGGTCTCCCAAGAATTAAAGAATCCTTTGGTTCTTCATCCATCTCCAACACAATAAAATCTGTTGGAACCTCAAATCCTCCCACTTTTACCGGAAGATCCTCTAGTAGACCAATTGGATATCTAATTGATCTATCAGCCAACACCAAGGAGATCCTACAAGCCTTGTAGGTGGAGAAGCCTAGCCTCTTGGCTACTGAGAAAGGCATTAGACTAAAGCTTGCACCAAGGTCACACAAGCAACTCTCAAATCTAAAGGGACCAATAGCACATGGTAGAGTGAAACTGCCCGGGTCTTCAAGCTTTTTAGGGACAATGCTCCTTTGAATGAATGCACTACACTCATGAGTAAGCATGACCATACCCTGCACCTCCTTAGTTCTTTCCTTAATGGCATCCTTTAAGAACTTGTTGTACTGAGGGACAAGTAGAAATGCATCTATCAAGGGCATTGTGAGCTCTACATTCTTCATCTGTTTTTCAAAAAGAGCCTTATACTTCTCTAAGAGCTGCTTTTTGAATCTGCCCGGAAAAGGTAACTTGGGTTCATAGGGAGGTGGAACAAACTCACTAGCTTTCTTCTTGGGTGCCTCTTCCACTACTTCTTCTACCACAGCCTTTCCCTTTCTCTTGGCAATCTCACATTCACTTTCTCTGTGGAGAGTAGAATTTTCAGAATTCTCCCCCTCTTGAACTTCAATGTCCTCATTGATTTGAGGAATCACCTTAGGCTTGGGAACTTGATGATGTTGCAGCTCTTTACCACTTCTCAATGTTATGGCGTGGATATACTCCTTTGGGTTTTGCTCAGATTTTCCGGGTAGAGTTCCTTGAGGTCTAGAGGTTGAAGCATTTCGGTTCTCCATGTTGGTGACTCTGGATGTCAAATTCTGCAACTCAGTCTTTAAATCTCTAACTTCCAAAGCTCCTGAGGCTTGTCCCTGAAGTAGTTGCTGCATCATACCCTTTAACTCACTATCCAAACCTGAAGAAGAAGAGGCTTGTGTCTGTTGTTGGTTAAATCCGGATGGAGGGTATTGTTGCTTTGGGATAAAGGGTTGTTGGCTCTGGAACTGTGGTTTGTTAGCAAACCCTTGCTGGTTAGTATAAGGGACAAAAGGCTTTTGTTGCTGAGGTTGTGTGAAGCCTTGTTGCCCTTGTTGTAGAGCTTGAGCTTGTGGTTGAGCTTGAGGATAAACCTGATCCTGTGGGTTGGATACATTGGGGTTTCTGTAAGAGAAGTTGGGGTGATTCCGGTAGTTTGGGTTGAAACCCCTGTTGAAACCTCCTTGGCTAGCAATGAAGTTGATCTCTTCTTGGGTCATATCACCTTCAAGACTATAGAGTACTGGTTGAGAATCATCATAGTTCTCCACAAAGCTGATTTGCTTTTGGTTGGATGAGATCATCTTGTCTATCTTGTCATTTAGAGACTTGATTTCCTTCTCGTACTTCTCATCGGAAGAAGATGATCCTCTAGGAGTCCTCTCATAGTCCTCATTGTAGTTTCCATCACTTGTAGCCAAGTTTTCAATCAATTCCATGACCTCATCAACTCCCTTTCCTAGGAAGTGTCCATTACTACAAGAATCAAGCATTGCCCTCATTCTAGGAAGCACTCCTCGGTAGAGGTTACTGAGTAGTGTCTCCTTGGTGAAACCATGGTGTGGGCATTGAGTGGTGAGCTTATTGAACCTTTCCCAAGCTTCAGCGAAGGTCTCGTTGTTTCTTTGCACAAACCCGGATAACTCATTGCGGAAACGGGCAGTTCTCGTAGTTGAGAAGAATTTCTTCAAGAAAGCCTTCTTAAGGTCTGCCCATGTAGTGATGGAACCCGGTGGAATGGTGCTTTCCCAATCTTTGGCTCTGTCCGCCAAGGAGAAGACAAAGAGGCGCATCTTGAGACCCTCATCAGTTACGCCATTGAGCCTAGTTGTGGCACAGATTTTATCGAAGGTATCCAAGTGTTGCAACGGGTCTTCTGAGGCAAGTCCATGGAATTGGTTGTTCTGCACCATATTCATCACCATGGCTCTGATTTCAAAATTGTTGTTGTTCACTGGTGGTGGGATGATGCCCCTTCGATTAGCATTCGTATCCGGTGTATCGCCATCTCCAATGGCTCGAGCTGGTCTCTCACGATGAGCTGGGATCCTGTTTCCCTGTCCATCTCTAGCATCCGCATCCTGGTGATGCTGCTCTTGATGGCCCTGTTGGCCCTGATCCTGATGATCCTGGTGATCTTGCTGATGCAGATCCATAGCTGGCTGCTCTGGAGGCTCAAGCTGAGGCTGATCTACTGTTTCCTGCTCCAACCCAAGTCTCTCTAAATGCACAGCTCGCTCTAGTGCTCTTCTCTCTCGTGCTAACTGTCTTTCAAGTGCCTTGATGTCTGAAACCCGCGCAACTAAGTCTGTTGGTCCTCTGCTCCGCAAGTTCATACACCTGACATCAAAGAGAAATGAAGAAGCAAAGTTAGTAACCAAAACTTGATCTAAATAGGAAAGGAAATCGAATTGATCTATCCAAGTTCCCAAAATGGCAACGGCGCCAAATTGATAACAAGATTTTAGCCAATCTTTATGGGTATCAATTCCCCATGCTTATCGTGTAGCAATGAGGGATCAATCCATTTTTAGGACCGGACTAGACCAAAGTGAATACACCGAACCAAATTAGCCAATTAACCAATTTCAAGATTCAAACTCTAAGATTCTAAAGTTCTAATGACAATAACAAAGTAGACCAAATTAAGCAAAGAGAGCTAAACAATCCAAGAACAGAGATAACTAGAAATCAATGATAAGAATAAGGTCTATGAGCAAGGTCAATGGACTAGGAGAGTCGGGATGATCACGGGATGCTAATCAAGCTTCAAACAAACTAACCTCCTAGCAAGAACACAATAAGCCAATTAGCCTAATCTCTTAGAGCTAATCTCTTCACTTAATCCTAATTCAAGAACAAACTCTCATTTGTGAATTAAGGTCAAGCAAGCATTCAATCAAGTTCTAGACAGCTAATAATCACTCTAGACATTCATTCCCATGAGCTAGAATGTGAAAATCCTATCTAAGCCATAACTGGAATTTTATCGAACACTTGGTGAGCATGAAATCCTAAACATCCTAGTTTAACTTGATCAAGGTCAAATAGGCATTAAGCACACATAGATAGAAGAGATTTAAGAAGGATTAAACACTAGACACCCCTTAATCATCCCTAATCACACTAATCCTACCTAACCCATAAACCCTATGAGGAAACTACTCACTAATCATCATTTGATCCACAAAATCTAAAGAGATAGTGTAAATCATTGAGGATTAGAGAAAGATGAAAGATTTAAACAAGAAATCTCAAAAGAAGTACTTAGATTAGCAAAAGATTAAACTTTGTTCTTACAAAGAAGTTTTGAATCAAAAACAAAGCTTAAGAGACTCCAAAAATTAGGTTTTAGACTTAAATAGTGAACAGTGTTCGGAACCGGGTCAACCCGGGACAAACCGGGTGTTGACCCGGATCCACTGGGTAAAACTGGTCAAAATCATGCAGGTCAACGGTTTTGGGAGAGCTCGCGGTTTGGACCCAACCGCTACACCAACCGCGAGCTATACCGGATGAAATCTGGGTAGCTGTCGCGGTTTGCATCCCACCGCGACGCCAACCGCGAACCGTTACGGTTCAGGTTCGTCCGTCTCTCGCGGTTTACTCCTCGTCCGCGACTCCATCCGCTATGCTTCTCGGTTTAGTCCTCCACGTCTCTCGCGGCTAGCATCTCGACCGCGAGCTACACCGCGAATCACTTCGCATGGAAAGAAGGGGTCCTTCGCGGTTTGGATCCGGTCGCGAGGGTGACCGCGAGCTTCTTCTGTTCGGCCATTCCTTGCATTCCTACACACTTCATCATCTCCAAATGACTCCAGCACTCCAAGCTTCCACTTCAACTCCTTGCACACCTAGAAACCAACCTAAAACACACCAAAACAAACCAAAACACAAACTCCTAGCCTAGATGCCTAAACTCTAAATGCAACACAAAAGACCATGGAAAAGCTAAGAAGGAAAGTTAAATCAAACCAAAACATGAACTAAACAACTCCTTAAATGCATGAAAACTCAAGAACATCACCTCCCTAAGCTCAAAGCTATCCATCTCCCTCGTCGCTATATTCTGTTCTAGAATATCTAGAATATGATGAATTCTAAATATATAAGGAAAAATATGCTCCACAGATTCTCTCGGCGCTCGAATCCATGACTTTGGATAGTATCTTGTAGATTCTCTCGATAACATCCCCGTTCTACGTTAAGATCGGCAGGACGGACCATGAGACCGAAACAACGGATATACGGAAACAACGCTAAATGATGTGTTCCATGGTCAAAAGAGGCTAAGTTCGATTGAAAAAGAGCTTGGCAAAGCGTATAAGGATATGAACAAGGAGTGTTCAACTAGAATGAGCTGAATGGTCGAACTGATCAGTTGGGTCAGCTGACATCCAACTCAACTCAGCTGGACGGAGTGTGAGGTACTTAGGTCAGCTGGTGGTCTAGGTCAATTAGTGACACTAGCTGACCATGAGCGGTTATGGGCGAAAGGGTACAAATGGTTTGGCACCCATTCGCCAACCATTTGTACCCATTCGGCCAATGGGCGGTTTTGGTGAATTATGGCATATAAATATTGCACTTCCATGCCTTTATGCGCAACACACATACAATGAAAATTTCCAGAATTTATCCAAGGCAAGGCGAGAGAGAGTCTAAGAAAGGAAGAAAGCTTTGGCCGATTTTCTTCTAAGGAACCACCGGCGAGTGCAAGGTTTTTTGGGTGTGGTTGAAAGAAAAGTAACCATAGGCTGTGTGGGTGATTAGGATGTCAACAAGCGCGGCTAAGGATCAGGGCAAATCAACCGAAACACCCACGGTGCGTACCGACCGCTGCCTGAACCGTGACCGCGGTATGGCCGCTTGGTCGGCGGTTGGGTTGGTGGATTGGTTGGAAACCTCCTTCTCTCGCTATCAAAAATAAGGCCGGATAGATAGTGAAGACAGATGATAGGTTGTTCGGATTTAAGCCCCAAAGCCGCATGATCGGGTGAAGGGTCGATCATGGGCGAGAATAGGCATACACAGGTCGGAAGGGGATCGGGTCACAGGTGAAGTGTGAGTGGTCGCGAGGACAGGTCGTGTGGGAATCATCTGATGGACCCGTGGGTTGTACCGGTGATTGACGGATGGCAAACTCAGACCAGCACGCCCGTGGACAGTTCGGTTTGATAGGACCGATCATAATCGACCCGAGTATGAAGTATTACTCGGTAATACTATGAATGATTGGCACCCATTCTTGGATCATGACACGATTTGTGACCATGACCAGTTCGGGTGAATGATCGTCCAAATAGGGACTTAAGCCGACTTAGAGAACCATAGAACGGTTAGGGAACTTAGGCAAATTAGTTGGGAATAAATGTGCATATAAAACTGGATTCTAGGTTGCTGGTTATGTGATTAACTCTTATTAGACTATTAATATTTTTATGTATACAAAACCTGATATTGATCGTAGGGATGGAATTAACGAAAAATAGAGACGATCGTGGAGGCGTTCACAGACATGTTCGATTCCCAGAAAGGGAGCACACAGTTCGGGACTGCATTTGGGTTGGCCCGATTAAAAGTTTATATGTCGGATTCCCAAATCTCCGAGAAAAAATACTATAAAAAGTTTTATTGAAAACCTCGTATTGGTACATAAGTAAAACGATGTCGTTTTTCTCATGTTATTTAATAAAAAAAATTTGTTAGATTAAAAAATTTAAAAAGTTTAGCGGATAACTAACTATGTTAACGGATAAATAACTCCGTTAGTAGTTTTAGATTTTAACCGCATTTTAAAAGTACATGTTTGAATTTAAATTTTTTACTTAGTTGTTGATTTTTTTTGGCACTGCGGTTAAAAGTACATGTTTGAATTTATCCGTTAATCTTTTAAACTAGTCAATTTAATTAAAATTAATTAAATGACCTATGGAAAAGGATATCATAGAACTTGAAAATTTGAAAACAAACCCATAAGGAAATTTCCCGTTTTCCCGATGAAAACATTAAAACATTCAAAACTTCGTGGCATAATGTATCTGGGTTTGTTTTCAAGTTTATAAGATTTTGTGACCATCATGAGAGGATTGGGTATTCTAATATTCATTCTGATTTAAGTTGGTTTTACGGATTTCAGGTATTTTTGGTATTAGAAGTATTGAATTCATTCTAGTATTTTTTTTCCAGGTTAGGTCCGGCTTGGTTATGTCCGAATTTTGATTGGTTCGGATAATTGGTTTGAGATCTAGTCATTACTTAAATACCCATTATATAGGCTTGGGATTGGTTATTTTGATCTCAAAGTAACAATGTATGCAATCCGATTTTAGATACTTTATTCAAATTACTCAAATTTATCCGAAAATACACATACATATTCAAAATACTTGTACTATCCTAAACAACTAATATATTTTGATTCATAATTGTAATTTTGAGTATTTGAATTATTACAGTGATACTATAACTAATTTTTATATACTTAATATTTCATATAGTTTTAGATATTTATTCAGTTTACGGTTCAAATTGGATTTGATATCGGTTATTTGGGTATACATGTCTACGATCCGTTTGGATATTTACGCTATTCTAATTCAGTTTGATATTTTTTATTTATTTTGAATCGATTTGGTTCTTGGGATCTGAATATTTATATTCACTTACAAAAAACAATTATCCAATCATTTAATGTCAATACTTGTTTTGTTATTTTAAAAATATCCTAAGATTTCAATTTTGAAATTGATGTTTTGGAGAAAACCTTTTTTTTTTGTGGCAAATCCCCGATCCGAATTTTATGTAAAATTTATACACTCTTCACTAATTTGTTGATACTTTGACAGTTTTTGCTCATAATTGCAATCACAGAGGGTTATATAGCCTGATATCAGACGTAGCCCATAGGATCACATGATATTGGGTAAGTTATTGACTTATGACTTGCGAACAAAATACTTTTGAATAAGTCTAAGTTCGAAAATAATGGAAGCTCACCTTCCTCCATGTGTGATTAGGTCTTTTTACACCACAAAATAAATATAAATAGACGATACTATTAAAGGGATGAAAAGTGAAAAAGTTGCAACTACTAATAAAATCCGATTGGTAAAGACTGTGACTGTAGGCTGTGACTGTAGAATTTTGGTTGTAAAGATTTTGGCTGTAAAAATTGTGACTGTTACTTTAAAAAAATTGAAAGTCTGATTGTTAACAAAAATTGTATAAGTTGTTACTGTATTTTAAATAATATTTTTTCACAAAAATACATATTATGCTAAATTTAAATATATATATCAATATTTTAATAGAACTTAAATAAGTTATTATTGTAGTATAATTTATAATTTTTTAGCTAAAAAAAATATTTAAGAAGTTAACTAACAAAAGAAATGAAAGAAGGTGCATAAAAAATTGAATTGACCGAAACATTTTTTTAAGTTATGGAATGTCTCAACAAAATGAAAGAAGTTTTTTTCTAAAAGCACCACATCGTAGGCTGTAGAAAAATTAAAGTAGCAAAGAAGAAAAAAAGGATTTGGACTGTACAGACTTTAAAAATAGAAAAAGTGCTTAAAGCGTGTTTGGAGAAAAAATGACTGCGAGGGCTGTCAAATTGGATATATACAATCTTTAAACCAATCGGACCCTAATTCTTGTGGAAAGTAAGGGTTCACATGATAATCTAGTAATAAACAATTTAACTTTCTCTTGGTATTAGTCATAAAAACATTTCATACTCGGGATAAGCATTGTGGTTATTTTCCGGGAAGAAATCCACTCTATAACACATCGGTGCGTTTTTACCGAAATTGACAAAATAAACCGATAGAATATATAAAAAAAATCAGTTAAACTAATTCATATATTATTTATTTGTGCGTTCTCGGACTAACCAAACCAACATCTAATTTATTAAAACAGAAGACCATTATAGAATAAAATCAAATGGTATATATATATAACTAATAATTTTATATATAAGTTATTTTTATAAATAATAAAAACAAATATTGGTAAATATATAGTTAAATTAACATAAATAAATCTATTTTGAATATATTTCAACTAACAAAAATAAAAAAACTGAAAAAATCAAATGCAAAATTAATAAGTTTTTATTCATGTAAATTTTAATTTTTTATAAAAGTTAAAATATTAAAACTAAGATGATATATTTTTAACTTGATAAAACTAAATATTAAAAATAAATCAATATATAATATGCAATCGTATAGTGAGATAGGATATGGTGATGTTGTTACAATTATTGTTTTATAGTTATTTCATCCAAATATATAAAATATTTAACTAATTACAAAACGAGTCAAAATTACTAATTAATACATTTTGATTATAAAATATTTAAAACTAATAGAATATAAGTATAGTAATTGAATACCAAAATTATAACTTTCATTAATATAAGTCTTAACATATTAAGATTATATGATATATTATACAAAATAAAACCGTTTTATTTTCTAAACTTTCAAATTACAAATACACATTATTCAAAAAAATTATACACGGAAAGTTTTATCCTTAATAAAATTAATTATATAATAAATAAATACAATTCTATACTATAGTTTAGAAAAATAATTCTGATTCAAATATAAAGTTTAAAATCTTAATTTTAAAATAGTATATAAAACTCAATTAATTGAAACTTAAATTGGGAATATTTCAAAATATTTTAAACAAAAAACAATAAAATTCAAAATAAAAAACAAACAAAATATCTAAACGGTTGTACTTAAAATTTAAAACTAAACCAAATCAATTACGAAACTTTTTAAATATAATAATAAAATTGACAAAATTGTAAAATTTTGTTTCAAAAAGACATAAAGTTTTAAATATAAAATATTTGTGCTTAGTTCTATTAATAATTTCATATAAGATAAACTACTTGATACAATCTCACATAATAACCAAACAAAATGATTAGTTCTACAATAAAAAAATAAAATTCTATAGTATAGTTGGGTAAAATAATTTTGATTCAAATACACTGTTTAAATTTTTGTTATAAAATCACAAATAAAATCCATTTGACTAAAACCTAAACTCAAAATATTTCAAAAAAAAAACTTAAAGCAAAAATAATGAAATCCAAAGCAAAAAAAAAATAAAAACCAAAACAAATAAATAAACTATAATATTTCAAAAATTAAATAAAAATAAACCAAATAGAATGAGTTTATAATATTATAAATTTGATAAAATTATAAAATTTTAAATATAAACAAGAGTATCTAACTATTATTCAAATTTGACTAAACACAAAATATATGGTAGTATAAATACACTCCACCATTTTTGTTTTCATTCCATCAACAAATAGAAAAAACAAACCAGAATAATCAATGACAAAACCCAAAAAACCAAAGCCAGTATTCCAAGTTAAAGGCCACCCTAAATCTATAGCAACCCAAAAGAGTTATGATTGCTTTGAATGAGAAAGAACTCGCGTTCGAGCTTGTTCCCGACAATGGGAACAAAGATAAAGATGGTGAATACAAGATGATGGAGATCTCTGACCTCGTCAGAGAGCCTGTACTCACCATCATCGTAAGTATAATGTTTTGAATAAAAAATAAAATATTGTTTAGTTAGATATCTTGTCTAAAATGTTGAATTTTTTTTAGATTGTTGAAATATGGCTCTCTCGAAATTTTTATCTATAAAACTATTTATTAAAATCAGTTATTAGGTTTTCACTCATATATGTATGAACTGATAATAAAATAATATCATTCAATCATTCATGTGACATAGTTGACTGATCAACAGAAGCAGACCCATTCACATCAATAGGGTGTCATGTGACACCGTAAAAATATAGAGAAAAATTAGTTTTGGGCTGAAAACATACAAATTTCAATAGCTAAAGTGGTTGAGTCTTGTGATTGACCCCCCTTATATGGAGTTCGAACCTTGATGTGAACCCAATTTTTTTTTCTTTCTATTTTATGACACCTATAAAAAGTAAAGATGGGTCCGCCACTGCTGATCAACAAAGTATAATAATCAGTTTATGTGTTATGATAACAATCATCCATTAAAAAAAATTAGGCACTTCGATTTATTAAATATCTATAAATACATTTCTAATATATCTCTATTTTTACTTTTAATTTTTATTTTAGAGTAAAAATTTCTCCAACTTTTATACATAAAGTATACTAATATAAAAATAGAATTTTAAAGAGAATATTCATTTTTAGAAGAAAATTAAAAAAATATATTTAATGTACATGAAATCTAGAAAGAAAAATAGAGTAAAAATAAAAGAAAAATGTAGGGTAATTTTTTTAGAGGAAAAAAGTAAATGGCGACATAAAATCTATTATTAAGCTACGAAAGACATTATGGTAAAACACTTTATTATGAAATATATTATAAAGTGCCTTGTAAATTTTGTTTAAACATATATTAGTGAACATTTTTTTTTGAAAAGTTCTCATCGAAATTAGATATCATAATCGGTAGTTTACGTTGATTATGTTAAGGGTCGGTCTGCATGGGTGATTAGGTCTTTTCACACCACTAAATAAATATAACTACTAATCAGTCAAATTAATTCAGGGATTGTGTATTTGCCCGTTCTCCAACTAACTAAACCAACATTTTTGGTTGACAAAAAGCAACATTTTAATTTTCGCTCTCTCTCTTCTCTCACTCTTATTTTTCAGAGAGAGGGAGACGATTTCCGGCTAATCGGAATTTCCGATTACGCCTTATGGTGTACATATCGTTAGTTTTTTTTCTTCTGATTTTGTTCTTATTCTTCATCTCTATCTGTCGTGAACAACATCTTTTTCCCTAATCGACTTTTGCTTTGCCGATTGTGTTTCACGTTTCTCTCTGCTCTTTGATCGGCTCGTGTTTTGAGGTTGTGTTTCTTTTGTTCCGATCGTCGCTACCTCTTTGGCTTCGATTTGAATAAACTCGGATTACTTTCTATGGCCGCTATTTCTCCGACTCATCGGAATCCTCCGGGTTTTCCCGGTGCCTTGCCTGCTGCGAGGCTTTCGGTCTAGCCTCCTCTCTCTGTTTTCGAGCCGTCCCACTTTGATTTGTGTTGTGGAGCTTTGCTTTTGTTCTTCCGTTTGAAGGGATTAATATCGTTGATGTACCACGACTTTGAGGTCAAGCGCTTCGTGGATTCAGTCGGGAGTTTTCTTTCGACGGCGGCGGCGTCTCCATTGCTCCGGTGGTCTTCTGTCGAGCTTCTTACAACGGTTCTTTCTTGCAGGTGCTTGGATGGTTCTTTGGGATGCTTAGATCGGCAGGTGGAACTTGGCGATATCGGTGTTGGGTCCGGTGGGCTTCGTAGCGGTTACTTCCCCGTGGATTCGTAGCTTTCTGGCGGTTCTCCGACAAGCGGCGCCGATGATGCATGCCGGCTTTATGCTGGAGCTGACACATGGTGGCTTAGCCAACGTGTCGTTCTTATCCCTTTGCGTCCGGACAAAAATTTAATATCGAATTGGGTTTTGACTCACTTGTAATTTGAACACGGCCCATGAATGATAATCTGTTGACAAAAAAAAGCAACATTTTTGTGTCGGCATGAAGATATTTTATTATTACACGATAATCTATCGAGCCATGATTCCCTTACAAGCTTTCGTTAGATTGCTCACATAAACACAAATATAGGCCCGTTAGTTTATGCTTCATTTCAGGCCCCAATAGCAACTACCACATTATGTGTAACACGTAGCAAGTGTACTGCTGAGTCAGCAGATCTCTGATCTCAGTCTCCATCACCATCACATTCACATTGAGCAATGAGCACCATGTCTGAAAAAACATATTTTATTTTATTTCCATTTAATTGCTTATACACTAAAATTGTCACCACGACAGAAAGGGCAATAGAAAAACCCAACCGATAATCGGGAATCTGTAAAATTTGATTTCCGTTGACCGTCGTTCCATGTTTCCACCACCGTGAAGGAAATGGATTCTTCGATTTCTTTGTTCTGAGTAAACTAACCGGAAACGAAGACAGTCAAATGGATTCCGAAGAAACGGCGTCGTCTGTGGCGAAAAAGCAAAAGAGGGTTTTCTCTTCATTACCTTTGCGATTCTGTACAGTGATAGTTTTCTCGATCATCAGCTTCTTCTTCTTATCGTTTCTTTTAGGGATCTTAGTGATTTTACTCTGTGAATTATGGGGTTTTTCATCTTCCTCTGCCTCTCTTGCTTCCCGCTGCAAAATTGTTTCCAGCTGTAAGTTTTTCTTTGTTCTCTGAATTAGTTAAAGATTTAACCTTTTTAGCTCCATCACATCATTAGGTTTCTTCTGCTTTAATGGGTTCATCTTAGTTTGTAGTAAGCAATTCAAAGTACCAATGATCTCTGAACATTTTGAAACTGAAAGTTATCTCACACTGATTTTGTCTTATTAGCTCGATAATTTTGAGTTTTGGGTGAAAAAGAGAAGGCTTTATGGATGAGAAGATAGTGAAACTGATGTAGGTTTTACTTCCTTTTGATGTAGCTGTTGATCTTAGGTCTTCTAAAGTGTGCGGCATTGGACTTTTGAACCTCAAAGCACAACATGTGTTTTACCCTTTTGAGAGAGATAAATTCAGATGTCGCTATGATTACTATTGGGCTTCTGTCTTCAAGGTGTCTTCTTTCTTCCATGTGACTTTGTCTGGAAAGTTTTCTTCGTTAAAGTTTATTGAGCACTGCGGGAGAGCTAAGCTCCATAGCGTTTAGAATGTATACTTTACTCTGATTTCTAAGATATTAGCCATTATCTATCTTTTGGTTATGAGTAAACGCCATTCACATTCACAGGTAGAATATACAGATCACTTGATGGGTCAAACAAGGCTAGCGTTCTCAGAAGCACCAAATGAAGCCCTTCCTCCTGAGTGCAGACCTAACTTTGGTGCCGCATTGCTTACCAAAGATAACTTCAAGGCAGGTTCTTTTTAATCATAAAGGTTCTTAGACTGGATATCAGTGAATTTACTTTGTTCTATATCTCATTGTGTTTTGGATTGCAATAATCTTTGTTTATCCAGGTGAATGAAACTTATGATTGCTGGTACACACTAGGGATTCCAAAAATCAAGCTTTATCGGGATGGCTTTTTCGGTTGTCAGGCAAATGATCTTTCTTTCACCGACATTTTTAAACAATACGCTACCTTGTAAGTTCCTATGCTTTCTTTTCATTAGTTTGGAAATTTCAATTTATGCATTTCAGCATCAGTAAGCGCATACACACTGTAGGAGAATCATGAAGACAGAGTTATCTGTCGCACAGTGATTTAGGCGTTTGTTTTGTCGGAATCATATCAACATGTTCTTTGTATGTTTAGTTTCTTAGTCTTGTCTTGTCTCGGCATTGTTATTCGCCGGATTGATCATCTTTCCATTTGGTCTTTCTCTCCAGATTCTCTAGATTTTTAATGGCGTGGTTCAATGGAAATGGAAGACCGAAGTACTGGAGATATGATGTGATCGCTGGCATTGTATCTGGCTTTTCAACTTCCATTATCACAGTCTTCATCGTACGGATCTTAAGTCATGCAAAATCTTGGTTCCCTCGAGCTTGTTGTTCAGTTAAGAGCCGGCTTTCTAAAGTGAACCTCTTGGTGCAAGTGAAGCGTGCTTGTTTGGCTGTTGTTTACTTCTCCATTCTCGGATGGATGGCTACACAATACTTGAAAATTCTTTTTCCAAAGGCTTAGAGAAAATACACATTCCTTATGAGAGTGGTGAATATGTAATGATTCGTAGACAGTTGTGTTATGTAATCTTATATCATTTACAGCAAAAGAAAGCAATGCAGAGAACATCTTTACAATCTGAGGGATGATTGAATAGCTAAAAGCAATCTGTAACTCGAGTATTTCGTGGAAACTGATGGATTCTTATACAAACTTCTTCGGATCTCAGAAAGTTTTGGTGAAATCTGATTTATCTCATATGATGGATGATGTTACAACGAATTTCATGTAGACACTTCCGATGGATTAGTTGAAGTTCCATTGTTTGGTTCATCTGTTTCTTTTGGATATGGGTTTAGTACTTCATTCATAAGCTCATCAAAATTTGTCAAGTTCATCAATTAGTTGATCCAACAACTGAAGTCTATTAAGGAGTCAGCAGCTCAGTACGAAGTTTGACCACTTTTACTATAAATAGAGCATTCACTGTTTATTTATCGCCCTCTTGTAACTGACTAAACTCCGAGTTACTTTCTATAAAGCGACGGATCCAAGTAATCTTTAGGGAGTTCGTCAATCGATGACCTTCCAAATCGTTTATCTTATTCATTATTCGGCATCGGTCTAATTATTAATACATAGTTATCGACCCCACTTTTATCTCATTTTACTTGTTTGTTCGGACCCTTTTGACACCCAATTATGACTCTCTTAGACTTAGTCAAAATCCCGCAACAACAATTGGTGCCGTCTGTGGGGATAAGAAACTTCTCTTCGCTTTAGGCGAGGTCGATAATGACATGATCATCCTTAATCAGTGACATTATCGATTCGTCAGAACAACAAATTCCAAGCTCGCTTCCTCAGAGCTCGTCATCACCGAGCTTGATCACCAAGCCAACAACAAAGCTGGAACTGAACTCACTAGTCCCGCCGGTTGACAATCTAGCCGATCAGACCAGAGTAACTGACACGCACAAAGGCGCCGAGCTAACAAACCAGGTTCCATACACTCAGCCTAATGATCAGAACGTCTCTTCCCTTATAAAGGTTCTGATGACACGTATCGACAAGATGACCTGAGGTAATAACATTCGCTTCGATCAACTCGGGACCGCTTAAACCGTAGAGAGCAGATCCACGGCCTTTAGTCGTCCGGGAAACAAGCGTCTCAAAGAATGGTGGACTTCACCCCTCGACTCCAAATGGCTCTGTTCAATGTATCACCAGCTCAAAAGGCCGAACCAAGCAGGCGGCCGCTCATACCTTCAACATCCTTATCGATTCGACTGGGAGCGAACCAGACACTACCTACCAAACCGACACGCAACCAAGCAGAGGCAAGTAGGAACATTGAGATCGAACAATTAAAAGCGAAATTGGAGCACATGACGTCGAAGGTCCACAAAGCAACTAGCTCGGCACCAGAGATCGATCGAGTGCTTAAAGAGACACAAAACACTTCGTTCACAAGCAAGATAACATGCACTCCAATCCGACACCCAGGGAAGATCAAGCTGCCAACCTATGAAGGGAATTCGGATCCCCGACAATATATGACAGTCTTCATCATCGCAATGGGACGAGCACAATTCTCCCATGAGGAACGCGACGCCGGTCATTGTTAGCTCTTCGTCGAAAACTTAAGTGGAGCCGCGCTCAAGTGGTTCTCCCATCTCAAAGCGTTTTCTATCGATAACTAGCATCAGTTTGCGTCTACTTTCCTTAAGCAGTACTCTATTTTCATTCAAGAAGGAGCCTAAAAAAACGATCTCTAGACAATAAGCCATGGACCAAAGGAGCCCCTCAAAAACATAGTGTCCAAGATCTCGATTACCAATAACAAAGGTCTCCCAACATTTTGCAACCGACTATGGTACGGGTCGCCTTTCCGCGAAGAAATGATAAAACACAAACCACAAACGTTTGAGGACGCACTTCACCGAGCAACCATCTTCATCGAGATCAATGAAGAAAGAGAGATGCTCGCTAAGAAGTTCACTCCAGCGAAGGCACCAGCGGCGAAAGGAGAGCTAACACCAAAGTAACTCGACGAAAAAGGCAATAAATCTACAACATACTACGTCGGTGAGCAGCATGCGAACCTGCAATAGGGTTAGTAATAAGGACCAAACAACCGAATAACCAACAAAACCTGGCATGTAACAAGTACGTCTGTACTGACGACATGTAAAAATCTCTCTGCACTTTCCATCAATGTTCCGGGCACGACACCGCCAAATGTTGCCACCTGCAAAGTCTCTAGCCCAGAGAATACCAAAAAGGAGTAACGAACATAACAAACTGGAATGAAGCATAAACACCACCTGGGAACAAAGAAACGCAACGCCAACCCAAGAACGAAGGAGAACGATTCCAACTCATCCGAGAAAAGAAAGGAAAGCAAGGTGATCCGCAACAAATAGAGCAAGACAATGTCGACATGGAGCCGTTAAAACGAGCTTGCGACGATAGCAAGGAAGATACTCCCCCGCCAAAGAGACGCATCAACATGATCATGGGAGGACTCCCTACCTGCAACGACTCGGTGCGCTCGGTAACGGCGTATGGCCAGAAAGCAGACATACAACAGCAATGGAAGATGAATATTGCCGAAGAACTAAAGGTTGGAAGCGAAATCACTTTCACTGAGGATGATGAAGAAGGGGTGGAAATGTCGTATTATGACCCGTTCGTCGTCGAACTTCAACTAGGAGATTGCGAAGTAACTAAAGTCTTGATCGATGCTAGAAGCTTGGTCGACCTCATCTTCAAAGAGACCTTCCGAAGGATGGAGTTGCGGGACTACAAGATGAAACAATCAGAAAAATGTATCACTGGTTTATCTGGCGATACTACCACCACAATCGGAACGATCAAACTAACAGTGTACGCCAGACGGGTAACCAAAGTCGTCAAGTTCTTGGTCATCGACCGACCTGTGATCTACAATGTCATCCTAGAAACTCCATGGATCCACACAATGAAATCAGTCCCCTCGACTTACCACTAGTGAGTAAAATTCCCAACCTTGGGAGGAATTTTTATGCTCCGAGGAAGTCAAAAAATCTGAAAGACATGATTCGTAGTCGAGCGCAAGATGCAGCATACATCATGTCTCATTATCGAACAAAAGAAAGAGCCACCGACATCGACACACTTCATTAGCAAAACAACCACATATCCAACAACAAAACAAGCGGATAAAATTCACTCATCAGTAGAGGAACTATCATAGCGAGCTATGGCTCCCCTTTTTAAAGCAAGTTTGTAAGCGAGCTCATAATCCTTCAAAAAGAGCTCCGGCTCAACAAAAAAATATATAAGTAAGCGATCTACGGATCCAGAATTTGTACAAATGAACTACGCTCGGCTTGATCCTTCCCGAAAGGGTACGTAGGCAACATTTACGAGGTTCAGCCATTTCTATATTTTTAATTGCAAATATTTGTTTGAAGTTTATGCTCGTATTTCTGAATATTTAACGTCGAGATTCTGGCCAAATGTCGATCAAAACAAACTTGTCTCATACCCAGTGGCATCACGCACCACGCCGTCGATCTCAACGACTCTAAGTCGGGGCCAGACCCACACAAGTCCTTTATAGAATAAGTTGAATAAGTCAAACCTCCTTCGCGTAACTAAAATTCGAAGAATTTTCAGGATAAGCCGAGCACCTACTCACACCTAGAAATTTAAAAAATAAAAGGATAAGTCAAACCCAAACTTGCACCTAAGAACATTTGCAAAAGCCGAGCATAGTTTCAAACCCAAATAAAATTAAAAAAAAAAAAAACAGGATAAGCCGAGCACATACTTGCACCTAGAAATTTGATCTCGTAAAAAGTTGAGAACCGACTCGCAAATTTCATTAATTTAACTCTCAAAAGGAGGAATAAAAACCTCATACACATTCACCTCGGAAAAAACCGAGCACGATATAAAAAACAACAAACGAAAATAAACAAAAGCAAAGATGGAAAAACTCGTATTTATTCATTTTTTTTTGTCAAAGAACAAGAAAATAAACAGCAACATGCAAAAAAGAAGTTAATTTCTTGAAAGAGGATTTCGTCTAGGATCAATCTTGAATCGCATGCTCGGTTTCATCCCACAAGGAGTCAAACTCTTTTCTTGAAAGAAGACTTCGTCGTTTGTTCCTTGCAAGGCAATCCTTGAAGGTTAGCAGCACATATGGGAACAATGACGAAGTCGGAACTAGGGAGGATATGCTTGGGGTAAAAAGAACTCGGAGGAGTCAAGCTCAGCACACCAAAGGGTAAACTGATCTCTAATACCATACTCCATGGTTCCCCTGGCCAGTCTGACGCATATGATGTCCTCTCCAAAGGAATAGCTTCTCATATGCAAAAGAAGAGGGGACAGTCTGACACACCATTTGTTGCTCTGCGAACAAAGAAAAAATTCCAGAACGAGTTACGAAAACTAAATAAAGATAAGAAAAACTAAGAACTTACGCGGAAGCCGACCGATCCGAATAGGAGGAGACCGAGATACATTATCTGAAACCAATGACGCATCAGATCGATCCAAAAGAAGGATATGTGACGTGGCCCTTATGTTTAGAAAGATGACAAACGGAGGTAGCCGTCGTTATATTATCACATATCGACGAGCTCCTCTTTTCAAAACGAACATGAGCTCGTCTACAAGCAAAGACGACAAGCCCAAAAATTTAGGAGGTCAGAAAAGTACGACATCAAAAAGAAATGAGAAGCTCATCTGCAGGATGGCCTTGCTGCCACGATCCATTGAGATTCGGCTATTCGACGCCAAAACTCAACCTTACATAGAGAAACACAAGGCACTAAGGAGAAAAATCCTCAAGAAGAAATAAGAGAAAGAATGGAGAAATGAATTATGTAAAAAATCGAAAGAAGGGGGCTATATTTATAGCAAGGAAACAACATTTACCAAAGATGCATTTAATGCGACATGATGGTTACCAATGTAGCCTTTGAATGTAAAAACGGCAATCCATTCCTAGAAAAGCACACAAAGCAGTTATTGAAAGAAAGTAACGGTAAAAACATCTAAAACGTTCTGACCATGGTTATTTCCGGATCAATCTAAACAGTAGCATGACTGCGAAGACGAGCATCGAATGAAGCTTCGAGCACCTGCCGACCCAATAGTCAACAAAAGGAAAAATATAAAATGAAACAAGACGATCATATGAATCGAACATCTTTACGCAGAAGTTGGGAGCGGTCCAAAGTAAGCAATGAAACGGTCATCTAAACCAAACATCAAAAAGAAAAGAGAAATCAATAGTTCACACAACAACACAAAGGATCACTCTGGGAGGTCGTATGTATGAGGATCGGCTACGCCCTCAAAAATCGCGGGCACTGTGCTCGCCCCTTCTACCCTCTCCACCGGTCCTTCAATGTGAGTATTATTGCGCGTTACCTCAAGGAGTGGAGACGTGCACATATCCTTAAGACTCAGGTGAATAGTCCTCAGCGCGTCGAGCTCCTTCCTCAGACGAGGCTCGTCCTCCTCAAGCTTGTCAATCATGGCCGTAGGAACCGGGACACCGTCTTTCACAAGCAGTCAATAGGCACTAAGAATAGCGACCACCTGATTCAACTCCAAAATCCTTGAAATAAAAGACTCATTCTCTTCTCTTTCCAACCTAAGCTTGCCGAGGCGATCCAAGGCCTTCTTGTGCAGTGCTTTCTGTTCGACACGAAGGAGCTTGCAAAAGTATCACAGGGCTGATCACGCTCATACATGAGACGTTTAACCTCAGACCTAAGAGAGTCAACTTTTCCCTTAGCTTCATCCAGGAGGTTTGGTCTCTCCTCTTCTCTCTCGACCACCCTCTTTCCCAGCTCCTCGACTCTTCGCCTCTCCAAGGACAAGGTCGCAGCGAGGTCATCCATCTCAGCAAGATTTTTCTGAGCATCTTTAAACTCTTAAACTGAATCCCTAAACCTATCGAGCTTTTCCTTGAGATCCTCATGTGTTGACTTAGCTTGCCTCAACTCCCATTCATATGAATCCCTGAGGCGGTTAAATTCAGCAAAAGCCTAAAAAAGGAGGAAGTGGGAAAATACCGAGCTAACACACACGCTATGAAATATCACAAAGCCAATAACATAACGCTTCCATCAAAAAATGATGACTAACTTCCTCCTGAAGCGGAGGTTTATGCATCTAATTAACTGGGATTAATTTTCGAGATGGCCCCGACGTTATTTTCTGAAAGAAGGTCTCACTCGTCAGCTTGATATTCATAAACGAGCCTTTCCCCTTTTAGTGATATGACCACGTGAAATCCCACGGTTCAAAATCACGTCATTCTCCTAACCGTTTCACGTTCCTATAAAAAACACACTAAATCACTCCGGGGGACGGATCACTAGGCCTCGAGCCAACGCGGTCCAAATCAACCAATGGCTCGTCAGCACTCGTAGAGGAAGGAGGGAGGTCCGCATCACCGGAATGCTCAGTCTCATTCTTTCTATTCTACCTTCGTCAGAGAGGTCTCCGAGAAGTTCTCAAGTTTCTCATTCTCGAAACATTTCTGTTACGAGATAGTATATAGTTAAAATTACTTGTGTATCATAGTCTCTAGCTATAATTTACGAAAGAAATGCTTAAAACTTGGCCATTATTCTAGCAACCAAATGAAATGTGAAGTATCAAGATCTTAAATAATACCATGATTCCATAAATTGGGTCAATGGGCAAAAGAAAAGGCAAAAGGGGCAAAATTGTAATTTCCAGAAGTTGGAGGGCATTTTGTAATTTTGCCAAAATGCGAGCCGGAAGCTGAGACGGGCCAAATGTTCTTCTTTTTAAATAAAAAACATTTAGAAGACTAAAAATGGAAGAAACGGAGTTTAAACAAGTTTTTCGGACTATCGGGAATGGAAACCGATAGAACCGAGGAATCTTGTAAAATCCATAATCGGAACTACGGGTATCCAAATATATGAGGTGATTAAAGTTTCTAAATTCATCAAGAATCAGATTTTGTGGATTGAAGGATTTACGGGAGTATCTAAGGAGTTTTTAAAATATTAAACGTGGAAACGGCTAAATTGGAGCAACGGAACATAATAGAGTTACAGAATGGTTTAAGCTGATTGGTTTATTGGATTTGGACATTATGAACCCTCAGAAGACAAGTGTAGTCAACCCAGTGACGCCACCTCATATCCTTTGGTTCATGAATGGGTTTGATGCATTGAACTGCATTTTTTGCATGGAATAATCTATCACCTCACCATTCAACTCACCAAAACTCTCACCTCTAGCCTCTCTCTTTCCCTGTCGATATCCCTCATCTCTCCTCTCTCCAAACTCACCAAAATTTCCAGAAAACACATGCATTCCCTTTGAAGATTCAAGAGAAATTCATACAGTTCTTGAAGTTCTTCTTTACTTCCTCCACAAGCAACTCAAATAACTTATAAACCATTTTGATTCTCACCAAACCACTTGTCTAATCTTGTTCAGCATCTCCCTCTCATCAATCGCCGCCGGTCAAGCCCTTCCACAGCCACCGGAGAAGCTACCGCCATCGAGTGTCCTCCATTTCTCTCTCTTCTTTGGCTAGTTTGAAGTATATTCTCACATCTCAGAAGGTTCTCATCAGGCTTTGGAGTGTTCTCAGTCACCGGAGGGTCATAGGTCACCGAAAATCTCTAAACGGGCCGGTCAACGCCGGAAAAGCTCACCGAAAATCGTCCCCGCTGCCTTATCTTTCAGTCGGTTGACTAGTTTGCTTCTTCAGTTGGTTAAAGCTTGGTTTGGAGTTGGTGAAAGCAATTGGGATTGGTTTAGCTGAACCAGTCAACCCAATTAGTCAAACCCGGTTTAGCCGGTCAACGGTTTGACATTGGAATGGTTTAGCTAAACCGGTCAATTGGACTGGTTCAAGTCGGTTCAGCTGGTTAGGGAATTGGTCAATGGTTCAAGAGAGGTCAACGGTCAAAGTCAACGTCGCCGGTCAACACCGCCGGTCAACGTCAGAGATCGAGCGGATCAACTCTTGGTCAACAGCCATTCTTTGATTCAGTACTTTGTGTTGTTCGTTTCGGGGTTCAGGAGATTCGGGATTCAGCTGTTCGGTCTCGAGATCCGTCCATCCCTCCATCTGCACTTATCCACGGTGAGTCGGCTTAACTGTATCGTAGTTAGATAATTATATAGACTGGGAACTTAATGTCGTAGACTCGGATTGCATACCCATTAGTTAAATTGAATTGATTGTTGATGAGGATTATCGGTTAATCTGGAACTGGTTAGGTTATCGAGATGCATGCTAAGAGATTAGGACTAATCCGTTGATTGTCGTTAGGTTGTTAGTGATAAATGATTGTTGCATTCATATAGACGTTGCATGCTGGGATCTATATGCATATATACGTATTAAGAACTATATTAATGAATCTATATACGAGAATTAAGACGACACTAAAATACGGAGCAAAACACTTGACGAACGTATATCATATATAACATGGTGGGTTTGGTTAAATAGACGGGTTAAGGGTTAATGAATCAAAGTTAAGGAATAATGAGATGTCGTGGAGTTACTAAGTTTACTAACTCTAAACCGAAAGATTGAGGAGTTATTAAAAGATACTCAAGAAAATATAATTAAGAAAGTTGTGTGATTAGTGAGCCGTTTACGGGTTAACAAAAATCCGCTAATCCAATGTAGCGGACTAAATGAGATTAAAAGACATTAATGAACCTTAAAGGCATGTTTAATAGTTCTGTGTGCGTGTTGTTGCTTTGACGTTGTGTGTGTTGTGTGCAGGCATGTGTGTAGACTACTCTGGTGTAGGGACGGGTAGTCGATTGCGTGCCACTTACACCGGTCATGGGACCGGGTAAGTTTGTAGTTGCTTAGCGGACTAAATGAGATTAAAAGACATTAATGAAACTTAAAGGCATGTTTAATTGTTCTGTGTGCGTGTTGTTGCTTTGGCGTTGTGTGTGTTGTGTGCAGGCATGTGTGTAGACTACTCTGGTGTAGGGCCGGGTAGTCGATTGCGTGCCACTTACACCGGTCATGGGACCGGGTAAGTTTGTAGTTGCTTGATTCGGTATAGCACCGAATGGGTTTGGTGGTGGTGGTGTTGTTGATTAGGACTTGCATGATAGATTATTGTTGCTTTTATCTTTCTTTTGACCTTGTCGGTCTTGTGATGTGTGTTAGAGTCCCAGTGAGTCTGCGTGTTTACTTTATTGCACTAGGACCCTAGGGTGCGTTAGATCCCGCAAGTCTAGGATTGAAAGCATTCCGGTACTTCCGACCCGATTGGATCCTCGGGTAGTTGCCTAACCGGATCGTGTGACTTCGGGTGGTGATTTTGGTTATGGTGTGAACTTACTGAGTGACGCCGGTAGGTGTGTGGTCTGGAGAATACGGGGTCATATCCTAGGGCCGGACTGCATGGAAACTTAGGTTACCGTGGGGTAGCTCGAGTCGTGTATCGATGGACGGAGAACAGTGTCCTAGGTCGTCGGACTTCGTGTTAACGTCTCAGAGTCGTGGGTAGTTTTAGTTACCATGTCAGTGACTTTGTAAACCCGTGGAAGTTACCGAGTTCGCATAATGGGGCCAATGGTATTAAGTTTGTTATGCGTGGTAGATAGATCGAGTCTAATCGAGGGCATGTGCCGCAGTGCCGTCGATTTTCGTAATTCTTTCCTTTCTTTTGCAAGTGCTTGTGTGTTGTGGGTTTATCACGTCATGGTGGAACGTGATAGACCATTTCTCCTTATGATTGTTATTTTGGGTTATTGGGGCGGGAAATTGTAGTTATAGATAGACTAGAAGTCGTTAGTGGGGAGCCGACTCGCTGGGTGATCTTAGATCACTCATTAGACTCTTTTGTGTTTTCCAGGTTTAGCAGCGATGGACGCGGAAGGTCCTCGGTGTAGTTTCGGGATCGCTTATGGGCTGGAATTCTTGATTCGATGATTTTGAATGTTGATTTTTTTTGTTCGGCTTTGGCGCCTATTTAATTGTGTTTATTTTGTGATTAGATCTTAATAGGCAACTTGTTTTGTAAACGTTAAATGTTTATTTACTTAGAAATGAATTCGCTTCCCTGGTATATTGGTTTAGCCCGAGCCGACACAACTTGCGGAAGCAATACAGGTTGAAAAGATTTGTATTATGGAAGCGAGGTAAACGGGGTCAAGGACGGTTTGGTGCGAGCTCATGTCTCAAACCGAATTGTCTCTGGCTTCGTATTGTGACAAACCTTTCATGTTTGACTTGCTCAGGTTCGACTTGGTCATGTTCTTGTTTGATTGTTGACCGGCCAGCTCGTCGGTCAGCCGATAACGGAAAAGGGGCGTTATATCTTAAAACCTAGAAAAGATGTTAATACTGAACAACGCTGATTATTAAGGATAAGCCGATACTCAGCTGTGAGGTATCAAGATTTACAAGGGGAAAGGATAAGCCAACACTCAGCTGCGAATTAAATGGAACTAATGGGTGGCTACTCGATTCAAAGAAAAAGGAAGGCTATACAATATGCACAACATGTAAATAGAGTACAAGGTATTCACAACATAATTAATGAAACATACTATTACACAGTAGATAACCGGTTCACAGTTTACTAAATTAGATCTTGATTTAAGTTTTCCTTTATCATTGAACAATGTATATATATATATTCATACAATGTACATTTCAAATTTATTGAATAATAAAAAACATATTATGTTATATTTCTCTCTGTTTATATGATATGAGAGTGTATAACAAATTCCACCATTGTTTCTTCTTCGAGCTTATTCGCTTACGGATTTCCATGAAATTAAGATTCTGGTCTTTATTATTAGTCTTCATGTTACTCGATTAATCTTTGATTTCATGGTCCGACTTATCATCGTGATTTTTAGCTCATTTTTCTTTTTTTGTTTGATTTGCTTGCTTCTGATCTTTGCTCCTTTTTATCTAGTTCATAGTTGCTTCTTTCTTCTTTTTTATTTTATTTTCGGTGTGCTCTTTCTTCTTTGTTTCTTTCTTGTTCTTTGCCACTTTCATAGCTTGAAATGGGATCGAACCACTATAATATTGTGATACCACCGGTTCAACATCAAACTCTTGATCAGTATGAGAATCCTTAATTTCTTCACTCTTCGGATCATGCTGGTTTGGTTCTCGTTTATGATCGACTTGTTTATGGCGCCGACTTTCACTCATATCGTCGTTTGGTGTGTATAGCTCTAAAAGTTTACAACAAGCTCGAGGTTTATTGGCGGTACTACCTCTAAACCTCTTAGTGATCATGTAGATGATTGTTCTTGGTCTAGATGTAATGAAATGGGAGCAACTTGGTTGATAAATTCTGTATAAAAATAGGCAAGAGCTTTTTCATGTCTACGGCTGAATCAATTTGGAAAAATCTAATGTATCGGTTTAAGCAAAATGATTGACCTAGAATATATGAAAGCGAACATATATTAAGTACAATTCAGAAAGGATCTATGGATGTTAGTACATATTATATATAGCTTGTTACTCTTTAAGAAGAATATAAGAACCATGTTGAACTGCCTTATGTACTTGCAGACATTGTGAGTGCAATGCTTCAGTTTTATGGAAGAAACATCAGGAAATAAGTCGAGTTACTAAATTCTTGATGGGATTGGATGAGGTTTACGAATCAACAAGATGGCATATCTTCGTTTTAAAGTTGATTTCATCTTTTGAAGATGTCTTCAACATGATAACACAAGATGAGAGACAAAGGGCAATCAAACAAAGATTGATAATGTCGCTTTAAAAAGTATTGGACTGTTGCTTGGAATAGTAAAAATGAATATTATGTTGGATTGAATGAGAATGTGGCATTTTCATCAAGTTACCATAGTTTTCATTCTAAACAGAAGCTAGTGTCTACTTATTGTGGAAGAACTCGTTATACCATTCAGAAGTGTTATAAGTTGAATGGATATCTGCCTGGTCACAAGATGTATTAGAAAACATCTCAACGACAATGACAATCTCGTGGACATATGCAAAAAAGATTTAGATCTCATAATTCATTCAAGAGACCAATTGTTATGGTAAATGCAGTGACATGACCAGTTCATAATTCTCCCTTCAATGAAACTCGACTTAATCCAGTTCAGTATGGATCAAGTCAAAACTCTTATCTCTCAACTAAGCAGTCATGTTCAACATCCAGAGCAGCCGCTCCTTCCTCATCTTCCTCGATCACAAAAAGTGGATATATAGCCTCAAATTCAACTTCTTGTAATGTTTCAATTGATTTTCCTTCTTCTATTCTTCGCATAAACAATCATATTCTCACTTTTCAACATCATAGCCTTACATAGATTCTACCCTTCCTAATGGTACTTAGATTATTGACAATGGGGCTACTAGCCATGTTTGTTCTGACTTAACATTGTTTAGTGAATCTATTTTTGTGAAAGATATAACAATCTCATTTCCTAATGTTACTAGAGTTCCTATCAATCATACATGAATTGTGCATATATATCATTCTATTGTTTTGCATAATGTTCTTCATGTTTTAGATTTCAAATTCAACTTGATAAATGTTAATTCTCTGTTCCAACATGACAATTGCTCAGCTCACTTTTATCATGAGTCTTGTTTCATTCAGGACTATATTCAGGGCTTGACGATTGGTAAAGGATCGTTATGCACAATATTTATATTTTGGAATCTCGTGTTGATGCATCACATGTTCATTTCTCTGGATCCTTGGTGGATAAACATCTTTGGCATCAACGCCTATGACATATCTCATTTTTCAAGTTACATCACATACCAAGTATTCTCCCTTTGCTTAAAATGAGTCAATCACATTGTGAAATCTGTTCTTTAGCTAAACAGAAAGCATTACCATTTGTCTCACATAATCCTTTGTCTGATGCACCTTTTGATCTTTTTCATTTAGACATAAGGATCCTTTTTCTGTAGAGTCTATAGAAGATTATAGATACTTGTTCACTTTAGTTGATGATTGTACTCGTTGTACTTGGATATACATGTTAAGGAATAAAAGTGTTGTTGCAAATATCTTTCCAGCTTTTCTTAAGCATGTTCAAACTCAATTTAAATCAATCGTTAAAGCTATTAGAAGTGATAATGCTCTTCAACTTTCTTTTACAAAATAGTCAAAAATTTTAGAATGATTCATCAATTTTCGTGTGCTTAAACTCGTCAACAAAATTATGTAGTTGAATGCAAACATAAGTATTTGTTAAATGTTGCTCGTGTCTTAATGTTTCAGTAAAATGTTCCCTTGATATATTAGAGTGAATGTGTTCTTTCTGCTGTATTTTGGATAAATAGAACACCATCTTTGCTTTTTAACAAGTTATCACCTTATGAGCTATTGTTTCATAAAGCACAAGATTACTCTTTCAAGTGTTCCTTTGGATGTATTTGCTATGTCCTACCTAAGTCAAAGATAGAAAAAGTTTACACCTACGATGGACCATGTGTTTTCTTAGGATATTCTTTTGGATATAAATGTTACGAGGTTCTGCATACAAACATTATTTAGTTTCTCGAAATATCATATTTATGAAACAACATTTCCCTTTAGAAGGAAGGACTTGTCATGCATGCTGACAATTTGTTTTGCAAATAATTTTTACCTTTGTTTACTCATGTGGTTCTTGATAATTTTCAATGATTCTATGCATAACATTTGTTCATGCATCATTCCCAGTTTCTGATATTGCATTTGTTCCATTTACATCAAACTCTAGTATCTTACCCTTATTTTCAAAGAGTGTTACAACTAATACGTGACAAAGAACACTTCAAACTGCTATGCCAAAATGACAAGGTAAGGCTCCTAGTTACCTATCTGATTATCATTGTTCTTTCACACAGATTTCTAAGCCACTTTCATCATCTATTCTTTTCCTCCTTTCTTCTTTCATTGATTAAACTATATCCATCATATCAATCCTTCGTTTGTTCTATTACAATTGAAACATAACCTAAAAAAACTTCAAATAGGTTGTATCCAATCCACTATGGACAAAATCAATGAATGTGGAGAGTACTGCTCTTTAAGATTTAAAGACATGGACAGTTGAATCTCTTACTTATACTAAACATTTTATAAGGATTTAGATGGTTCTATTAAGTATAACCCTGATGGATCTATCGAAAGGTACAAGGCTTGTTTAGTGGCCAAAGGATACACACATAAAGAGGGAATATATTACATAGAAACGTTTTTTCATGTGGGTAAACTTGCTAGTGTGAAACTTGTGTTAGGACTGGCTTCTTCATTTGGTTGGACTTTAACAAAAATGGTTGTCACTAACACATTTTTACATGGTGATCCTAATGAAGAAATGTTCATGAGTATACCAAAATGATATACACCTACAAATGATCATCTTCCACCTAATCAGTTTGTCGACTTCACAAGTCACTCTCTGACTTGAAACAAGCATCTTGCCAATGGTACCATTGCTTTTCCAGTGTTTTTCTTCAATCAAGATTTACTCAATCACTAGGAAACAACACTCTCCTTTTCAAAGCAAATGGTACATATTTTATTGCCTTACTAGTTTATGCTGAAATATATTATTTGCCTCTAATAATGATATGGAGTTACAAGCCTTGAAGAATATTCTGCATACTGCATTCAAGATTAAGGATATGAGGGCATCTTAAGTTTTTCTTAGGACTTGAGACAATAAGAAATGCTTCACGAATATATGTTTGTCAACATAAATATGTGTTGGATATTCTTGCATCAACAAGGATGGTAGCTTGTAAACTATGCTCTGTTTATATGGATCCTCTTCTTAAACTAAGAAAGAATACATGCACTCCACTTGAGAATGCAACCATCTATAAATAACTCATGTATCGAATTCTCTACTTGACGATAACGAGACTTGATATCACATTTGCGGTTCATAAATTGAGTCAGTTTTTATCATGTCCTATATACATTCATCTACATGCATCTTATTGAATTCTTTGATATCTTAAAACTGGACCAGCTCAAGGATTGTTTTTTTTTCTGTTGATCCATAAATCTGTCTCAATGCCTTTATTGATGCCGATTGAGCTACTTACCCTGATTCACGTCAATCAATAACAGGTTTTTGCATCTAATTGGGTTAATCTTTGATCAATTGGAAATGAAACAAGCAACAAACAATGAGCAGAAGTAGCACCGAAGCAGAATATCTAAGCATGGCTCTTGTATCATGTGAGCTTCTTTGATTAGATCAGCTTCTCATTGACTTAAAAATCACATTTTCGACTCCAGACAAGTTGTTTTGTGATAAAAAGTCGGTTATGCACATTGCTACTAAGCCGGTTTTCCATTAGCGGACGAAACATATAGAGGTCGATTGTGAAACAGTTCATGATCAAGTTAAGAATGGTTTCATGAAACTTTTTTCATGTCTCCAACTCAAATGAACATGTTGATCATCTGACTAAAGCACTTCATCCACGCCCATTTCATCATCTGCTACATTGAATGTCTATATCAATTCTCTTCAGCCCAAATAAAACACATGATCAAGCGCAAGCTTCACAGTCTATTGCCACACCAGTTTTTCTTACAGAGACTTGAGAGGGGTGTATTACACAATAGATATACGGTTCATGATTTACTAAATTAGATCTTGGTTTTATGTTTCCTTTTGTATTTAACCATGTATACATACTCATAAATTTTACATTTTATTGTGCACATTTCATACAATGTACAGTTTAACCGCATAAATATTGAGTTATCCCAAACTAAACCCTTTTGTCAATGGACCATTCTCGGTTACGTATATATGTTTCAATAACCAGCAGACAATTTTATAAACATTATGTGAGTTATCGGTTATTAAATTTTAATAAATTTAGAAAGTTCAAGCAAAATCAGATTAATGATTTCAAAGAATTTGTTAAAATTGCATGTATTTATTTAATGATTTATGAATAATAATTAGAATATAGTTCTATTTAATCAAAATATTTGAATCATGATTAGGGTATATAAATTAGCGTCTTTGCAATCTACAAAAGAGTACAATATCAAAAACTTGAACCTTACGATCATAAGTCATACGTAATGTTTGAATGTCCTAGGTGTGGTGATATGTGTAAAGTTTTATCCCTATTCTACTGCAAGTGCACAATTATGCTATTGTAGTATTTCAGGGTATCGAATCCACAAGGACTCACGGTCACACGATAGATTATATGTTGTCAAGTTAAGCTAAATCAAATCCAGAGAAATCAGTAAACAAAAGCAATAAACTAGAAGGTGGTTTCAAATAAGAGAAAGGTGTTAGACTTAGGAAGTTCTCGGGAATTATGCTATGCAAGATACTTAACTAACCGGATTCAGATTAAACACAAGTTCAAGAACTAAAAACACAATGATAAATAATCCAACTCTCGCTGAGATTATTTCTATATCTAGCAACCTAGCGATCCAAATCTCTTTGCGATCTTAGAGTTCTAAACAAGCATTAAGAACAGGTTCTATCGGTTCACAATTTTACTAAACCAAATCTCTTTGTATCTAGTCAAATTGCTCACTCTAAGTTTATTCAGATTATAACTCACACTCTCGCGCTATTGTTAATTATCTCAGATCTAAACCCTAGGTGATCAGTCCAGAATTCTGTATTAAGCACACTTAGGTGATGAACAAACATATAGTGAATCCTAATCAATCAGTTATCAAGCAAGCATAAAACCTTTGTGAGAATTCCTAAATCTAACTAGGTTACTACTCAGACATATCAGAAATCAAACAACACATCATGAATAGAAAACCAGAAACTGAATAGATAAAGTAAAAGGGATTCGAAATTCTTTTCTCGAGGTTACAAGTAGCAAGAATCAGCCCCAACTCAATATCTCTCAAGCAAGAAAAAAAGTTAAGAACAAGATAAAAAGTAGAATGAGTATGAAAACCTAATTAAACTCTCTAAACACGTTTTGGGGTCAGTGTATAATTAAGGAAAACTTCTTGGCAATTCTGCAAATCTTCAAAACTTGTCTTTAACTCTCGGGTATTGTTCTGTCGCGCTCAATGTCGACCGACATCCAAGTCAGTGTCGGTCGACACTCATTCATGGCCGAGACACCAACTTCAGCTCGTTGCACAAATCACCAGAAACTTCCTATAATCCCATCCTTTGCTCCAAACGCAAGCCTACCTGTAGAAGACTCAATAGACTCTAAAAACCAGGTTAAAGACTCAATATATAAAACTATATCATGGTTGAAAACCTAGAAAAACCATGATATATCAACTCCCCCACACTTAGCTCTTGTTTGCCCTCAAGCAAGTAAAGAACCAAAGCATAAGAAAAAAAGGTTTGAATACACAGAAACTCATTTCGTCTTAGGAACTTTCGCATTCACATTCACTTAGTAAACCACTAAAAACTTTTCTGCAGGACTCAAGACCACAATATACTTCTCCCACACTTAGCAAATATCCCAAGTAAACTCCACAATCAAGTTAGGACATTCAAATTCACCACACTAGCCTCTGTATACAATTAGGGGCGGTTTCACAGAGGGAGTATCGAATCAAATGACATATGGACTCAACCTATTCAGTATCTGGCCACCAAACTGTCGGTTTCTGGTTTCTTTCTTTTCCCTTTCTCCCTTAACACTAATTTTTCTCCACTGAATATCATTTTTTTATCAGTGCTCTTCCCTTTTTATTGGGGTTTAACTTTGGATTTTTTTCATGGATACACATGAGGTAATAGGGGTCTCTACCACTCCCGTGACCACTTCGAAGCTACTAGCTTATCCTCGGTTTTTGTCTCTTTTTTTTACTTTCAAGGGAGGGGAAAATCAGAAACCATACTTTAGAACATGATCATAGGCTGTGCCAAACACATCAAAGGAATCCGACCCAAAGACTACCAAGCCCCTAAGTGAGAAATTAAAGTCAAGATTAAGTGTGAGACTAATGATGGATCCTCTGAATACCTGGTTAGATATGGGTGTCCTTGGTAAGTTGATCTGTTTGGGGTTTTCTAAAAGTCATAGAGGTCCTGCAAGTCTGTCCAATGGTCACTTAGTTCCTGTTCCAGCAAAAAATTTCCTCGAAAAGTCATAGTTTCATACAAATTTTGACTCAATAAACAATTTTGAAAACTAGTGAAAACATGGGACTGACTCTAAGAAAACAAAACACAATGTCAGTAGCCACCTCCCCCACACTTAAACTGCACTGTCCCCAGTGCAATTGTAGCATGAGATCGGTATAAAGCAAATTGGAACCATAGCCGAGACTTGGAACAGTAACCTTACATGTGGTCGACACCCGGCTTGTGTTGAGCGACATCAAGCTTTGGTCGACATCAAATTACTCCTAATCGAGCGTGATCAATTTCTGTCCGTGTTTCGAGTTTCGATGTCGACCGACACTAGTGAGTGTCGACCGACACGGCTGTCTGCAGACTTGTTTTTCACGGCTCTGACATACAAAGACCAAAAAAATCAAAAGACACAAGGACGAAAACCAAAAAGAAAAGAAAACTAACCTACAGTGGGATGCCTCCCACTCAGCGCTCGTTTAACTTCAATAGCTTGACTGTATTGCGATCAGGTATTGGGTGCGTTATCTAGATGGACAATGTCGCCTTCTGGAATCTCAGCTTTCGCCCAGTAGTGTTTCACCCTTTGTCAATTGACTGTAAACTCCTCGCCTTTGGAATTCATTAAGATGATCGCTCCGTGTGGTCTAGCTTCTTTGACATTGAATTGACCTGACCAACGAGAACACAACTTTCCAGGAAACAATGTCAGACGAGAGTTGTAGAGAACTACCTGATCATTGAGTTCGAATTTGCGTGAGATGATCTTCTTATCATGATATGGTTTTGTGTGCTCCTTGTATAGCCTTGAGTTCTCATAGGCATGGTGGCAAATTTCGTCCAACTCATTTAGCTGTATCAAGCGCCTCTCAGCTGCAGGTTTGAGATCATAGTTCATATGTTTGACAGCCCATCTAGCCTTGTGCTCTAGCTCAACTGGAAGGTGACAAGCTTTCCCATAGAGTAGATGGAATGGTGTAGTCCCCAGTGGCATCTTGAACGCAGTTCTATAAGCCCACAATGCATCGTCCAACTTCGCAGACCAATCCTTCCTAGTCTTCCCAACTGTCTTCTACAGAATCTCTTTGATCTGTCTGTTAGAGACTTCCACTTTTCCACTAGTCTGAGGGTGATATGGAGTAGCCACATGATGATTAACACCATGCTTATTAAGCAGCTTCTCGAAGACTTTGTTGATAAAGTGAGTTCCACCATCACTTATCACAATCCTAAGGACTCCAAATCTGGGGAAGATGATAGTCTTAAACAGCTTAAGAACTACCGAAGAGTCATTGGTTGGACTTGCAATTGCTTCAACCCACTTGGATACATAGTCCACAACAGCCAATATATATATGTTCCCATAAGAAGATGGAAACGGACCCATGAAATTGATGCCCCAACAATCAAAGACTTCAACCGCAAGGATGAAGTTTTGTGGCATCTCATGTCTCTTGCTTATCTTCCCCCTCCTCTGACACACATCGCACCGAGAGACAAATAACTGGGCATCCTTGAACATTGTAGGCCACCAGAAGCCTGCTTGAAGAACCTTAGACACTGTCTTGAATGTAGCGAAGTGTCCAGCATACTCAGAACCATGGCAGTGGTACATCACATTATCTATTTCAGATTCCGCAATGCATCGTCTGTAGATACCATCAGAACAGTGCTTGTACAAGTAGGGCTCGTCCCAATAGTAGCGCATGGCTTCTCTGAGGAACTTCTTCTTAGCATAGCCTTTAAACACTTCATGTTCATCCTCTGCAGAAAGGTAGTTGGCTATATCTGCATACCAAGGTCTAGTAGGGAGAGGACCGTGGGTCATTGAAGCTATGAATATGTCAGCCTCATCATCCGGAATTTTTGCCTCTGTCCGCAGTGGATGTCGACCGACACCAGTATTGACGTCGACCGACATCGTCCCTAATCGGACAAGCAATGTCGAGCATTATCGATTACCGTCCGCTTTTTTGAGTCGGGTGTCGACCGACATGATCTGAGTGTCGATCGACACTGACCCTGCAACCCGTGTAGAAACCAGTGAACTCGCAGGAACATCCTGAAAACCCGTCTCAATCTTGTAGATGTTCTCTTCTGGTAGAGAATTATCTATTGGAACATCCTCATCGATCCTAATCCGAGACAAGTGATCAATAACACCGTTTTCTACTCATTTCTTGTCTCTCACCTCTATGTCAAACTCTTGGAGCAATAGAATCCATCTCAACAGCCTTGGCTTAGCATCTTTCTTCTGCATCAGATACTTAAGCGCAGAGTGATCAGTATGTACAACCACCTTGGATCCAATCAGGTAGGAACGAAACTTCTCAAAGGCAAACACAAATGCCAACATTTCCTTCTCAGTGGTTGCATAGTTCCTTTGAGCATCATCAAGAGTTATACTGGCATAATAGATAGCATGGAGCTTCTTGTCCTTCTTCTGCCCAAGGACATCTCCTACTGTATAATCACTAGCATCGCACATTACCTCAAAACGAAGACTTTAGTCCGGAGGTTGCACAATTGGAGCAGAGATCAAAGCATGTTTCAGTTCCTTGAATGCAGCATGACATTCATCTGTGAACACAAATTTCACATCCTTGCAGAGAAGTGCAGTGAGTGGCCTAGCTATCTTGCTGAAGTCTTTAATGAATCTCCCGTAAAAACCAGCATGCCCAAGGAAACTTCTTATTCCTTTGACTGAATCAGGCGCCTGCAGCCCTGTCATTACCTCAATTTTAGCCATGTCTACCTCAATTCCTGCCTCAGAGACTCTATGTCCAAGCACAATGCCATTCTTGACCATAAAATGACATTTTTTCCAGTTCAAAACCATGTGATTTTCCTCACAGCGAGCCAGCACCTTGCATAGATTATCCAGACAGGCATGGTAAGATGGTCCGTAGACGGATAAATCATCCATGAAAACCTCCATAAAATCCTCTATCATGTCCGTGAAGATGGACATCATGCACCTCTGAAACATCGCAGGAGCAATATACAGTCCAAATGGCATTCTGCGGTATGCAAAGGTACCATAAGGACATGTAAATGTGGTATTCTCCTGGTCCTCTGGGTGGATAGGAATCTGAAAGAAACCAGAATAACCATCCAAAAAGCAGTAGTATGGATCTCCAACATCTGATCAATAAAAGGAAGTAGAAAGTGATCTTTCGTGGTGGCTGCATTCAACTCCTTGTAGTTTATGCACATCATGTGACCAGTGATTGTCCTTGTAGGGATCGGCTCATTCTTCTCATTCCTATCCACAGTGACTCCTCCCTTCTTAGGAACCACATGAACTGGGCTGACCCAATTACTGTCGGAGATAGGAAAGATGACTCCAGCTTTCAGCAGTTTCATGATCTCCTTTTTTACAACCTCTTGCAGGTTGGGATTTAAACGCCTCTGATTCTCAATTGACGACATGCTCTCATCCTCAAGGTGTATCATATGCATGCACAAGTCTGGAGAGATACCTAAAATATCATCAAGAGAATAGCCAAGAGCTTCGCGATGCTTGCGCAGCTTGCTTAGCAGTAAAGTGAGTTATGCGTTATTCAAATCAGCATTGACAATAACATGATAAGTGGAGTTTTTACCTAGGAATGCATATTTGAGGCCCGCAGGTAGCTGTTTCATCTTGACCTTTGGAGCTCTCTCCTCGCTGCAATCTGTCGCGACTGGTGTCGACCGATTACCCTGTGGTGTCGGTCGACACTGGTCGTCATCAACGACTTCTAAGTTCATCACTTGCTCGGTAACGTCCATCAGCCTCAAGTATCCAGCAACATCATCATCCTCCAACTCTAAATCATTCTCAGAACTCATTAGAGCTCTCTCCAAAGGATCAACATGATGCATTTGATTGAGGAATTTTACAGGCAGATTCTCAATCGTATCAACAAAGAAGGTCTGCCCATCAATGGTATGGTGTCTCATCAGCTTATCCATGTAAAAATTCATCACCAGATCACCTACATTGAGACCAATATTTCCTCTTTTCACATCAATGATGGCACCAGCTGTAGCCAAGAACGGTCTGCCTAAGATAAGAGGATCCTTAGGCTCATCATTATACTGCAAGACTACGAAGTCAGTTGGAATAACACATTCACCAATCTTTACCGGTACATCCTCCAAAAGGCCCTCAGGAATCCTTATGGAATGATCTGATAGAATCAAGGATATCCTGGTAGGTGTGAAATCTGTCATTCCCATCTACTTAGCAACTGAATATGGCATCAGATTGACGCTGGATCCCAAATCACACAATGATCTCTCAAATCTGTCTCTGAAGATGGTACAGTCCAAGACAAAGCTCCCTGGATCCTTTTGCTTTTCTGGAACTCTGTTTAAGATGACAGCACTACATACCTCAGTGATCATCATCACACACTCGTCATCTCCCATATCAGAAGTCAACATCTGCTTCAAACACCTCTTCAACATTGGGTTATTGCTGACAGCGACCATCAATGGCATTGGAAGAGTTAGCTTGCTCAGCATAGCCATATACTTAGCCTTGAACCGTTCAAACTTAGACCGCTTTGGGTTCCTAGGGAAAGGTACTTTGGGTTTGTACACTTTCCCTGCTGCTACAGGAGCTTTCGTCTGAGATTCTGCCTCTGTACGCGTCTGGTGTCGACCGACATCATCTTGGTGTCGATTGACATTAGTCTATTTCGTTCTGGCGTCGACCTCAAAATCGACCTCGGTCGATTTCCGTCTGTCACGAGAAATCGAAGAACTAGGTGTCGCCCGACATCCAGTGTTAGTGTCGGTCGACGCCCGTCTCGCAGCATACTCTTCTTCAAATGTCACCATCTCCTCGATCTCCTTATCAGTAATCTGACTTTTAGGGATTAATTGCAGCTCTTTCCCACTTTGCAGTGATATAGCATTGCAGTGATGCCTTGGATTGGTATATGTACTTCCAGGAAGGAATCCGGCTTGCCTCTTAACAGCTCCGGCAATTTGAGCAACTTTAGAATCCAACTGCTTCATATGTGTACACAAAGATTCAAACTTCCCATTCAGATCTTCATACACAACATCCAGCTTCTTGTTGAAGTCCACAGTAACCTTCGTCTGACCCTTCAGAAACTGCTCCATCATAGCTTCCATCTTGCTCTCATGAGCACTAGCAGTAGGAGGTGTCTGATAGGAAGATGAATCCACAAGATTATATGTTGTCAAGTTAAGCTAAATCAAATTCAGAGAAATCAGTAAACAAAAGCAATAAACTAGAAGGTGGTTTCAAATAAGAGAAAGGCGTTAGACTTAGGAAGTTCTCGAGAATTATGCTATGCAAGATACTTAACTAACCGGATTCAGATTAAACACAGGTTCAAGAACTAGAAACACAATGCTAAATAATCCAACTCTCGCTGAGATTATTTCTATATCTAGCAACCCAGTGATCCAAATCTCTTTGCGATCCTAGAGTTCTAAACAAAAATTAAGAACATGTTCTATCGGTTCACAATTTTACTAAACCAAATCTCTTTGTATCTAGTCAAATTGATCACTCTAAGTTTATTCAGATTATAACTCACACTCTCGCGCTATTGTTAATTATCTCAGATCTAAACCCTAGGTGATCAGTCCAGAATTCAGTATTAAGCACACTTAGGTGATGAACAAACAGATAGTGAATCCTAATCAATCAGTTATCAAGCAAGCATAAAACCTTTGTGAGAATTCCTAAATCTAACTAGGTTACTACTCAGACATATCAGAAATCAAACAACACATCATGAATAGAAAACCAGAAACTGAATAGATAAAGTAAAAGGGATTCGAAATTCTTTTCTCGAGGTTACAAGTAGCAAGAATCAGCCCCAACTCAATATCTCTCAAGCAAGAAAAAAGTTAAGAACAAGATAAAAAGTAGAATGAGTATGAAAACCTAATTAAACTCTCTAAACACGTTTTGGGGTCAGTGTATAATTAAGGAAAACTTCTTGGCAATTCTGCAAATCTTCAAAACTTGTCTTTAACTCTCGGGTATTGTTCTGTCGCGCTCAATGTCGACCGACATCCAAGTCAGTGTCGGTCGACACTCATTCATGGCCGAGACACCAACTTCAGCTCGTTGCACAAATCACCAGAAACTTCCTATAATCCCATCCTTTGCTCCAAACGCAAGCCTACCTGTAGAAGACTCAATAGACTCTAAAAACCAGGTTAAAGACTCAATATATAAAACTATATCATGGTTGAAAACCTAGAAAACCATGATATATCATGTGGTAACACAAAATAAGCCATCAACCATTTCCTATATAAATGTCCTCCATCTCTACAAGTTTGGGTCCTTTCAGACTATCCAACCCAGTCAGATTACTTCCCAAGCCCTTCTCTCTACCGGAACATGTATTTCCTATTATGTCGAGTAGACAAAGTATGCCGACATCAACACCTCCATGAGACATATCATTGGATACTATGATCTATATGGAAGACAAGAAATAAAAAAAAAGTTTTAAATGGACATGATATCTCCCCGATGGATACCCTCCAGATTGCCATAATGGAAAAGGAAAGTAGAAGGTTAGCTCACAAAAGGAAGAGGATGACGAACCAGACTCATGAGGATATAAGAGTTATTTCCGACCCCTTTATGGATACATGAATCTCGATTTTCCAAATTGATGCCTCTTGGATCGACTATGATTCTATCAATTGCTTATAGTGGTACTATAAGGACCACATGGGTTTGGAAATTGTTGGGATGCAAGGCGAATGTCGAAGCTTATCGACTATGGGCCTTATCATGTCTTCGAGATAAATATATTCCAAAGATTCAAGTGTAAATAGATTGTTCAAATATTGTGGAAATGTTGGGGGGGTCAAAGGAACTAGCCAGTATTCTCGTCAAAATTAGAATCAGTTATGTTTTTTCGACAAGGATTTGAAACCTTTACTCTTATTCATATTCCTCGCCGATTAAATTCTCGAGCAGACTCTAGTACGAAAGAAGCCGACACATGGGGAATTTTTTCCTCCAACATAAGTCAGACAGTCCTAATACAAAATGCTCCTAAGAACGAAATTCTCATCGGAATAATTTAGTTAGTTTGGAAAAATGACAAAAAAGTTTCGTTAGAAGAAAAAAGTCATACATTATGTGATACTAAAAGGGGTGTGTCTCTTATACGCGCTCATATATATTCTCTTTCGTTCGTGGGAGGTAGAGTTTTGTGTCGGTTGTCAAAGGATTTATCGATGACGGCGGTTGTTCCCACCATAGGATGGTGGTTCCTGTTTGGTGGTGTCTCTGTCGAAGCCAGCGGCTGCCTTTGACCGGATTTGAAGTCTAGATGGTTTTGTGTGCGACAGTCTTGAACTGTGTGTCAGGAGGTTTGTTTTGGGTATCTAGGGCGGTGAGTTTGAGGGTTCGCCTTCTTCTGGAGATTCGACGTTGTGGCCGTAGGACAATTCTCCGAAAGTGGTGAGCAGTCACGATTCTCCGTCGTGGTAAAACTGGGAGCTGGTTGCAGATTGACTGGTTTCTCAGGGAAATCCGACGTGGTTGACGGCTAGGAGCTGCTTCATTCCGTCGGAGGTGGAAACTTCGTGCTTTTGGTCTTTTACTTATTCTCGCTCTTCTGTCTCTCTTAGTTTTTTTTTTAATTTGCTCTTCCCTATTCTATTTTGCAGGTGCTGAAATTTTATCTAGAAATAGTTATACGTAATGTAAAATCGTTAATATTTTGGTCAGATAAGGTATTTTAATTTGTGGTTTTTTCAAGATTTTTTGCCCAATAAAAAAGAAAGGTGTAAAATTATATTTTAAATGAATTACAGAAAAAGCTAATTAAAATTGGAGAAAAAAATACAGTAGTATATTCATGGGACAAAAAAGATTAGGTAGGCCGTAGGATAAAGTGATGAGATTGCCAGCTTTGAAAAAGGGACCTGCTAATATGTATGTATTGTAGGTCCAGTTTTCATGGGAAGGTTCCTCGAATCATATATTTATCGCTTTTTCCCAAAACTCAGATCCTTATATAAATAAACACACAAAATATTTCGTCTTTCCAAGTTATACAATATTATAGTACAACAAGTTGCATGTAATTGATCTGTTAATGCGAGCTGCGTAGTACGGTGATATCATATGATTGATCCATGATATTATATATAATTGAACTATATATGTTTTCATCTTTTTTTGTCAACTATATGTTTTCATCTAAAACCCATATTATCCTATACACCCATATGATTGTTCTTTTGTTTGTTCGCCTTTTGAATGTAAACATTTGTGTCCCATAAATATAAAGATGAGAAAATCTTGAACCAAAGAATGTAAGATATAAAAAATAGGGATTTTATTTATATCAATGGTTGATTGAAAAATAAAACTCTTGTCGACATTTTAAAGCCACAAAATTACAACGAGTCTGAATAATATCAAAATCACAAGCAGTCAATCCATCACCGTCATACATACGTGTTATCCTACTAATTATGGCCGTCTTTATATAGTTTTACTTTTAAAAACTAAAATAATTGAAAATGATGTCGAATTGTGGATAATGGAGGTTGGTATATTGTATCCAATTCCATACAAATACGGTGACCTACATTTCCACAATATATGTGATGTCTGTTTAAATTAAAACATTTTTAAAAACTATATATATATAGATATAGATATATATATATATATATATATATATATATATATATATATATTTCATCAACTCTGTATACTATTCTGAAAAATTAACCGATCCAATTCGTTATAATTTACATAGAAAAAATAGTACTTTATGTTTTCATCGTTTTTACAAAAAAAACCGACACCAACATTTTGCACATTTAAGAACTAAAACTACTATAGATAATATAAATATTTCTCTAGATGATTTTAAAAGATCCAATTTTGTCTTGAAATTCGGCTAATTTTGGAGGTCGTCCAACATAATGACCAGGTCCGGCAGTTCATCTCGATTACCACTGTGTATCACGCCTTCTAGCAGACATGACATAGTTCACAATAACCCACAATATGCTGTCAAGTTCCATATGGATCGGTGATAAACTTTGTCAACATCTTTGACCCAAAAAATATCGATATGTAAGTCAGAGAGATAATAGTATCACAAACAGTTCGTTGATCCCATGGAGGTACGAAATACCTTCATCTTCATCTTCATCGGTGGTATGATCCAAATAATGCTCGGCCTTGGTGTTACTCTTTCATCTCTCTCGCTTCATAGTGTGGATGCTTCTTGGGTGTCTTGTTTGTTGATCTCGTTAAATTCTTGCGACATCTAACTTTAGCTAAGGAGTCTTTTATTGGTTATCTCAGTTAATGTTTTCGGGGATTTTCTTTTAATCCGCCGACTTTTGTCTCTGGGGATTTTCTACTAGTCCGCCGACTTTAGTCTCTGGGAGTTAGTCTTTTTAACTCGCCGGCTTATGTTTCAAGCTTGTATTGTACTTGGTCCGATCTTATGAATGCAATGAATCTTTCAGTGTTAAAAAAAAAACTTTATAGTTCAAAAAAACTCACGTCTTCAGTTATGTAGAAGAGAACATTTATATGGTAATAAAAAAAGATATACTCGTTACATACAAAAATGTATAAAATTGCACTAAAAATAATTTAAAATAGACAAAAAGTCTGATTGAACTCATACTTATAAAATAGAGAGACATTCATAGAGAAAGTGATTAATCGATTTCTCTTATGCTTCACATTTAGAACAAGTCTTATCTATCGCTTGATATATAAAAGTTAAGCGTTGATACCTTGGCACACATCCTGATATCGCTTAACACATTAAGGGTTCGAATGGTGACATCGTTTTTAGTTATGCAAGAAAACAATTTTAGAATACGGTGCGGTTTAACTGTGATACGTGCGGTTTGCGAAATAAGTGTGGTTTGTATAAGATAAACGATGCAGTAAAATTTGATTGGTGAAAATTTAATTTGGGATATACAGTAAATTATATTAATGGTGAAAACAATAAGTAGTGCAGATTTTAGTTTATATATAATTAAAATTAGAAGTTTTTATATTTTTAAGTATGTTATAAATAAATTAATAATTAGTATATATATATATATTAATTTTATACTGTTAACATTTTTTTATATATTTATAATTTTAAATGTTGAATTTATTTAAAGTGTTTACTTGATTTTATTTTGATCTGGTTAAATATTTTGTTTTACTTCGCATCACAATAAATTTTGTTTTACTTCTCGGAGCACCTTTCCAGCCGATTATCCCCAGATTTCTCAGCCTCAAAACCTCTCGTTCCTTCGGCTCTTGCAGCAGAAGCATGGGCAGTGCTAAATCTCCTCAAGCATGCTCTCTCTTCAGATATCAAGAAACTCCAAGTTAGATCGGATTGTCAAACTCTGGTTAAACTGCTTTCCTCATCTGAATTGCATAATGATCTTAATGGTATTCTTCAGGATATCAAATCAATTGTGAAACAATTTATCTCTTTATCTTTCTTCTTTGTTCCTCGGTTGGAAAATGTTAGGGCAGACGCTATAGCTAAACGGGTTCTTCAAACCGCTTTTGTAACCGGTCCAGTTTAATTAATAAAAATTTAGTGGTTCGACCCAAAAAAAAAAAAAAAAGTAAACCATTCGGTTCGAGATCAATTTGATTCAATACAGATTTAGATCAAGTTTGGATACCATAAATATAAAAAATGTTAAATTTGAATAAAAGTTAGTTAAATTTTAATAAGTATAACTAAATATTTTAAGATATTTTTGCTATTTTGGGTATTTCGATTATTTAACCTTTAAATAACCGATAACTTCGAATTTATAATTATAATTTTGGATATATGAATTATTTTAAATTTAAATATAATTAATATTTTTAGATATATATTTGTATTTTGGATACTTATTTAGTTTCGGCTTGGTTTGGGATTATATTTAGTTTTTTGGATATAGTAATTTAGGATCTGTTTAAGGATTTTATCAGTTCCAAATTATGTTCGATGCCATTTTTGAATCAAATTCAATTCAGCTATTCGCATCCAGATATTTTTTTAGCTTTAAATATTATTAAACTTTATTTTGATAATCATAAATTAAATAATAAAAAAGTAAGTGGTCATTTGCTAATTTATTAATATTTTAGTTTTGTTGAAGTTTTTTAGATTTCCAGGCATATCTCTATAAGATATATATATATATATATATAATTTTTATTTTGTTTGTTTGTTCTCTTATAATGTTATAGAAACGGAAGCTCTAGCCGTTTTGCTCCCAGACCCGCAAACCGAGGCGCCTCCCTCTTTAGTTCACATCTTCTCCCCGGCGGGCGTTCCTTGCCGTCGCCCGGGAGGTTCTTCTAGTTGCCGTTCTCCATAGTAGACTCAGCTCCAGCCGCCATCTCCGACGGTTTCTCCGACCTCAACTTCGTCCGCCGCTTCCTCTGCTCCGTGCTGCGTTTCGCGCGTCGACTGCCGCCGTCTAATCCGTCCGGGTCGTCTCTGTAATCCTCCGTCTTGGCTTCGCAGGCGTCTCCTCCGCTTCTCCGGAATCCTGCTCGCCGTGTTGGTGAGTCTGTCTGTTTATCTCGGATCTAGGCTCTTCCGGCTCCTGATAGCGTATGGTCGGGTTTATTATTGGGGGTTGTCGGGTTGTGTTTGAGTCTTAGGTTCGGGTTAGTTTCTTGGCGTGGTTTGATATCGGATCCGGGTCATGGTTTAAGCTCGAGTTGTGTTTTATCGGTTGTAGTATAAGAAAATAGTTACCTCCTCTGTTCGGATTTCGGTGGTCCAAGTCTTGGGTTTGTGCTTTGTTATTGCCTCTATCTGATTCTTTGCTTGAGATGGTTGTGAGTGCTTTCTTTCCTTTAGATTATTCCGGGTTAGTATTCGGGTAGTCTGGGTTGGTTTGGCTTCGTTTGTTTCAAATCAGTGGTGATTTGGATTTCTTTTAGACTTCTATTTAGGTGTTTATTGGGCGTATATGATTGCGTCGCAACCGTATCCGAAAGTGTATTGTCGTTCCTTTTAGGGGTTCTTCTTGTCGGGTTGTGAAGTCTGGGTTTTTTGAGTCTGAGAGAGGGTCTCTCAGCAACTGTTCGGGAAGTTGGTGTTATCGTTGGTGGGCCGTGGGCAACATCGGTAATTCTCGCTCAAACATCTCCGCAAGATTGAAGATATGCAGTTTCAATTTGACTTTGTTCGACTTTGGATTTCATCGAATTTTTCTGTTTCAGTTGTAGGTTTAGTTTCCGGAGATATCCTTTTATTCCGCCGGCTTTGTATCTCCGTTGTGGGTTTTGTTTCCGGAGAAAGTTTTGTTTTCTGCTGGCTTTAGTATCCCAAAAACGCATCCTTCTTTGGTTAATATAAATATAATTTCAGATGAAAAAAAAAAAAAAAGGCATATCTCTATAAGCAATCGGTACTCTGACATGTTGATTAGACACACACATACATATATATGTATGTATATATATATATATATATATATATTATTGTCAATCAGCAATCGTCATGTGGGGTTCAAATTGTACAATACGCAAGCACTACTTTCAAGTTGACACTTTGATTCTATTTATATCAAACGTCACCACCTCAATAGAAATAAATCAAACTATTTTAACAAACGCAACATTATAGTGATTAATTTAATTATATGTGGAACATTCACCCGTTTCGTTAGTGTTACGTGAAATTCATTTCAGTTAGATACGTACGTATATATGTACAAATGCAATTATTCACATGAATGATGACTATGCCGTGTACTTGCCAACTGTTGTGGATGAGGTCCTCATCCATGGGCGGAGCTACATACGACGGAGGGACGGAGGGGGTCAGCCAACCCCACTTAATTTTAAAAAATATAATATTTTCTTTAGTTTAAAATATCATAACCCCATTAAATTTCATTATTTGATCCCACAAAAATTTATGAAAACATTGAAAACAAAAAAAAAATAACTTAGTTTGATAACTATTAATCAAACATTTGAGCTCATATTTAACTATTGCATTTAGTGAGTTTAAATTTAAAGTGAACCCAAAATTAAAATAAATATGAGTCCAAACTCACTAAATGCAATATAAATAACCTACGGTTTATATGGATTTCACATAATTATTAGTTAATTTTTAACAACATATTTTTTTTTTTGAAAAAATCAAAAATTCTTCGTTAGTTTTTTTTTTTTGTCAACAACTCTTTGTTAGCTTTCTTTCCTTTTTTGTCATCTGATTTTTGTGAACCCAAAAATATAAAATATCTCATCTATTCATGTTATTTTGTATCTTTTTCAGTTTATTTGAACATTTTTAGACTAGGCTTTTGGGATTTCTAAATAATATATGAAATGATTTGATAAATGATTTATTTTATGAATTTAAGAAAGCAAAAAGCTACTAAGATTAGCTGAATTTATTATGGAAATTTTAGTTATGTATATTTTAAAGGTTTTTAAAGTTAATTTTAGTTTCAAAATATTGTTATTAAAACTGTCACATTTTTTTTTTGCAAATTAAGATTATAAAAATTATATTACGAAATCGTACTAGTGATGAGTTTCTAAATGTTTGTATCATTTTTATCGAATATATTAGTTTAATCTATAAATTAATGTAGAATACATTTGAAAATATTTTTGACAATTTATAAACAAATTTACTATATATATTTCGACCCCGGTAAAAATGATTTCTGGCTCCGCCACTGTCCTCATCCACTTACGACTTCCATTAAAATCCAGAATTAAATAGAAATGTAAAGAAAAAAGCTTTTTGTGTGAAAATAAAGAAGCAGATGTATTATTGTTCGATCACAAAACCCAACTTCACGTAATTTTCATTAGATTCGTCGATCCGAATCGAATCCCATTAACGTAAACATCCACTATATAAACATCCACTATACATTGCGGGAATATATGCTAATGTTCTGCGATTAAATTTTACTATAAAACTAAAAAAGATCCGAAACCTATGTATCGATTCGGACCCACCTAAAAGTTATCGACATAATTTAAATTATCTTAAAATTAGTCCATATTAATGAATAGAGAGTACTACCAATTATTCTGTAGGTTTGGCAGGAAAGGAAAAAAGTTTTGAGGAATCTAAGAAATAGTATACAAGACCCAACTTAAGATATTTTTGAATAATTGATTCCAAAGGGACAAAAATAAGTGACGTGTAATACCATAAAAATATAGCCATTGGTATTGCTAATCAATACTATTAAAAAATTGGAGTTTGGCCATGGTACATAAATGTTGTTCCAGAAATTTGCCTTTGATATTATTAGGATTTGTAACCTTCATTAATGGTAATTAGGGAATATAACATTATCTCTACAATCCATGTTTCCAAACAAGACAATTATTAAACATGTAGCCAAACAACCAAAATCTAATGGATCCCACTTTCCTAATTAATTAAAATCAAAACAAATTAATTGATAAATATAATTAATAATTTATACATCAACTATTATATATAAATTAAGATTCAAAATATATTTATAATATATTTTAATATCTTTTTATTTTGTTTCAAATATATATATATATATATATATATACACATATTACGATTGATGTTTTTACGATTGTACTTTTTAGCAGGTTTTTCCATCAAACTGAAAAATATTTAATTAATTAAACGGGTTGAAAAATTAATTAGCCAATCTCGATTATAAATTTTCTAAAAAAAAAATTCGCATATAGTAAATAATTTCAGTTGATATATTTTAAAATTAATAAAAATATTAAAATGATTTCATATTTATATTATTCAAATATTTGAAGCGTCAAATTATGCTTTATGTTTGAATGAAGTTTTTAACGGATAGTTCCATCAAATTTGCAAATTATATATACGACTACAGCATGTATTTTATGAAATAATATTTTAGATAAATAAAATAACAATTAAACATATACCACATAACTTTTACAATAGTTGTTTTCACATATATATATTTTTTCAAACTATGATCTTACGATACAACACAGATTAAAATATATAATGCGAAATCGTTATTTTAATCTCTTAATCCTTACGATATATCCCCTCCAAATAACACATAATTCATTTAAAAAAAAAACTAAATTGCTAACTCACTGTTTATAATGTTGGTTAAACAATTATAATCAAAATTAGATTACATAATTAAAAAATCTAAACTACTATTAACAAAATGAATAAAAAGTAAAATTTGTAAAGAAAATTATATCCGCACTTAGAAGTGCGGGTCAAAATCTAGTATAGTTTTAATATACATCACGATCATTATTAGGAGGAAAACAAGTATATGTGATCCAAATGTTTTTTCTTTTTCTTTTGGTCGGATCGGAGAAATATTTCATTCCAAAATAAACTGACAAAATTTTTATTATGTATTTGTGTTATCCATTGATGAGGCCAATATGCCTTTATATAGTACATCAGGTTTATTTAGATAAACACTATATCAAATCTAGATAAACACCATCTTAAGTCTATTAAATCTCAAGTCTATCTAACGTAAGTCTATTTAAACTCTAATTAGATTATATCATTTAACTAGAGTTTATCTCTTATTTTATCTCAATATCCTCTTCGAATTAGAGCATACAAAATTTAAATACCCAATTTAAACAAAAATGCATCAAACCCCATTTTTTCTAATGCTTTTGTTAATATATCTACGAACTGATTCTTGGTTGACACATGAAACAGATTAACTACTCCACGCAATATATCGTCTCTGACAAAATGACAATCAAGCTCCACATGCTTTGTTCTCTCATAGAACACCGAATTGTTACTAATATGAATGGACGGTTTGCTATCACACATTATGGGCATGGGTTCACTATGTGCAATACCGAACTCAAACAACAATGTTTTCATTCCTCTTAACTCGGATGTGATTCCGTCATAGCATGATACTCTGCTCCAACAAACGATCTTGAGACAATATCTTGCTTCTTTGTTTTCCATGAGACTGGAGAATCTCCAAACTAAACGATCCAACCGGTAAGCAACCTTCTAGTTATAGGACAAGCTCCCCAATCTGAGTTACACCATCCTTTGAGATGCATCTGGGAGTCTGATCTAAGTAGTACACCTTGTCCCAATGTTCCTTTTAAATACCGAACCACTTTTAATGCCGCGATCCAGTGTTCTGCTCGAGGCTTATGCATAAAGCACGAGAGTACATGAATTGCATATGTTAGATCAGGTCGTGTAGCGGACAAGTAGACTAGTCGTCCTACCAGTCTTCGATAAGTCCCTGGATCAGCTAAAAACGCCCCATCAGCTAAACTTAATTGATGGTTCTGATCAATAGGTGAACTAGCCGACTTACATCCAAGCAATCCGGCTTCAGCAACAATATCAGTTGGATACTTTCTTTGGCACATATAAATGCCCTCCGGACTTCTAGCTACTTCCATCCCCAAGAAATATTTTACCGGTTCTAAATCTTTCATATGGAAACACGTTGATAGATAAGTTTTGAATGCCTTAATCGCTTTTGGTGATGAACCTGATATGATCAAGTCATCTGCGTATATCAAAATACAAAGTCAGATTCCGTCCTTGAAGTATATAAACAGCGAGTAGTTTGATCATGTTTGTTTGAATCCATACATTCTGAGAGCTTCAATAATTTTTAAAAACCAACATCTCGGGGCTTGTTTCAATCCATAGAGAGATTTTTGGAGTCGACACACACGCTTTTCTCCGTCTGATTTGAATCCAGGTGGCAATCTCATATACACTTCTTCATGTAGATCACCATGAAGAAATGAATTATGAACATTGGTGAACTTCATGGTTTTCTTTTGCGGCAATGTCCAAAAATAAACGCATTGTAGTCATTTTGGCTACTGGCGCAAATGTATCAGTATGATCAATCCCTTCTTCTTGATGATTTCCCAATACCACAAGTCGAGCTTTGAACCATTCTATTGTTCCATCAGACTTGTGTTTAACCGTAAAAATCTATTTACAGCCCAATGCCTTCTTCCGTGGAGGTAACATCTCAAGTCTCCATGTGTTGGCTGTTTCCAAAGACCTGATCTCTCGAGCAACCGCTTCTCCCCATCTTTTATCTTGCATTGCTTGTGTATATGATCTTGGTTCAATAATGGATGTTAATGCCTGCAAATAATTCGGATGCTTCTGCGGAGTGAGTGTCATTGTAGAGAGAGAGAGAAAGGGCTGGCATGGTGTAATCATGTCGTGAATATAGTCTTTCAATCGTGTAAAGGCAAATTTTTGCATGTGTCCTCTTCCAAGGTTTTCATTCTCAACATTCGTTTCTAGTACACCTTGCGGCTCAGTCTCTATTTCAGTATGAGACTCTTGAGTTTGTACAATAATCGGACCAACCGCTTCTTCTTCACATTCGTCACTAACATTGCTTGGTGCAAGTAAGAACTCATCTGGTGTTTTCCCTAGTGTTTCATCCGAGTGATTCAAATAATTAAATGGGAATACTTTTTCTTGAAACACAACATCTCTTGAGACAAACACCACCTTGTGTTCTAGATCATATAGTTTCCACCCTTTCTTCCCATAAGGGTATCCTAAGAAGATGCAACGCCTGCTTCGTGAGGAGAATTTAACTCTTATGATCAATGTTATGAGCATATGCTAAGCAGCCAAACACTCTTATGTGCTTATATCCCGGAGCATGCTTAAACAACAACTCAAATGGTGTTTTGTTCTTCAGTAAGGCTGTAAGTGTACGATTAATTAAGTACCCTGCAATCAATACACATTCACCCCAATATTTTATTGGAAGATTGGCTTGAAATCTGAGTTGCAACGTTCAGAATATGACGGTGTTTCCATTCCACGTGTTCATTTTGTTGTGGCGTATGGACACACGAAGTCTCAAGAACGATTCCCTATTCATGAAAAAAATGAGTGAGGCACATAAATTCAGTACCTGTATCACTTCGAATCTTTTGAATTTCTTTGAAAACTGTCTATTGATTAAGGCCAAGAAGTTTCGAATTTGTTGAGCCACCATTGATTTATTTGGCATGAGATATAGCCAGACTGCTCTTTAGTGATCATCAACGATTGTTAAGAAATATCTAGAACCACAAAAATATTTTATGCGATACGGCCCCCATAAGTCAACATGAATCAAATCAAAAATTATTTTGTATTATTGGAACTATCTAAAAAAAACTGCTGAGTTTGCTTTGACCGATAACAGACATCACAACTCTCAAAAAACTCTTTACTAATCCTAGAAGCAGAACTACGAAATTTAAGAATCCATCATGTTACTTGCAAAGATGGATGTCCCATTCTGAGATGCCATAACACCAAATCTTCACGTACACTAGTTTGCAGGGATATCACGATCTCTATTCCATGAAACCGGTACAGCCCCTCTCCTTCTCTCTCACTCACTCATGTCAGCATCCTCGTAGTGCGGTCCTGTAAAATCACAAGTCTGCCAGTTACTTGTCCAACCAAGTGATTGTCTGTTACAAGTTGTCCAAAAGAAATCAGATTGGTGTGGAATCCTTCAACGTAATAGACAATCTTTAATGTCAGTTTAGATGTCAGTTGGATTGTCCCTTGTTTTAGTGTTAGGACATCTTTATATTTTCCAGCAACTCAAGTTGGCCTGTCATATGGTGTTTTGCACCAGTATCTAAAATTCAACATGTACCATATGTCTTACCGCTTAAAGTTGTTGTTGATTTTCCAGCATTGATCAGCTTATGTACTTCTGCCCATTGATCATCCGAGAGACGTACCAGACCTTGGTGATCGTGTTCTGAGAGCGGAGCTTGTGCTCCTATTATAGTTTTATTCACATTGTTGATTTATTTACTATTGGCTCTTGTTGTATTTCCTCGACCACGACCTGTTGATGTTGGATTTCCTCTATTTTCTGAACGATTTCATGATCTTTCTCCCCACCATTATGGAAATCCAACCACCCAGAAAAACGCAGCAGATTCATGTCCCATCTTGTTACAAACCGAACATTTTTTTGACATATCTCGATTGCCAGTCCCTCGGTAGCTTGTATTTGTTGTATTTGGTTTTCACACATTATGTGTGGAAATTGTTCATGGTTGTCGATTAGTTGCTGCCTGAATAGCAAAACTCATAAGAGAGGCTTTTGGTGTTGTGTTTAGACGCAATGTTTCATTATGTGCTATCGTGTGATAGATACTATCGAGATCCGGAAGAGGCGTGATCGCACAGATTTGTGATCTAATCATCCCATGTACAGAATCACCAAGTCCAGCTAGGAAATGATGAATCCGAAGGATCTCTCATTCTTTCTCTTGTGCAGTGTTGAGATCACACTCGCATTTCTCGCAAGTGCATGTTTTTGAATTCATACACTAGGAAATTCCATCCCAAATCTTTGTCAAGTGTCTGAAATAATCATCAACCGTTGAACCATTTTGTTTGCACACAACTAATGAATTTCGTAGATGTTGCAGGCGAGCTCTGCTTTTCAGGGAGAATCGTTTCTTGATTATATCCCACAAGTCTTTGGCAATCTCTCTTGTGGAAATCAACGATCTGATCTTTGGCTCAATTTTTGTTTAACTAACAAGTGATTATTCGCCATCCAGTCTTCTAGGAATTCAAAATCTGTAGATGGTTTGGGTATACTACCAGCTAAGAATCCAAATTTCTTTCTAGAGCTAATGGCCATTCTGAAGTTAATCGCCTATTCATCATAATTAGATCTGTTGAGAAACGGCTGAGATAAAACCGCACATGGATTGTCATTGGAGCTAAGATCATACGATGATATCATTTTGTATTTCTTATCTTTTGTTGTTGTCGAAACATCCATCGTTCACACTCTATTTTTGGTGTACAAAACAGAGTTTCTCGTCGGGTTTTTGAAGTTGCTTCCTTGCTATTGCAAGAGAAACATTTTGATTTGTTTGTGTGTTTGTTTTCAGAATTTGTCAAGCTCTGATTCCATGACAAGTTTTGTATTCTGTATTTGTGTTATCTATTCATGAGGCCAATATGCCTTTATATAGTACATCGGGTTTGTTTAAATAAACCATATTAAATCTAGATAAACACCATCTTAAGTCTATCAAATCTCAAGTCTATCTAACTTAAGTCCATCTAAACTCTAATTAGATTATATCATCTAACTAGAGTTTATCTCTTATCTTATCTCAATACAAACAAACTTAAACATTTACAGCAGCATAGATTGTGTTTTGAATCCATGAGTTGAGGGTTCTCTTTGCCAAAGCATTTGCTTATGTGTTGTTCTTCCTATAGATATAAGAAAAAAAGAGATTACATCAAAAGATAAAGCTAAGTCGTTGATATCATTCAAGATTCCAAAAAGCTATGTTGGGTAGTTCTTCGTGCTTAAAGCATGGATCAGATTAAGCGAGTCCGAAAATATCCTTATCTTGTTCCTCTGCATTACCTTGGCAAGTTTCAAGGTTTCAAACATGGCATGTTCTTCAGAGGCGAAGAAACATGGCTTCTTGTCTTAGTGTTACTTATGATACGTACTCCTCTTATATCTTCAAACAACCATCCCATTCCTGATTTCTTTTGTTCCTTGCTCCATGTCATAAGTGTATCCCATCGTCATGTCCTGTTCTGTTACAGCTCCCATATTAACTTCATTAGGTTTCACTGATTTTCTTTTGTCCTTTTTGTGCCAGATTCCAGTTCGTGCACTCAATTATAGCTTTGTTGCAGGTTTCTTCCATTGATATGGTCCTCTCCACAAAGATCTTTATGTTCCTCATGTTCCATAATTCTCAGCAAATTGTCGCAAAAAGTGATTCTCCAGATACTCCGATTGGTGGCAAGGTTACAAAATATTTTGATCTTTTCAGTGCATCTTCTATGTTGAGCCAGTTTCCATCCCAGACTGTGCTCATAAATGGTGTTTTTCCCATACTTTCTTTGAATGAATGTAGTGTAGAAGCGCATGCTCTTCCGTTTCTTCTTCTTCGCACCAACAACATCTCCATGTTTGAGTTATCTTCCTTTTAACTAGATTTTTTCCATTGTGCAGTGCTTTCCCCAACGTTTTCCACAAGAATAAATGAATCTTTGGATCCAGTTTTTTACTCCATATTTCCTTTTTCGAATCAAAATCTTGTCGGGTTTGGTTACCGGTGTTATCCTCCTCCCAGGCTTTTATCAGTTCATGGTAACCGATTTTTGCATTGTACTTTCCATACTTTTCAGATTTCCAAATCCAAGCATCCGGGATGCCTCTGTGAATAGGCTGGATATTCCTGATTTCCTTCTCCCATTTAGGTACTACTTCTCGGATTCTATTTATCCCATTCATTTGTTCCTTGTTTGAGCAGGTCCATCACCTTTCAGTATGTTGTCATGAGTGTTGCTGGTCCTATCAGTGCAAGGGGTGTTCTGTTGATAGCCATGGATTTTTCCATATACTAGTATCCTTCCCACCACCAATGACTCTTCCTAGCCTTCGTAGGATCAGATCTCTTCCTGTTAAAAGCCCTCTCCAGACATGTGAGCATGAAGTTTTTGCTTCTATGCGTAGAAAGGTCTATGATTTTCAGTATTTCCCGAGAAGCAGTCTGGCAAGGAGGCATTTGTGGTTTGAGATTATTCTTCAGCTTGTTTTAGCCACCATTATCGTATTGAAGGCTTCCACTTCTCTAAAATCTCTTTGTCAGTATCATGGTTTTCCAGGAGATCCAACACATTCCTCTTTTCTTTGGAGCTGAGTCCCACCAGTATCTTGTCAGATCTCACTGTATCCTCTTGCACAAACTAATAGGTAGCTTAAAACACGCCATGGTGTAGTTTGGGATTGCTGATAAGACTACTGTGAGCATAATCAACTTTCCAGCATTTGAGAGTGTCTTTGTTGTCCAACTAGCAGCTCTCAGCTTGATTCTCTCTGCAAGTGAAGTGAAGATATCCTTCTTTTTCTCCCAAAAAGTTTTGGTAAGCCAAGATATTTCCAACTCCACTTTTTCTGTATTCCAATTTCCTCTTTCATTCTTTCCTGTGTAGCTTGAGGTGTTTTCGCAGAGAAGGTTACAGTCGATTTTGCTTTGTTTATGGCCTGTTCAGAAGTTGTTTCATATTCACTCAGAATCTGCATCAGATTTTAACAGCTCTTTGAATCAGCTTTCATAAAAAAAAACATAGTATCATCTGCAAAAAGCAGATGATTTAGCCTCAATCCTCATCTGCTTAACTTGATTCATGTCAAGTTTTCCTCCTCTTGAGCCTTGGTACACAATCCGGACAAGACTTCGCTACAGAGTATAAACAAGAAAGAGGACAGGGGGTCTCCCTACTTTATGCCTCTTCTTGGTAAGATGTTCCCCTTTGCCTCTCCGTTGATCATAATTGGGAACTTTACTGTCGTCACGCACTATAGAACCCAGTTAATGAATTTATCCGTGAATCCAATCTGTTGTAGCACTTCTTTGATAAATGACCATTCAATTCGGTCATACGCCTTTGGCATGTCGGTTTTGACTGCCATTGTGCAATGTTTCGGAGCTTTGGAGGTCTTGAGGTAATGTAAAACTTTGTGTGTTATCAACACATTGTCTGTGATGGATCTCTCAGAGACAAACGTCATCTGGTTCTCCGAGACTATGATGTTCAACATTGGCTTGAGTCTTCTTGTTAGAACTTTTGAGAATATCTTGTATTGCACATTACATAGAACCAAAGGTCCGTAATCTTTCACACTCTTCAGGTTCAGGACTTTTGGTATCAGTATCAGATGTGTTTCATTTACTTGGTGTGACACTCTCCTTCTAATGAAGAAGCCTTGAACTTCTTTTTTTACCTCCTCCTTTATCAGCTCCCAATGTGTATAAAACAAACTTTCAGATAACATATCCTATCCAGCAGCTTTGTCAGGATGGATCGAGAACACTGCCTCCTTGATCTCTGTCTCAGATGGAATTTTTGTCAGTTCTTCATCCATGTGGTCTGAGATCTTCCTTATGATTTCTCTCTTAACATTTGCTTTCGGATTGTTGTTTGTTGATTGGAAAAGCTCCTCAAAATAGTCTGTGAAAACTTTTGTGATTTGATCCTCCTCAAATACTTCAACTCCGTTTTCGTCTTCTATCACCGAGAACTTGTTTACCGCTCTTATTCCCCTTGTGTATGCATGGAAGAATGTTGTATTTTTGTTTCCCAAGTCTAACCAAATTTGCCTACTCCTCTGTTTCCAGAACTCTTCCTCAGCTTTGTATTCAATCTGTAGCTTTTCATTAATCTCCTTGATGAAAGATTCATCCCTTGTTGGCTTTGCCATTTCCTCTTCCAGTTTTCCTTCCAGTGTCTTTATCGCTTTCTGATGGTTTTGATGTTGTTTTCTGTTCCAGCTAATCAGCCTTTGTCTGCAGTTGCCCATCTTTTCTTTCACCGTTCGATAGTTCCTTTCTCTCCAGGCTTATTTGATGATGTTTTGAGTTGTTTTTCTCTTTATCCATGCTCTGTCATACCGGAACAAACATCCTTTCTTTCTGTTTTTGATTCCCAGATGCGTTAAAACCAGTATGTGATCTGAAGCTTCAAAGCTCAGGTACTTGCATTTACTGTGGGGAAACTTTTCTACCCAGGATCCATTTGCCATAGCCATATCCAGTCGGCAGAAGACTAGATGGTTGTGCCTCTGTCCTATCCATGAGAAAAGGTCCCCCTCCCCGTGTGCCTGAGATCATAAAGATCATTCTCAGCCATGAAACTTTGAAAGTTGGTGAAAGTTCCCTCTCCTCTAGCTGGTCCACCCCGTTTCCCTTCTTCTCATATAATGTCGTTAAAGTCCCCCGTTAAGAACCATGGCTCGTTTCTTAATTCGTTCCTTTCCATTAAGCTATCCCAAATATGCTTTCTTTTAGTTGTCTCAAGCTCTCCATATAAAAATGTGGCATAAAAACTCATGTTCTTGTGCTTGATCTTGGTTTTTATGAAGTTCTGATTCTTTTCTATGATCTCTAACTTCACAGATTTTTTCCATAATAGAGCCAAACCTCCTCCTCCTTGCATGTGAGGTGGAACAATGCTGATGTTCTCATATATGAGTTCTTCCACTTACTCTAGAACTACGTCGTCTACATTTTTTGTTTCCATTAAAAATAGGATCTCATGCTTCTCTTCTCTCCTGAGATTCTTTACTCTGCATCGCGCAACAGTTCAACTCATTATGGTTAAGGAACCGAACTTAGACGGTCATGAAAATCCATTATCTTCTCAAGGTTATCTTCTTCTATTACAGTGGTTTGATCTCTCCCTCTTTTGGTTGAAACTTGTCTAGAGGTTCCTTCTCCAGCTCCTGATCTTCTTGTTTCTCTCTTAGTTTCCATCAGGTTTATTCTCTGGTCCTCTAGATCTCCTCTCATCCGGTACTCAGGTCCCAGCCGGTTGTTTGTTCTTCTTCTTCCCGGTGTTTGGCTCTGTACTAAGAGTCGTTTTCTCGATTTTTCTCCCAGGAAAAAGCCTAGTCAGTTTATGTTTCTTCTATGAGGATTTTTGTCCCTTCGCACTGTCACACTCCTCTCATTGTTCAGGCCCTCCATCTTTGTTTTCATAGCGTTAGATCATGGATTCTCCACAACTCATTCCTTTCCAAATACTATGATGTCGTCCATGTTTCATTCTTGCTTCGTACTGCCTCCATTATGTTATTTGATGTAATCTCCATCAGGTTATTCTCTTCGTGTTGGAACACTCTTTGTTGCCTCGCTGCACTTTCCACATGATCTTGGACATTCACATAGTTGGACGTTACTTCATGTAGTTCCTCCACTATTCATTTTCTATGTTCATCACTGGTTAATGGGGTGGGTTCATCAGGACGGAGGGTCCTTTCAAGGGGTAGTCTTCTGAGTTCTGACGTTACTTCATGATTCCCTCCATCATGGCTCATATCTCTCCGGTTTAGATTAGTGCGAACCGGAGTTATTTCCAACCACCCATTATCTCTTATTCTTTCCATCCTGATGTCCAAGCGTTGGGAAGGATTGTATCTAATTACCTCTCTCTCTCTCTCTTCAGGTTTCCTTATAGATGAAAATGTGTCTTCCTCTCTTATTTTCCTTTCCTATGCGTCTTCATTGTTTCTTCCTCCTCTGGCTTGGTAAACAGGTTCAAGGTTACTCTTTTTTGCTCTCCAGACTTTGTGGTCTCTTGTCATCTCCCTTTCTCCACTTTCTGATTTGAAACCAGGAGCATCTCTGTTTTCATTTCTAGGTCTTGTGTCAGCAGAAAAACCTGTTTGACCCCTCGGTTCTCTCATCACAATTCCACCCCGGGCCATGTTGTTTTTTTCATTGAAGTTGTTTACATATCTTTGTGTATGTTTTCTCTCCCTTCCTTGGATAGTTTCATAAGATTCCATATCTCTTCTGGATTTCTTCTCCTTTCTCATTTTCCACACATCTCATCCCAGTTCTGTCTTTTTTCCTCATTCCTTCCTGCTCTAAGCTCCTCCTCCTCACTGGAATTTCTTCCAAATTTTTCTTGGTTCCGAACCTCTTCATACGTTCGGGATACCCCAGGTTGATCTAAAAAAAAGAGAGGTTAAAACGAAATATATATATATATATTATGCGAGAAAATGGTCATTCAAATCACGAACTTTTCGGTCAAAGTCAAAATATACACGAACTTTAAAACGAACCAAAAAAAGCATGAACAAAATTTGACTTTCTAAATTAAATACAAACTTATCGTTGACTGGCCGTTTTAAATACGTCATTTTGGTGCAAGGTTAAAAAAAGAAAAAAATGACGTTGGTAGGACTCGAACCTAAGATCCTTAGCTTAAAATAAACCTTAACTCGCCACTGTGCCACCAAGCTCTCTTCGGATATAAGTAAATAATAATGTTATTTAACTTATACCGAGTGCGTTTTTAAATTAAAATACTAATTGCAATTAATAATTTAAATGGTAATCATTATAATAATTAAGAAAATACGATTTTAAAGATAATTTTGAAAAATAAAAGATTGTTTTATATAATTTTTTTTATTTGAAGGATACTTATAAATAACTTTTTATATAAGTTTTTTTTTTATTTGAAGGATACTTATAACTTTTTTTTATTTGAAGGATACTTATAAATTATAAATTATACCTATAAATACGATACTTATAATAAACATTAAACAAAATCAAATCATATATTAGCCAAATAAATTATATAAGTATCCTTCAAATAAAAAAAGTTATATAAAAAGTTATATAAATCAAAGAAAAGTTATTTAAAATTTATTTATAAGTATCCTTCAAATAAAAATAGTTATATAAAACAATCTTTTATTTTTCAAAATTATCTTTAAAAATCGTATTTTCTTAATTATTATAATGATTACCATTTAAATTATTAATTGTAATTAGCATTTTAATTTAAAAACGCACTCGGTATAAGTTAAATAACATTATTATTTACTTATATCCGAAGAGAGCTTGGTGGCACAGTGGCGAGTTAAGGTATATTTTAAGCAAAGGATCTTAGGTTCGAGTCCTCGCAACGTCATTTTTTTTTCTTTTTTTAACCTTGCACCAAAACGACGTATTTAAAACGGCCAGTCAACGATAAGTTTGTATTTAATTTAGAAAGTCAAATTTTGTTCATGCTTTTTTTGGTGCGTTTTAAAGTTCGTGTATATTTTGGCTTTGACCGAAAAGTTCGTGATTTGAATGACCATTTTCTCTATATTATGCACACTTGTTAATAATAAAAAATAATATATATGCACACTTTCTTAGTGAAGTTTTGGATGTTTCTATAGAGGGTTGTTTCACGCATATGATACGTGTTCTCGTGATTCTTGCTTTAATTTTGGCTGTAATTTCGTCTTTTGTAAATTATTGTTTTCATAATTTTGCTTCATACTTTTTGTTTGAACCATAAAAAACATATTGTTAATATGTAAGTACGAAAACAATGTGTTTAAGTAACGTAATAACTAGGGATGTTGTGGTGGGTAAAAATACCCTACCCTACCCTAGCTTCAAGGGTACCCTACCCTTTAAAAACCCTATTTTGAAAACCCTATATATACCCTATACCCTTTAGGGTAACCCAAACAAAATCCTATAGCTTTAGGGTTATCCACGGGTACCCTAACTTTTATTTATACAATACTAATGACTTATAACTATTATTTTTCTAGACTATTTTCTGGTTAAATTTATGAATTAATTTGGCAAAACAAAATCTTGCATTTTTTTGCGGAAAATAAAATCTTACGTTTTTGGCGATAAATCAAAATTTTAAGTTTTTTGTAGAAAAACGAAATTTTAAGTTTTTTTTTGCGTGAAAACGGAATTCTTAGTTTTTGGCGGGAAAACAAAATCTTACGTTTTTGGCGGGAAAACGAAATTTTACATTTTTTGGCGGGAAAACAAAATCTTACGTTTTTGGCGGGAAACGAAATTTTACGTTTTTGGCGGGAAAACATAATTTTACGTTTTTGACGGGAAAACGGAATTTCACGTTTTTGGCAGGAAAACAGAATTTTACGTTTTTGGCGGGAAAACAAAATCTTACGTTTTTGGCGGGAAAACGGAATTTCACGTTTTTGGCGGGAAAACAGAAATTTACGTTTTTGGCGGGAAAACAGAATTTTACGTTTATGTCGGAAAAACGGAATTTTACATTTTTGGCGGGAAAACAGAATTTTACGTTATTGGCGGGAAAACAAAATCTTACGTTTTTGGCTGGAAACGGAATTTTACGTTTTTGGCGGGAAAACGGAATTTTTTGATTTTGACAGAAAAAATGAGTTTTTGTTTTTGGAGGGAAAATAGAATTTTTTTTTTGTTTTTGGCGGGAAAATGGTACCTGACGTTCTTGGCGGAAAAAAAAAATTTTGCGGAAAATGGTATTTTATATTTTTTGCGTGAAAATATAATCCTAAATTTATTTAATATTTATTTCAAAATTAAAATAATCATATATTGTTTTGTAGTTTAAATTATTAAAAAAATATATATAGTTTATTATATGATTATTTTGTGAGTATTGTTGTAATTCACAAAAACCCATGGGTACCCTAAACCCTATAGGATAAACCATTTTTGAACCCTAGTAGATAGGGTACCCGCCCATTTTGAACCCTCTTCTTTTTTCACTAAAAGGGTAGGGTTTTGGGCTTGAATTTTGCTAAGGGTTTAGGGTACCCTACGGGTAATTACCCATATTTAACATCCCTAGTAATAACCAAACAAATTTCCAAAATTTTACCTCTGTTTTTTTTTTGTTACTACAGTTTCTAGTCATTTATTTTTGCAAGTTTCCATATCATATTTTCAAGAAAGAATAATAAACGTTAGGAAGAAAATTATACATTGTGGTAAAATAAAATAAAAAGTTAGGAAATTTGTAACTTATTAGAAAAGCAAAATCTGTTAACACAATAGTGAGACAAAATAACATTTCATAATTTTCATTCTCCTCCATTGATATCTAACTTACTACATTTGGATTATGTTAGCTCATCTAATTAAGCAATACAGAAGAAGTTAAAAAAAGAGAGAGACAATTTCCGTTTTTATATAATTTTAAACTGTGCAACAGATGTTGTCATCACACAGTATCTCTTCCCTTTTAAAACCCATCTCTCTCTCTCTCCTCCCTTTTACCAAATCCGCCATTATCAATTCACCATAGAAGGAGAGAGAAAGTAACTCAGAGATCGACTTCTCCTTTTGGTATAAAAACCCTATTCTCCTTGACTAAAACCCACATCGAATCCCGCTTTAAAGACCACAATGCTCCAACCTTTCTCTTCCTCTGTTTTCTCGAGAATCCTCGAGACTTTCTTGCTCTAAAGATCTTTTTTTTCAGCGAACATCCATTGTTTTTCTCTCCTCATTGCTTGTTATGGAACTGGGTAAACCTCGATTGTACTTGTGCAATTGCTTTTCTCCCTCTAGATTTTCCGATTATTCTTTAGCTGGAAGTGATTATCCAGACGCCATACCCATGAATTTCGATTGTATTCCCAAACCTTCTTTATCTATTTCTTGTATTATCGTTGACAATTGTTCGTATATTTCTATTCGACGCTTGTAAACTTCAATCTAGAAACGAATTTCGTCCCCTAAATCTTGAGTCACTTCTTCTTCTCTGTTTCTTCTGAAAAAAAAAATGTTGTGTGCATCATCTTCGTTTGCTCTTTTGGGCCCTGCATCAGCTGCTATGACTATGGCTTCTTTACCAGTTTCCAGATTTGTTGGATTCGGTCATCGTACTACTCTCAGGTGATTTACTAATCTCTTTCACTTGTGCTTAATACATCATAGTATTGAAAGATCTTTTGGTAGAAGATCCGCCATTAGGGTACATGGGTTTATGTTGTTTACGATCATCAGGTATGATCATGATCAACGTCGTCCTTGTTCTTTGACGACTGGGATTGAAAAGAAGATGAATCCAGCGAGGAACCCTTTTCCTCCGATTAGAACTGCCTCAGCTTCTTCTGCTTATCCTCTCTTTCTCAATCAGCTTAAGAAAGACTCACCAAGACCCAAATCTTACAAAGAGGTTTAATTTGCAACACCATAGTGATTCTGCCTTGAATCGACAACAAGAATCGAAAAGAAGATGACTTGTTGTTTTTTGTCATTTCTTAAGGATTTTTCATAAGGTTTACTCATGTTGTTGTTTGTTGGTTTACAGGTCACTAAGCCCTTCCGCCAGATGTTTACTCGACAGATCTCTACTCAATCGAAAGACAGTGAAATTTCGATTGCAAAGGTATATAAGAAATTTCGATTGTGAAGGTATAATCCCTGTCTCTTGATCATTTCCTTGAGACCATTATTGAACATCACTTGGGTATTGGTTTGTTGACCATAACAAAGAAACACTTTTGGTGAAGATTACATTTATATGTCATCTCCTTGAGAAGCTTATTACTCATTTTCTTATGGAAATGGACTCACAGGTTCTGTTGTACATTGCTGCTGAAGATGAAGCCTTCTTGGCTTTTAACCGGTTGATGGATGCTCAGTCTTTCATGAGTGAGCATCCATCTGATCGTAGTGAGACAGATTCTGAGGAGCGTGAAAGTGTCCAAGATCGGAGTGAGACAGATTCTGAGGAGCTATTGCAGTTAGATGGAAAGTGTATATCCGAATGGCTGAGTGAACTAGATGCAATTTCCAAACAAGTAGAGGCAGAGTTAGTCTCACGAAACATCGGCTGCCACTCGGTTCAAGTTCTTGAAGCTATAAATGCAGTTCTCTTTGATATGAGAGGCTTCAAGAGGACATCAATATGCTTGACTTTAGACCCAAAGTATTCTTACCTTCACTCTGTACTTAACTGTAGATGTGGCACTGGTAATAAAGTTTCCCCTTTAAGCTTTCTCGAAATGAGTTTCCACTGGTCTTATTTTGTTCTCTTCTATGTGCAGCATTTTTGTTTAGTGTAATATACATTGAAGTTTGTGAGCGCCTCGGTGTGCCTATCGTGGGAGCTCGAGTTGGGGAAGATTTTTTGATTTGGCCTAAGACGGAGAATCCGGAAGAACTCTTTAAAGTAACTTCAGGACAGAGCTTGTTTGCTATTGTCAATGGAAGGTGTGTTGATGATCCTGGATCGATGGCATCAGATTTAACCGAAAAGTCACTTGTAGACCTTGATATAGCGACCAACAGAGACATTATAGGGATTGCTCTCGCCAATTTGATTGTAAGTCTCCCCCTATCACCTATAAACTAAACTATAGATTCATAACTTGGAAAGATTTCACATTGACACTCGTTTTCAGAGGGTTCATTGGAGACGTGCTTCAAAGCCATCACCTGGAGTAATGCTGACTTCTCCTCTTAGTCAACTTAACAACATCAGTATTTCTAATCTTCCAGTGTTGCGGCCTCAAGATCTTAGGTACAAAAACTTCTCCTATAAGCTATATACAATTTAAGAAGGGAATCCTTTAGCATTCGGGTTTCTGCTGATTGAAGGTTGGCTATAGCGGCTGCTGAAAGGCTGTTGATGTTGGAGCCTCTTAACTGGCGACTTCGAAGAGACCTTGGTATGATGCTCTACTACGCAAAGTAAGAAAACAGAACACTTTCTAAGTCAATATATATAGAAAGATTGGTACTTTTGCTGCTTGTCCCGGTTCTGTGAGTATTGGTCGGTTTAGTTTGATGGAATTTTTTTTTTTTGAATGGTTAATTATTGAACAGGCAACGTAGAGAGGCGATTCAAGAGCTGAGCATATGTATAGCATTTGCATTTGACGAAGAAGAAGCAAAAGTGTTGACGCTTTTTGTAGAGAAACTTCATCTACTCTCTTCATTGAAGTCTCCTTTGGGCTCTGATCGCTTGGCCGTTCATTGAAAACTCTCTCTCTCTCTCTCTAGTCCACTTGTAAATACTCTTTCTCTCTCTCTCTCTGTTGTGTTTGGATAAACCCTTTGTAACTTTTGTTGTAACTCTTACTTTCTTCTTCTGATCAGAGTAATAATAATTCCCTCATACTAGACTGTGTACTAGAGCAATACTTCATGATCGCGAAGCAACCAAGAAACACCGTAATACATTTGCATATATTTGGTGGTGGTTTTCTCCATATACAATCGCCGATCGATGAAGAGGTATGGCGTTTGACATCAGAGAGAAGGCAATCATATACATGCATTACTAGACATTTTGGTTTTTTTTTTTTGTGGAATTTCGAAATCTATTTATAACTTATAAGCAAAAACTCTCTGAACTTTTGTCTTAACTCTTTTAGGAAAGGTGTATTATCACTACAACCAATATAAACAAGACTAAAATATGAAAATTTCTCTTTGATAATGATGACGATATCCAAATATTTAACAAAATCCGGCCAATCCATTACAAGAAAATAGCCTCTAATGACAGTTGTATCCGTCGCATTTTCGTCACTTAATGGTCTTAACAGCTGTTTTGCGATGAAAATCAAATCGTTAATCGTTAGTCGCTAGTCGTTAATCTCAATTCGTCATTAATTCATCTCAATATAACGAATATTCACATTCCTCGTTATATTTTTAAAAATGCCACTGCAAAATTAATGAAAACACTATGATTATTCGTTATATTTTAAAAAATGCCATTGCAAAATTAATGAAAACACTATATGATATCATAATGATTTATACTAAATTTATAATCAATTATTGAATTACAAAGAACATAATAAGCGACACACACTTAATCATATACAATCATTTAGCCATTACTTATGAAAGTATTCTCATATGTAATAGTCATTATATTCTATTTTTCATATCTTTCTTATGTATCTTAGGTATGAGCATGATGTTGATGTGAGCATGATAAAAAAAAATATAATTATATAACTCGTTAGATTTTGACATGTGTCATTGTTATTTTAGATTATGACACATGCCAATATAATAATGTAAAGTAATATATATTTTTGTTAATTATTTAGATTCCTAAAAATTACAAAAAGAAATAAATAAGGATTTCTAAAACAGAAATTGTACAATAAAAATACCTAAATAAGAGATCAATCATTCCCGTCTGAAACTTGGTAAGAACCAACGAGCTCTAGAGAATGAAACAGACGAAGAAACAAATTGTGGTAGTTGGTCAATCTTCTTTGTATCGAGATTGAATACGAAAATTTCAGTGTCGTTATAATCACCTAACTCATCTCCAGTGAAGTAGATGGAGTTACTAGTAACACCTTCCAGGTCCTTAGCAAGCACTGTAATACCCAAATCTAAAAGAATGGCCTCATCTCCCAAAGAAAATATTTCTTCCCAGTTAATGTTACCATTTGATGAATCCATCTTGAAGATTCTAAAGGTCCATGTTTCAGACATAAAAGGACTTTTGCTCCTAACAATTAAGACATCTCCACGTACAGTGACTACCACGTTATTCCTCCTGCGAACCCGTTCGAATTCAAGTGGATAACCAAATCTCATCCTCGAGTTTTTCGCGTTTTTTAGGTATCCCCGTACGCTAACTCTGGAAACATCGAAAATATGGAATTCATCATGGGTGGGAAAATAAAGCTTGTGATCTTTGAATACCATGTTAAACTCCTCTGGGAAACCTGAAAACTTGGCCTGGATTTGTTTCCACGAATTATCTCCTTTCTTGAAAAAACACACAGAATTATAACAATTCGTTCCAATAACTAGGAAATCTTTGGTTTTCTCGTCTATCCATAATATACTAGACCAGAGATGCACTTTAGGTATATTGATCTTCTCGCCGGTTAAAAGATCTAAAATATAAAGAGAGAATACCAATTCGTCTCGATATTCACGACTCATCAACAAAAGCCAACTTCTATAAGTCGCCAAACAATCACTCTTTGCAAGGTCGTCGTTGAGATGTTGCGTTTTGTATAGCTTTTCTTTATCTTCTGGATTGAACAACAGACAGTAATTCTTTTCATCGGGGAATAGAATCACCCAAGGGATCTTATTGGCTGGTTTAGATTGTCTCGAACCGGATAGCCAAGATGAACAAACCGATTTAGCTCGTTCAAAATCGGTAAAGCCAAGGCGTTCAAAAACCATTTGCATGAGATCTAGAGGAAGGTTAGACCAGCAATGAGAATTTCTTCGAGTCACCGAGACGGCAGGAGTTTTAGGAGGAGGAGGTCGGGCTAAGGCTAACGGTGGCGAGGCCATCTTGACGGAATCTTAACGGCCAAGCCAGCCTTCAAGTGTGGTAGCTTTTTCTCGTTTTCGCTCTCTCAGAGAAAGTTTATAACAAAGTGTGTATTAAGAGATAATAACTCCATCTCTATAAATAACCTACAAGTTCAATCTTAAAGATTGTTGAGAATGAGGAAGATTGGCCGATCCTTGAGGTGGAGTTAGACGAGTTCAAGTTCTTCAGGAGTTTGTTTTCATGCTTTAAGATCTCTTATATTTCGCGAGTTCTAAATTCTAATGCTGATCAACTAGCAAAAGAAGCGCGACAGCGCAACTATCTCTTTGCTGATGTAACCCCAAACAGGCAGACTGGTCTGGCTTCGGCTAACCTTATAGTCTCCTATGAGTAATGAATTGTTCTTTTGCCGTCAAAAAAAAAAAAAAAAAAAAAAAAAGAAACAAAATGTTGTATTTTTATAATAATCATTTATTTCTTTATCTAATGATATGTCTGGAAAACCGAAATTTGACTCATGTCCATAAGAAATAGTAATACTATGTATATAGTTACTTTTTATTTTTATTTTTTTTCCTATTTGACTAATATAAACAAATGTTCATGAACATAAAAATCATAATTTGACAGTTGTAGTAAACAAAATCATGGACACATGTACATAAGATATATGCATATAGTAATTTAATAATTTTAGAAGAAAAAGGTTTGTTGCATATCTAAATAAATACATAATATCTGAACCTAATAAATTACAGATTTGTTGCATATCTAATTAGGACCGTATAGAACTCATATCTCCAAAAAATAAAGATACAGATTATTGTCCTTCTTAGGTTGTAGATGATCTTCACTAAGTTATACCTCTACAAGAAAACAGCCATGTAACGGCTGCCATATTCGTCGCTATTTCGTCGCAAAATAGTTTTAAGTTTTAACAATGGATTTGCGACGAAAATCAAATCGTCATTAATTGATAGTCGCTAATCAAGATTTATTGTTAATCTGTCTCAAAATTATAAATGAATTAGCAACGAAAGGGTGACGGCTCCAAAATTATATATTAAAAAATAAATCATCGTAATTAAATTTGTCAATGTAATATCCATAGTCAAATCGTCGTTAATATATTCGCCGTTAGTCCGTCGTTACTATATTCTTCGTTAGTCCGTAGTTAATTTATTCATCGTTAACATGTTGTTATATAAGATTGTCATAAAATCAACGTTTATAGATCAGTCGTTAATCCGCGCTACTATAGCGACAAAATAACGACATACAAATAAATAATTTAATTAAAAATTATATATATATATTATTTATCAATAATTTCGAAAATTAAAATAAAATTAATAATAATAATAAAAATATATTAATACTATAAAAGGTATTTTACAAAAAAAAAAAAACCAAAATACATAAAAAACGATCCTAGTTGTTTAGCTCGAGAGGGTACCGACCAAATACTCTGCGGCCGTAGTCATGTTCCCAGACTCTGGTACAAATATCTCTAGTGTGGATGAATACGTTTGGCTTGGTAGCGCCTGGCTGGTTCCTCCTCATTTCCGCAAACCCAATTGCAAATCGCGGATTATCGTCAACTAACAGATCGAACAAGCTATCATGAGCTCGCATCCGGTCCTCGTAAGATCGTTGGGTTGCCGCTTGCTTCTCTTCCTATGTGGTTGTCTTCGTCTTCAACTCCACGATGACGGAATGTACGGAATGAAGATACGTCCTTAAAATGGTGGGATTGCCGTAGACACCTCACAAGTGTAACGTAGAAGCGACTGGAGCATCCTAGAGAGATCCAATTCCTACGATCTATCCTTTTTTCCTATGAGCGACCTACAAAACGAGAGAAAATATTTAAATATCGAAATTAACTCGATAAATCTTTAAAGTAAAAATAAATTAATATATCTCGGTAAATATCTCATCAATCTCCCTAGTCGTCAACCTATGGTAGATAGGAGTACCGCCCAACGAGTGCTCCTGTAATATCTGCGTCTCTCGCTCCGTGACTCGGGACGTCACTTCGTTGTAGAACATCTCAGCCGAAGGACTCACAAAAAGACATTATTCTTTTTGTGAGTTGCTGCATAGAGGTCGGAAAGCGGTGGAAGCAAAGCGGTGGAAGCTCTCCGTCCTTAATTAACCTACATAAAAATTAAAACATCATCTATATTAATTTGAATTACTAGTGGATGTATATTGTTGATTAGCAAGTTCACATAAAAAGTTTTCGTATTAAACCGTTATATTTCTTTTATATTTGTTAGAAACCATCAACTTGGATATCTAGATTAATATCTTATTGAATGAAAAAAAAATATATTTATAGATGTATTCATCTTTAAAACCAATTGGAAAGTAGTTATTCTTTGTAGATTTCTAGAGCAATAGAGTCCTATAGTAGGTTTAGCTTTCATTTTTAACATGTTGGAACATTAAAAACATTCTGTTAGGGGCTGTTCGTTTTTTCATTGCACATTCTCATCCAGTTAATTCATCTAAATGGTTTATTCAAATGATGTATTTGAATGATGTTCATTTTAATTTTTAAATATTCATATGGATAGAAAAATTGAATGCATCTTTGTTTGAGTGTTTAGTTTTTATAAATCTCTATCTAGAGGAATTCAATACGAAAATGACAAAAATACTTATACATTGACATAATCATATTTTAATCACAATTTCAACCATAATAATTTTAATTACTTCTTTAAAATATATTGACAACTACATATTTTCACATATTCTTATTTTGTTATTTTGCGGTCTTGACGAGAAAATATGATTTTACGGTTTTAACGAGACTTCAAAAGAAAACGCAATTTTACGTTTTAGCAGGATAACGTGTTTATGGTTTTTGTTAGAAAAGGTGATTTAGAGTTTGACGAAAAACATGATTTTACGTTTTGGTAGGAAAACGAGATTTTGCAGTTTTGAAGGAAAAATGCGATTTTACGGTTATAATGGAAAAACACAATTTTGCGGTTTTAACGGGAAAACAAGATTTTGCATTTTTTACGGGAAAACACGATTTGTGATTTTGGCAGGAAAACACGATTTTGCAATTTTGGCGGGAAACACGATTTTACGGTTTTTGCGGAGAAACACAATTTTATAATTTTGGCGAAAAACATGATTTGAGCTTCTGGAGGGAAAACATTATTTAAGGTTTTGACGGGAAAATACAGATTTACGAGAAACATGATTTTGTTGTTTTGATTGAAAATGTGACTTTACAGTTTTGACAGAAAACACCATTTGGTGGTTTCGGCGAGAAAACAGGATATGCGGTTTTGGCGAGAAATCACGATATACGGTTTTGGCGGAAAAACATGATTTTACGATTTTGACTGAAAACATGATTTTGTAGTTTTGGTGGGAAAAAGTCATTTTACGATTTTTTTACGAAAAACATAATTTTGTGGTTTTGGCGGTTAAACACAATTTTACGATTTTGGCGAGAAAATGCGATTTTACGGTTTTGGTGGGAAAATGTGATTTTGTGATTTTAACGGAAAACATAATTTTGTAGTTTTAGTGGGAAACATGATTTTATGGTTTTGGCGAAAAATACGATTTTACGGTTTTGGTGGATAATATAATTTTCAAATTTTTTCTTGTAAGATAATTGTAATATATTATTTAGGTGATGTTATTTGGCTCATTTAAATTTTTCATCCAAATGATTCATTTGAATATGTAGGATATATAAGTCATTTGTTATTTTTTGATGAACCATCTCCATACAAATGATCTAATTTGTTCCATCTAAATGAGTATAAAAATTTAGAAAACTCATTCAAATGATTTATTTGGATGGATATCGTTTTTGTTACTAACATACATCTAAATGGCAGCCGAACAACACTTTAACCTAATTTTAAAAATTGAATATTTTTTTTACTATAAGATGTTCAATAATCTCAAGTGGTGAATAAAACAAATATTTACAAACAACACAATTTTTTGTGCATTGTATAATGAATAAATTAGATTAGTTTAAAATTTTTAATTAAAATATGTCAAATAAAAATTAGTACTATGGTATATCATTATATTAACTCAAATTACATATGTGTAAATCATTCCTGTGAGAGACTTGGTGTCTTGGAACGCCATGATGTCTTGCCTTTCTCATGCTGGTTTGTGTCGAGTATGCACAATCGAATGGAAAATGAAGGGGTTGATGACAAAGTGCATACTCAGAACTACAGGAAGTAGTCCGTCGCACCATACTAGCTGGTTACAAGTAATTCGTTTACAAAATTTGTGTCAAAAGTATTCAATCAAAAGATCATTCTTAGAGATAGAGTTCGGTTTCATCACTTTGCAGGTGGTCTTTGTTCTTGCAGCGACTACGGGTGACAACACTGTTCTACAACATGATATTATTGGATAATGTAATGATTAAATTTTTATATCTATACACACGTTTTCTAAATTAAAGTTTTAAAACTTTCCTTTTCTACAACATTATATTGGACAAAATTGATATTTTTAGAGATTGAACATGACTGAAGGTTAGGGTTCTTGATAAGAATGGTGGCGGAAGAGAGAGGAGAGAATAGAGACTCAAAAACTCATCTTTTTATTTTCCAATTACAAGCCCTTTTATAAGGGATACACATGACTGGAATATTTAACCTAAAATAAGGAAGCTTACACGACACTAGTGTTTTTAGCTCACCTGTCAACGACATTGATGTCGCCGACACCATGGACAACATACGTAGTTCAGAAACCTGTCAACGACATTGATGTCGCCGACACCATGGACAACATACGTAGTTCAGAAACCTGTCAACGACATTGATGTCGCCGACACCATGGACAACATACGTAGTTCAGAAACCTGTCAACGACATTGATGTCGCCGACACCATGGACAACACACAAACTCAGAATTCTCTTCAGCATCCATGATCAATACTCCCCCTCAAGTTCAGACTTTGGAATCACCCTAAAGACTGAACTTGGAATGATCATGGCAACACCTCATTAAAAACCTTGATGTGGAAAACCACTTGGGACAAAACCACATCAAGGGAAAAAGAGTATGCTGCTCATGAATCAGGAGAGTTCTAATCATGTATAGCCACCAGCCCTAGTTTGCCAAAGACATGAGTGCAAACCTTAAGACTAGCAGCCTTGGTGAAGATATCCGCAAGCTGATCTTCACTCTTTGTGTAGCAAGGCAGAATGGTTCCATCTTCAATCTTCTCCCTTACCTTGTGACAATCAATCTCAATGTGTTTGGTCCTCTCATGAAACACTGAGTTTGTAGCAATGTGTATAGCAGCCTGGTTGTCACAATGGAAGGTGATTGGACTTGGTTGCTCTATGCCAAAGTCTTTGAGAAGAGCTTTCAGCCATGTTAACTCGGTTGCAAGCTTCCTCATTGCCCTATACTCAGCTTCAGCACTAGAACAAGACACCACCTTCTGCTTCTTTGTCTTCCAAGTTACCAAGTTGCCTCCAATGAAGGTACAATAGCCGGTTGTTGATCTCCTATCACTCTTGTCTCCAGCCCAATCTGCATCACAATAGCCAACAATTTCTGTGCTATCATTCTTACCCATCCATATGCCTTGTCCAGTTGATCCTTTGAGATATCTGAGTATCCTCTCAATCAAACTCCAATGGTACACTGTGGGTGATTGCATATGTTGGCTCACTTGATTCACAGCAAAGCATAAGTCTGGTCTTGTGAGAGTGAGGTAGATAAGTTTCCCAACCAGCCTCCTATACAACGAGACATCCTTGAACTTGACTTCATCTGATTTCTCCCCCTTTCTATTGACTTGGTAGCCATCTTCAAGAGGAGTCTTTGCAATCTTGCAATCAAGCATACTTGTTTCTGTCAACAAGTCCTTAACATACTTCCTTTGGGACAGAAACAAACCATCATTGAATCTGCAAACTTCAATGCCCAAGAAGTACTTTAACTCTCCAAGGTCTTTAATATCAAAGGAACTCTTGAGAAAATCCTTTGTAGACTTAATCCCATCATTATCACTTCCTGTGATAATCAAATCATCCACATATATCAGAACTACCACCACTCCTTGAGCACTTTGAAGTGTGAACAATGTGTGATCAGATTGAGATTTCTTGAAACCATGGTCCATAAGAGTATGACTGAGCTTATGGTACCATGCCCTTGGTGATTGTTTCAAGCCATAAATCGCCCTTCTCAGCCTCAATACCTCATCATCTTTACACAAGTGCTTCAATCCTGGTGGTGGAGTCATATACACTTCCTCTTCAAGTTCACCTTGTAGAAAAGCATTCTTCACATCCATTTGCCATAAATTCCATGAGAGGTTTGTGGCTAAGCTCAACGTGACTCTCACTGTATGGAGTTTAGCCACTGGTGCAAACGTGTCTGTATAATCTTCCCCATAAGTTTGGGTGAATCCTCTTGCCACTAGCCTTGCCTTGTACCTCTCTATGTCTCCATTGCTTTTATACTTGATTGTGAAGACCCATTTAGAGCTAACAGTCTTCTTCCTTTTTGGCAGCTTCTCCACAATCCAAGTGTGGTTCCTCTCCATAGCCTCTTTCTCATCCTTTACTGCATCCATCCAAACCTTGATACCCTCTGCCTCTTCATAGGTTTTAGGAACATGATTCATCTCTATCTTCCCAAGAAATGCGCAATGACTTGATGGCAACAAGTCAATAGAACACACGGACTGGTTGGGATGAGCAACAGCCTGATTGTTGAAGTAGAACTTCTTGTTGATGTAGCTTGATAGATCCGTCTTTTCTCTAGTACTTTTTCTGAGTTGTTGGACTGGTTGAGCAACTTCCTCTACACCCATCTCTTCTTCTTCATGATGAATAATCTCCTCATCATTCATATTCAAGTTGTCTTGATCTTGATTCTGAGGTAGAACTTCCTCTTGAGTTTGAGTGGATTCATGTGTGTGTGTTGCTGGTTCAATATCCTCCTGTGAAGCCTCTTTGGTAGCTGTTTCAGGCTTCTCTGACCGTGGGTTATCATTCCCCAAGTGCTCCAGCAAGTACTTTAAACTTGTAGCCAAATCTGAAGGTGATCTTGAGAGGTCCTTCAAACCTTCCCAATCCTTCTTCTCATAGTATCTCTGCCCCTCTATGAACTTAACATCCCTTGAGACATATGTCCTGTTGTTGCTTGGATCAAAACACTTGTAGCCCTTCTGAGTTGTGGAGTATCCAAGGAACATACACCTTATGCTCTTAGCATCTAGCTTATCCCTTTGATCTCCTGAGATATACACAAAACAAACACAACCAAACACCCGTAAGTGTTCAATAAATGGTTTGGCTTTGTTCAATACCTCATATGGTGAAATGTCTTGAAGGACTCTAGTTGGGATCCTGTTGATGAGATAACAAGCTGCCAAGACTGCATCTCCCCAAAACCTCTTAGGAACATTGGTGTGGAACATCATAGACCTAGCAACTTCCATGAGATGTCTGTTCTTCCTTTCAGCCACACCATTTTGTTGAGGAGTATGGGGACAGCTGGTTTGATGAAGGATCCCACATTTGTTCAAGTGAGCTTTGAATCTTTGGCTTGTATACTCTCCTCCATTATCTGACCTAAACACTTTGATCTTGGCATTAAACTGATTAGTAACATAGTTTTGGAAATTCAAGAATGCATCAAACACCCTATCTTTAGTTGGCAGCAATGTTACCCAAGTATATTTTGATTTTTCATCTATGAAAGTCACAAAGTACTTGTTTCTATCTCTAGACAGACAAGGTGAAGTCCAAACGTCAGAGTGCACAAGATCAAAGCAATGTTCATAGATAGTAGTTGATTTAGGAAAGATAGTTCTACAATGTTTGCCAAGAATACAAGCTTCACAAGTTGAATGATCAAAGCTAACATTCGGCAACATTAAGTTCAAAGCCCGAGCATGGGGATGTCCTAGTCTATCATGCCATAGAACATTTTGATTGAAAGAAAAACAGGATTTAAAAGCTAATGAATCCGAGTTGCTTGGAGAAGTGTCTTCAAGGAGGTAAAGCTCATCTTGTGTACCACCTCTTCCAATAACCTTTCCATTCTTAATATCCTGAAAACAAACTTCATTAGGCCCAAAGATAACATTGCAATTCAAGTCTTTAGTGATCCTCTTAACCGACAGCAAGTTGGATTTAAATTTAGGAACATAGAAAGCATCACTTTCCTTGTTAAATAATCTTAACTTTCCTGTACCAGTTATAGGAATCCCTTGACCATCAGCTATAGTTACTCTTCCTAGGGCAGGTTTAATATCTTTTAACAACTTAGCATCACTAATCATGTGGTGAGAAGCTCCTGAATCTACTACCAACTTATGATCAGTTTTACTAAGCAATTTATGTGAAAATAAAGAGATACCAGAGAACTTAGAGGCATAAGCCTTGATGATGTCCTCAAGGTCACTCTTCTTAACATACTCAGTGGCTGTGTAGAGTGCAAGCTCCCCTCCTTGAGCTGAAGTGGAGGCAGGATCATTCACAGCTTCTTGAGAGATGTTTGCCTTTGCCCTTGAGTCCTTGAACTTGGCTGGTTTGAGGTGGGGATGAAGGATCCAGCACTTGTCCTTGGAGTGGCCTTTCCTCTTGCAATGCTCACAAGTTGGCGCCTTCTTCTCCTCAGGTTTGAAGCCAGCTTTGTTGGCAGTCACCAACTCCCCCTTTCCTCCAAACAAACCAATGTTTCCTTCTTCCTTTTGGAGCCTTGAGCACACCTCTTCAAAATCAGGAAGTGTAGTCTCCCTTAGGATCTTCATGATGGCATCATTGTACACCGGATTCAAGTTGAGTAGAAGGCCAAAGATCTTGTCTTGCTCCTTTCTCTCAATGAGAACCTTAGGGTTTAAAGTACTTGGCCTTAGCATCTCAAGTTCAGACCATGCTGAAGAGAACTTCCCAAGGTACTTGGTAAAGTCATGGTCTTCTTGTTTCAGCTCATTTATGGCCTTCTTCACTTCATACACTCTGCTCAGATTTGAAACATCTCCATAAATCTTCTTGAGAGTATCCCACAGTGACTTGGCTGTCTCACAATGAGAGTAAGCCTCAAGGATGGATGGGTCAAGAGAGTTTTGGAGAAAGCCAAGCACCAGCTGATCTTCTTGAAACCATTTAGCCTCTGCCTTCTTGGTTTCCTCATCCTTCTTCTTGGCTTCTTCTTCTTCAGTTGGAGTTTTATCCTCCAAAATGTGATCCCACAATCCCCTTCCACAAATGGCAGTCTTGATGGTCCTTTGCCATGTCCTGTAGTTGATCCCTTTGAGCACAACAGGAACAACAGTGGGCCTCAAGCTTGAGCTGAGATGAGAAGAGTCTTCCATGGTGAATGACTGAAGAGAGTGAGTGAGACCTTGAAGTACCGAGAGTAAGCAGTTTTTAGGACCGAGAGACTTAGGGTTTCTTTTAGACCGAGAGTATGAAGAATCTGAGAGGCTGAGAGCTTAGCAACAAGTATGAGAACTTTAGGACAGAGAGAATGAAGAACTTAGAGGATTAGAGCTTAGAAACCGAGAGAGAATGAAGTGAGAGATTTTGGGATTTTTAGACCGAGAATGAAGTGAACCGTGAGAATGGAGAATAAAGAGAGAGATTTAAGAGAATGAAGAGTAGAGATCAATGCTCTGATACCATGATATTTTTAGAGATTGAACATGACTGAAGGTTAGGGTTCTTGATAAGAATGGTGGCGGAAGAGAGAGGAGAGAATAGAGACTCAAAAACTCATCTTTTTATTTTCCAATTACAAGCCCTTTTATAAGGGATACACATGACTGAAATATTTAACCTAAAATAAGGAAGCTTACACGACACTAGTGTTTTTAGCTCACCTGTCAACGACATTGATGTCGCCGACACCATGGACAACATACGTAGTTCAGAAACCTGTCAACGACATTGATGTCGCCGACACCATGGACAACATACGTAGTTCAGAAACCTGTCAACGACATTGATGTCGCCGACACCATGGACAACATACGTAGTTCAGAAACCTGTCAACGACATTGATGTCGCCGACACCATGGACAACACACAAACTCAGAATTCTCTTCAGCATCCATGATCAATAAAAATCTCAACAATATTATATTGGATAATGTAATGATTATGTTATATCCACTTACACGTTTTCTTAATTAACATCACTATAAATAACAAGCTACTACCCATCCAAGAAGCTTTGAAAACAACAAACAAAGTTCTTTAACAAAAGTAAAAACAGTCCAGCCGTGAGAAGCGTAACTGTTTTGGTGAAGAAGATGTCTCAGAGAAACAAGCGACCCTCGTCAGAACCGGAAACTCAACAACACGATCCCAACATACGGTCTTCTTCTTCTTCTCCTTTCCTATATCCACCAGGATTTAGGTTTGTACCAACCGACGAAGAAATCTTCTTGTACCACTTGAAACCTTTTAATTCATGGCCCAATCTTCCCATTCATCACGTGAACATTTACGAGTCTAATCCAAATCAACTCTCAGGTTTGTCTCCGTTGATTTCTCTCTTTCTTTCTTAACTAGAACTGTTTTTGTTTCGTTGTTTGTGTGTGTTAATGGCACTGTTATTTTGATTCGAAACAGCTGAATATGAGAAGGGTAACCTTACGGAATGGTTCTTTATATCGGAGAGGACCAAGACGAAGAAAGATGGAAAAAAGCAGAAACGTGGTGACAATGGAGGATATTGGCATGCAACAGTAGCTCCCAAGAAGATTAACGCGGGACAAGACCTAGTTGGCTACAAAAGATGTCTAGCTTACTACGTTGGGAAACAACCTAACGGAACAAAAACGAATTGGTTAATGCAAGAATATTGGTTTGAGTCTTCAGGTGATAACAAAACGGTATGTACGGTTACTTGGGTTCTAAGTTTTTCATATTAGGTTTTATAAATTGTTAATCTTTGTTTTGCTTTGGTTGATGTATGTATGCAGGTGGATCATGCTCTGTGTAAGATTTATCTGAGTCCAATGGCAAATAAGAAGAAAAAAGAAGAGGAGCTTGTCCACTCACGTAACGTTGAGAATTACGAACCGCAACAGCAGCTTTGTCCAACTCAGACCCCACTGGTTTCACACCAACCGCAATCTATTGATATCAGTGACTATCAACCGCCACAGTCTTGGCCAGTCGAACTAGATTCATATCAGTCACAACATCATGATATTGGGTATCATGAACCGCACCAGCCGCAGACTTTTGATGCCGTTGAGTATCATATCCCACAGTTTTGGCCGGCCCTATTGAATTCACATCAGTCACATGATCAACAACAGCCTCTTGAATATATTGAGTATCAACAGTCATATCACTCGCAATTGTTCTCAGCTCCACTGGATTCAGTTCACCCGCATCAATCAGTTTCATCAAGCTCCAATGGTTTTAGTTCGACTGCAGCCTCGTCTTCAAAACATGATGACCCCAACAACATGCCATCCTCTTCATCATTCGTACCAACCGACGAAGAACTCATCTTGTATCCTCCTTGCCGTGGAGGTCTGAAGAGATAGTCAGAGAAAGATTGAAGAACATTACAACACTTATCTGTCCGTGGAGGTCTGCTCAGAAATTTTCTATTTCGTTAGTGTTGTTTTCAAACGCTCAATCAAGATTTTTGGATAGCAAAGCTTTATTTATGGGTTCTGTTATCAATTAGAAAAAAAAACAGAGAGATTACTTCGGTACTTCCTTTGTTCGCACCTTCTAACCGAATATCGATAACCGGATACATAATGCTTATAATAACAACCGTTAATCGAACTAAATACAATTTATTATATAACTCATTTTGTCCAAAAAATCAAAGAATCCAACAATTCATCGTATATTAAATATACTAGTTGGTTGGACAGGTGCGCAGGGTAGCTTTGTTTTCATAGTTTTCATTTTGTTTTTATATTATATTTATATATTTTTCTTCAGTTGTATGATATTAATTTATCTTTTTGCCTTAAATTTTTTATCTATTTTATTTGTAGTTATTTGTTTTTTCTAAAATGTAAATTTATACATTTCAGAGTTTTTTATGGTCTATTCATGCTTAATATTCCTTTTTAATATAACTTAATTTAATAATGTTTTTATGTTTTTGTTTTTTTTAGTTTTATATTTTTCTTTATAATTATTTTATTTTTAGAATATATTATATTTGTGTTTTCTTGAGTATATAATATTGTTCATTTCGTTTTTTTTTTCATTTTTTGTCGAAAGACTCTTAACTAATTTATTTGTATTTTATTTTTATGTAAAAAATAACCATTTTAGTTTTTTATGTAGCCCATTGATATTTGATATTTTTTATATAGTTCAAGTACATATTAGTTTATTTTGTTTGTTTTGTATTTATAAAATTTAGATTTTTTTTATAATTATTCATTCTTAATCTATATTCCGTGTATGTTTTTCTTCAGTAATATAATATTGTTCTTTTCTATTTTTTTTTATTTTGCGAATACTCTTACAATACCCTTTGCTGATGTATTACGTAACTATTTCTCTGATTCATCTTCCTCGATTTTTATGATCAATTATGTGATATATTTTTGTCGACTCGAATATTAAGTAACATATAATATTTGATTTAGTTTTTGTGTCCCATGGCCACTTTTGTTGGTTTGGCATAAGCCGATATTCTATTTATCTCATATTCTCGAATGTGGCTTGATGAATGAACGGTTCATATAGGTTATGCATGTTGGTTTGTACGGGAACTTGTTTCTGCTTTACTATTTGACCATCGTGTCATTGCCGATAGTCAGACGTGCGGCTTAGTGGTCAAGGCTACAAGAGATGATATCTCCGGTTTAGTTATGGTTTAATTGGTTAATTATCTTGGTTTAATTTACTTGTATATAAGTTTTGGTTTGCATCTCTTTTACACTTAAATGAAGATATTTTACAAATATGTTTCTCTCCCTCTCAATCTTGAGAGAATCTGAAAATCAGCATAGTCAACAAATACCCAACTGGGCATGCTTTGTATGTCGACGGTCTTAATTCTTTTATTTTATATGTTGTTTGAAGTTGTTTTTTTCTAAACGCTTTGACATATATTGTTTTTCAGAGCTTGTATCATTTCATAGACGATTTAGGAGACTGCTACACTCAATCGCATTCAATCAGACACTATACTGATATATTGCTTTTCAGGCATCAGTTGTTTACGTTGCCAGGTTCTCTCAATGAGGTTTCTTACCATTCGAGTGTATTGCTTGAGAAAAAGGATACTTACCGAGAGCTTGTTCGGCTAATAATTCACGATTGAGGTGGATTTGCTCAAGGAACTTCCCGTAAACTATCTATATACTTAAAACCAGGGGTGCAGTTTTCTTGAAGAGTACCGTCTTTAATTTAGAAAACAGAGACTATCTTGAGGTGATAGGCTATCTTCTCTTGGACTTATCCGGAGTTGTTACATACCGTAAAATCTTACCAAATTATACTGCTTTGTAAAACCAAGCAGCTAAGGAAGCAGCTCCCAAGGCCAACAATGCTAATTCCCCAGATTATGCAAGAAAGTTTGTCGATGCTTGTAAGCAGGTGTGACATAATCTAGAAAGGTGACTCATATTGAATAAAGTTAATGCTTCATATAAAGTATATGAAATATGGTAAATAATATGATGTCCACTAATGATCTACATGGTTCTCAGTCATGTTCCATTTTCTCTCTTGAAGAAAAAGCAACAGTACCTGGCCGAGGAAGCAAAGAACGCGCCTCCCCCAGCAACAACCTTGGATTCTGTTTGTAGAAGGCTTGAGAGAAAGGTAAAAGTGTGTATCTTCTTTGATGCCCATTAATTCATAGAAGCCGATCGTATTGTGATGTAATTCAACAAATTAACCCTGAAACCGGAAGTGCATGAGAACATATATATATATATATATATATATATATATATCATTGTTTCTTCCTCGTTCAGACTTGACACTTGCTCTTCCAAAGACTTAGTGTGCACATCAACTACGATGTTTTGGAGGAGCTCTTTGATACATTAGTAAGTTGGTCTTATTGTTTCCTTAGTTCTCATGGATTTTTTTCATGTCTATGAGTGCAGCTCTATAAAACTTTCTTCTCATTTTTTTCTTTCAGCTAGTTGATAAATCATCCAAGATATCCAAAATCAAGACAAATTATGACAATGATAGCTTATCACCTCAAAATAAAGATGATATTCTTCGAGAAGCATCCTTGTATATTATCTTCCTAAAAAAATCTTTAGCCATTGAAGAAACTCCTCCGGAAAACCTTTGGCGTCGGAGTACCGCTTCGAAAAACTCATCCGCTGTCTCTCCGTAGGAACAATAAAGATGATATTCTTCGAGAAGCATCCTTGTATATATTGGTGTTTGAAAGATTTCGCAAAGTATCTGTTTTATAAAAATTTCGCAAACGGTTTTGAAAAAGATTGAAAAATAGGTTTTGGGATAAACGACGAAAGCTGATCTCCCAGGGCAGGACTGGGAGACCTTTAACCTAGGCGCTGATACCAAATTGTAACACCCGTCTCCCGGCATAACCGGAGACGCGGCATTAGGACGCCCGTTGAACCGGATTCGGTCCAACCAGGGCGCCATCTCAACTTGTCCCAGGACCCGGCGCTTCCTTCTTTTGAAAACCATCAACTACGTCACCTGACTGTATCGATCCCGCATCCGGACCTGCAAGAAAACGGGGACAGGAAAGGGGAAAGAGGCCTGAATAATTGTTTCAAACACAATCACCCAGTGAGGACGGACTTAGGGAGTCCGCTATCCCGCTTACACCACACGACTACGAATCACAAGTCCTAAGCTAATATCACCTTGCAATCAGGCCCGAGGGCTTTCACCACGCAAACTACATCCACTCGTTCTTTCACACTCGTGAACCCCTCTCTAGCCCGAAGGCTCACACAACCGGCCCACCCGGCATCACTTGGCCCACGGCCTTGTACCAGGGGAGGCTCGACAACACCTCCCATCCGACGATTTAAAGAGCGCGTACCAAAACTCGCTATACGCGCCCTGCCACGAAACACCCTTTCGGGGGCCCTACCACAACTACCAATCATATCCATCACACACAAACAACGTTTTCAGGCTCAGCGAACAACCTAGCAGTTCAATGTTCTCAAGCATTCACATTGGTACCATACTGCCCTAAACTACCTAGGAAATACGACATTAACAAGGGATTATCGCCCGGAATCGAATGAAGTAAGGGAGATCATGTTCGGTCCTCACCTTAGCAAAAGAAGAGGGCAAAACCGTGAATTAGCAACCCTATTGACCCGAACGGACATCGGTTCTGAAAAGAGGACGAGAAATCGAGTGAGATAGGCTTTTGAATCGCTTAAATCGGCCTCAGGATGAGCGAGATATGATCGATTGAAAACATCCCACTCAAACCAGCTAAACCGATCTAAACCGGAAATTGAAATTGAAATTGGAATTGAAATTGACTAAATCGAATTAAACCAGTCGGTCAACCCAAACCAGACCCAGTCAAGGATCCGACCCGAATGGGTCAGACCCGACCTGACCCGATCCGACCCGACCAGGACCGGTCAACGGGTCCGGTCAACGGTCAACCGGCGGCGACGGCGGCGGTCAACGGCGGCTCCGGCGGTCAACGGCGGCGGTCAACGGCGGTCGTCAATGGCGGCTCCGGCGGCGGGGCTCCGGCGGGTCTCTGGCGACGGCGGCGGCTCCGGTCGGCGGCGGCGCGTGGCTCTGGCGATCGGCGCGTGAGCTCCGGCGCGTGTCTCCTCCGCCGCGCGTGGATCTCACGCGCACGTGGCTCCTCCGGCGCGTGCGGGCGCGTGCGGCGGCGCGTGGCGGTTGGCTCGGCGGCTCCGGCTTCGTCTCGTCACGACGGTCACGGTGGTGTGCTCGGTTTCTCGGGATTCGGGGTATTTTGAAAGATATAAAAGTTTGAAAACGTTTTCGGGTATCAAAGGCTCAGATCTGGTTCTCGGGGTTACCTGGTGAGATTGGGAAGAAGGAAAAACGTGAATAGTGCTCTGGAAGCTCGAACGTCCTCAGATCCTGACAGGGCTTCGCCGAAAGAAAGAGAAAAATGAGTTTCTGGGGAAAAGGAGGAAGTATTTATAGGGGAGGCTCTGCTGGAAACCCGAGGGTTTTAGAAAAGGAAAGCAGGCTCATGGGCTTGGCTAATGGGCTTGGCCCTATACTCAGAAAAGGAAACGTCCAGATAAGGAAAGAATAGAAGGGGAAAGTGGATTTGGGCTAGCTTTTTGGGCTTTTCTTCCAAAAAATTTTGGGCTTGGGTTTGGGTATGTTACAATTCTCTCCCCCTTGAAAAAGAATTCGTCCCGAATTCGGTGGTGTGCGGTTTCCTGCTCACCTCTGAACTCAAGGGATTCGCTCTATTCGGGGCGTCGAACTAACACACTAGGAAATCCGTTCGGAAGGCACGATGTAAATAAAGAATCAATAGAATAAGGAATAGGGCTACACGAGGTTCGAATCAAAAGAAAAAACCAGCTACGCGAAAACCGCGGAAAGAAAACCAACGAAAAACAAAATCCCAAAAACTCTAACACAAATAACTACGCCTTACTCCCATCAACCCCCACGACCCCCGACTCTAGCCACTCGCTGATCCCGGTGTCCGCAACTCAAGGTCCATGTCTCCTCGGTACAACTGGCCTCCCTCGCTCTCGTCCTCCTCCGGATCTGACTCTGGCTCTGCCTCTGAATCTGAGATGACAATCACTGGGGGCGCTGCTGCCGGCTCCTGACTCGGTGTATCCCACTGCTGATCAAATCCATCCGGTCCCTCCTCCAATCTGTTCTCCTCCCTATCCAACCAGACATACTCTCGCTCCACCCGTACCCGCGGCGTCCCTCGCTCCCACTGCTGATCAAACCCCTCTGGTCCTTCCTCAGGGATGTCCATCTGCTTATCCAACCAGACATACTCTCGGTCCTCCCGTACCTGCTGCATCCCCTGCTCCCACTGCTCCCGCTCGCGGCCCGTGCCCACCTGCTGCCGGGCCTGCTCTGCCCTCTGCTGCTCATACCTCGCTTGCCTACGCTCCAAGGCAGCCCTCTGCTCTGCCAACCGAGCCCGGTCCGCAATCTCCTGCTCCCGATTCAGTCGCAAATCCTCGTCCCAAATGGCCTGCTGCTCGGCCATGACTTGGCGCCGGGTGTCCTCGTCGCTACGACGCCTCTCCCTCATCTTCTGCCGAAACACTGGATCCCTCTGGTTCCTATCCACAGCCTTTGCGTACTTAGCAGCCATCGCAACCAAACTGTACTCTCCGTACTCACTCCCATCCGTCATCCCCTCTCGGATCTCCGGTGCTAGTCCATCCATAAACATGGTCATCAAATGGATCGGGGATCTTGGGTGGGTACAGCCAGCTCGGAACATGAACGCATCCAGGTACTCCTGCACACTCATGCCTGCCACCTGGAAGGGCCGGGGAACGTCCCGGGGAACCTCCTGCGCCCTCCTCGATGTCGACGCCCCTGGTATCCCGTCTGACAGTCTCACTGTCATGAAGCACACACGACTTGGTGGATCGGAATGATCATCTGCCACTACATGCTCCTTCCCCGACCTCTGGACTCGGGGTGCATCCTCTGGCGCAGGTGGGGCTACTACTGGCGTCTTCCGGGGCCGGCCTCTACCCCTCGCTGGTCTCACAACTGTCTCAACCGGAACTGATGCAGACACTAGTCTATCCACTGAATGCCGGGCGGATGACTGGGTGGCGCCGGGAATCTCAACCGATGTCTCAATCGTAAGTCGTCTCCTCTGTCTCCTCGGTGCGTTCCTGCGGGGTGCAACACGTGTGCGCAGAACACTGGTAGAGTTTGGTGCCCAATCGGACCCGGAATCAGAGTGTGAATCGGTGGACATCCTGCATAAGACGAAACTAAGAGAGGTCACAACAGGAGATAATCAGTGATATATTGGTGTTTGAAAGATTTCGCAAAGTATCTGTTTTATAAAAATTTCGCAAACGGTTTTGAAAAAGATTGAAAAATGGGTTTTGGGATAAACGATGAAAGCTTATCTCCCAGGGTAGGACTGGGAGACCTTTAACCTAGGCTCTGATACCAAATTGTAACACCCGTCTCCCGGCATAACCGGAGACGCGGCATTAGGACGCCCGTTGAACCGGATTCGGTCCAACCGGGGCGCCATCTCAACTTGTCCCAGGACCCGGCGCTTCCTTCTTTTGAAAACCACCAACTACGTCACTCGACTGTATCGATCCCGCATTCGGACCTGCAAGAAAACGGGGACAGGAAAGGGGAAAGAGGCCTGAGTAATTGTTTCAAACACAATCACCCAGTGAGGACGGACTTAGGGAGTCCGCTATCCCGCTTACACCACACGACTACGAATCACAAGTCCTAAGCTAATATCATCTTGCAATCAGGCCTGAGGGCTTTCACCACGCAAACTACATCCACTCGTGCTTTCACACTCGTGAACCCCTCTCTAGCCCGAAGGCTCACACAACCGGCCCACCCGGCATCACTTGGCCCACGGCCTTGTACCAGGGGAGGCTCGCCAACACCTCCCATCCGACGATTTAAAGAGCGCGTACCAAAACTCGCTATACGCGCCCTGCCACGAAACACCCTTTCGGGGGCCCTACCACAACTACCAATCATATCCATCACACACAAACAACGTTTTCGGGCTCAGCGAACAACCTAGCAGTTCTACGTTCTCAAGCATTCACATTGGTACCATACTGCCCTAAACTACCTAGGAAAGACGACATTAACAAGGGACTATCGCCCGGAATCGAATGAAGTAAGGGAGATCACGTTCGGTCCTCACCTTAGCCAAAGAAGAGGGCAAAACCGTGAATTAGCAACCCTATTGACCCGAACGGACATCGGTTCTGAAAAGAGGACGAGAAATCGAGTGAGATAGGCTCTTGAATCGCTTAAATCGGCCTCAGGATGAGCGAGATATGATCGATTGAAAACATCCCACTCAAACCAGCTAAACCGATCTAAACCGGGAATTGAAATTGAAATTGGAATTGAAATTGACTAAACCGAATTAAACCAGTCGGTCAACCCAAACCAGACCCGGTCAAGGATCCGACCCGAATGGGTCAGACCCGACCCGACCCGATCCGACCCGACCCGACCCGAATTGGTCAACGGTCAACGGGTGCGGTCAACGGTCAACCGGCGGCGACGGCGGTGGTCAACGGCGGCTCCGGCGGTCAACGGCGGCGGTCAACGGCGGTCAGCGGCGGCGGTCAACGGCGGCGCTCCGGCGGGTCTCCGGCGACGGCGGCGGCTCTGGTCGGTGGCGGCGGCGGCGCGTGGCTCCGGCGATCGGCGCGTGAGCTCCGGCGCGTGTCTCCTCCGCCGCACGTGGATCTCACGCGCCCGTGGCTCCTCCGGCGCGTGCGGCGGAGCGTGGCGGTCGGCTCGGCGGCTCCGGCTTCGTCTCGTCACGACGGTCACGGTGGTGTACTCAGTTTCTCGGGATTCGGGGTATTTTGAAAGATATAAAAGTTTGAAAACGTTTTCGGGTATCAAAGGCTCAGATCTGGTTCTCGGGGTTACCTGGTGAGATTGGGAAGAAGGAAAAACGTGAATAGTGCTCTGTAAGCTCGAACGTCCTCAGATCCCGACAGGGTTTCGCCGAAAGAAAGAGAAAAATGAGTTTCTGGGGAAAAGGAGGCAGTATTTATAGGGGAGGCTCTATACTCAGAAAAGGAAACGTCCAGATAAGGAAAGAATAGAAGGGGAAAGTGGATTTAGGCTGGCTTTTTGGGCTTTTCTTCCAAAAAATTTTGGGCTTGGGTTTGGGTATGTTACACATCAGAACCTCAGGCGCCACGTTATACGGCGTACGCCGCGTACCCACGAAGCCTTCGGTGTCTTGTCCTCACCATACCATATCCCAGACCCGAAATCGCAGATCTTAACCGAATCGTCTCTTAGATCCACCATAATGTTCTCCTGCTTGATGTCCCTGTGAACGACGTTGTATCAGTGACAATGCGGAAGCCCCTGGAGAATCTGTTTAGCGAACGATGCCATCTGTGACGCCGTTTTGATGCCATATTATTCAGCGTACAATGGTGTACTATGCCGGAGAACTGTAGAAGGAGGTTTTGAAGAGTATGCGTGGATGGCTGGTGAGTAGGCTGGTGGGTATTTATGCAGCCGAGAACAGGTGCAACTGAAGAGGGTGAGAAAGCCAGAGGTCTTGAGAAATTGAATGAGAGTGTGGGCGAGGATTAAAAGCAGGAAGGGAGCCGAAAAGGGATTTTCGTAATTAAATGACAACGGTTACGCATAGCCATATTCGTGAGGATGTTGCATCTGCTGAGTTTTGAGACATTGAAGCTGAAAAAAGGCATTAGGTTGAAGATGATATAGTGGGCCAGGAGTTGTTGGTGGGCTTTAACTTTGGTGGGGTAGGTTTAGCAGGAATCAGAATTGAAAGTAAAGAAAACGTGTAGGGTTGATTCACGAAGGGCCCAATTGCTTTTTAAAAAAAGGACACGTGGCACAAGGAGGAAAGAAATGGTTTCCCATTATATATAAGATTATAAAAAGAAAAGCAAAATAAGTAGTTAATTTTTATATCGTCTCTAAGCATATGCCCGCAAAAAACTTATGGCCAGCAATATGTGGTGTTAGTGGTTGACCAACCGGCCATGTGGTCATCCAAGATGACGAGCACTTTGCTAACTTGCTCTCGAAGTGAGGATCGGTACAAATCGCTTCAAACCGTCCCAAACATCGGTCGACAAGTAACCAGGCTGAGCATCATCGCCGCAAATCCTCCATCGTTTGTTCTTCAATCCGAGACGGTATCGTTAAGCCGAAGCATATTTTTTTTGTAGAATTGGATCTTGAATACCTCATGGTGCACTAGATCCCAATGCCACTTTTCTAAAATTAAAATAATTGTAAGTTATAAGAAAATAAATTAAAAAGCAAAAAAAAAGATTAAAAGTATGAAAAAACAAAAACAAATACCGCGAAACATTTAAACTATGTCTTTCTAGTATCATATGTGGTCTGACTTCAGTTCGCATGAGACTCTCTAAAATAGTCTTTAATTGTATCAGAGATGCTTCAACCGATACAATTATCGACCAAAAATCTGAAATTTTTAAAAATTAAAAATATATATAATAAATAATATTTATTATAAATAAATTATAAATTAAATTGCTCTTACCAAAACGAGTTTGGTGGACGATGGGGATGTAGTCTTGATATGCTCAAAGTTTAATTCTCTAAGTTACACTGCAAGTGCACATGCAAATATAGTATGTAGGGGTCGACCACAGAGACTCAAGAAATCTTACGATAGACTATGGAATTTCGAGTTAAGCTAGGCGATGTAAATCAAGAGGAATAAACTAAACGATGGAAATAAATCAGTAGGCAAATTGGTTTGTTTTCATATACTAAAAGCGCTAGGTCAATGGCGTTCTCAGGAAATCATGCCATGCATATTAAATATCAGTCAATATCGAATTAAAGACCATTCTAGAACTCAAACACAGATATAGAACTAACCAACTTTCTTTGCGATAATTCACTAAGTCTAAATCCTAGAAATCCAATTTTCTTTGCAATTCCTAACAGATTAAATTAGCATTGGGTGCAAGTTCGATTAGTTAACAATTCAATCAAATTTCTTGGCAGATAATTAGATTGCTCAACCTAAATAGATCATATTCTAAATTACACTTTTGTGTCAATTTATAAACTCTAGATCTAGATTCCAATTGATCAGGTTAGAAACTAGTGTTAAGTGCAATTCAGGTTGAAGAACTAACAAGTTATGAATCTTTAACTGATTAATTTAATCTAGCAAGTCATGAAAACCCTATGAGAATCCCTAAACATAACATTGAATCTACTCAGACATGATCAATGAAACATAAATCATAATATGAATAAATTGCATTAAAGAAAGAGTAGATAATGAAAAGGGGTTCGAAATCTTCTCCAAAAAGCAGTACAAAGAACAAACCAGCCCCAAGCTCTCAAGAACTCTATCTAGCTAAAAGTATGAATGTGTAGAACAAAACAAAACACCAAAAACCCTAATATAAAGTGTATAACATGTCTTGGGTCTCTTTTGTAAATACTGGAACTTCAAGGTCAAAACTATAATTCTTGAATTCTTCATTAATGCGCTGGAAATTGCGATCTGGGAGCTGTGTCGATCGACGCAAGTGTGCATCGGTCGACGCTCAGTTCGAACTCAGATGGTGATTTCTTCTCACCACAGCTTCATCCCCAAATCTTGCCCAAAAACCTCCAATATCTTCCAAAGTCCTTCAAATGTATGCAATCCTAAATAACACCTGAAAAGTCTCGAAAGACACTACAAAAGACTCTAATATATACTTATATCATTGATTAAAACAGGTAAAAACCATGATATATCAAGGTTTGGCAAAAACTCCCGGCCCCGGCTGCGTAAGGAGCTGCTCGACCGCCATTGCGCATAGCCGCATAGGTATCAGATGAATCAGCGGGATATAGAGCGGCTGGCTCTATGGGAGGTGGCTGTGGAGTAGGAGGTATGGGGGAGGCAGCGGCGCGGTAGGTGCTGCAGACAAAGGAGATGAGGTAACGGTCCGGGAAACGGACTCCATCGCAGAAGATGACATATCTCTACTCGATCTCACCCAGTAATGCGTCTCTATAAAACAATGTAATGTCGCTTATTACGACCAGCCATCTACACAAAAATTATGGGCAAATTAACAAACTAATCAATCAACCTAATTTAATTTCAAATTTAATTTAATTATATCATTCCATACTTAATCTATCTAATTTATTTAATTATATATATTAAATAGAATTTATACATATATAATACATATATATATTATAACTTATATATAATATAATATAACATAAATATACATATATATACCTCACACTCGCGGTGATGGAGTTGGGTCACTGGAGGGGGTAGGTCGCCGAACGGTCTTGGGTCGCCGGAGGAGAAGCTCGCTGGCGGTCGATCGAGGGAGGAGACATAAGAAGCGCCGACGGTCGAGTGAGGAGAGAGAAGAGGAGACACCGCGTGTGGAAGAAGCACCAGCAGTGGAACTCGCCGGAGGAAGAGAAGCAAGCGCAGGCGGAGAAGAGGACTCACCGGAGGATAACAAATCGCGTGGAGGTCGTCAAAGGAGGTGGATTCGCAGAAGAAAAGAGAGAAGAAGAAAGGTCTTTGAAAGTTAATCTATACTATTAAAACAGAAGTACATTTTAGAAACTGACATTAGTTTTTCATTTAATTACAAGGTTTGCCACTCAATTTATTTGTTACATTCTAAAATTTATTAAGGGTAAAATGTCTTTTTAATATTTCCTAAAATAATGGTTTAGTGAAGATTTTCATGAGATTCCATCAACATTTAAATAAAAAATATATATAAAAATTAAAAAAATATGTTTATTTCTATATCTAAAATTTTAATTAATGCATTCAAATTATGTTGTAATCTATTTCCAAGATATTGTTATTTATTTATTTATCATCATTAAATCACGTAATGATAATATATTAATACTTAATATTACTAAAAACTTAATAATAAAAAAATATTGATAACAAATCATAATATTATTAAAATTTGGTAAACTATAATATTTTTAAAAATATCTACAGTGTATATTTACTAATAAGGCAAACGACAAATAAATAGTAAATATAGCAATCTTATCGTTTACATTTATTTAGCCATCTTATATAAATATATTTACTATTATGGAAAACGATATTAATCTCTGATTTAAATATTAAATAATAAATCTAGCCATCTTATATGACTTTTATATATAAACATTATTTACTAACTAAAATTTTTCAAAACCTCCAGCCGTCCTTCTCAAAGGTCCACTTATACGACTCACTATAATATATTTTTTTTAAATAACCAAAACTAAATTTATTAAGAAATGTTGAAAATAATAATTATATTTTCCCTTAAGTTGGATATTGACTTTAATCATAATTTTTACAATTAATGGATTTCACTAAATTTGTAGCCATAGCTTTCGTATATTTTAATTTTGAAAATGTGAAAATATCATCATAATATCTAAACAATAACTAAACAATATATTAAGTTACTTAAAATTAGGAATGTATTTGGCCATCAATAAACAAAACCAACCAATTAAATATATAACTATATATTTTTAATATGTTTTCCGAAAATATCTTTTAAGAGTATATTTTAAATCGTAATCTTATCAACCCTAAACCAATCCTCACCTATAAACATTATTTATGTATCAATTTTCTCCCAACTATTTATCATTCGTATTTCTATATTGATCCTCTATCTCCTATTTAAATTTTTGTTAATACTTTTTGTCATTGGTTTGGATGTTTTTACAGGTTGGTTATCTTGGTGAAGCTTATTATCCTCTCTTTTTTTCCTCAGTAGCAATCATGGCTGATGAAATAATAAGATGAATGAGGTCTAGGACGGATAAAAAGTATGTTGTTTCTTTATCTTCTTTTTTTGTGTGTCTACAAAGGATCCTTTCATATCTTGAAGTTTTTGAAGGTTTTTTGCTTTGGCTTGATAAATCATGATTGTGTGGTTTTTATTTTCTTTGGTCATCCTTAGCTCGCATCCTTTGATCCAACCAAGAAGATGAAGAATAAAGTTGTATTCAGGATCATATCAAGGACTCAACAGAGTCCCAAGCGGAGAAATCTGACTCATTTCTTGGTATGTTGAATAGTCTATGTGCTGTGAAATATATGTGCTGTGAAATAAATCTGCTTCTCTTCATCAGTTTTTTGCCTAATTTTTTTTCCATAAAGCTAATGATGGTCTTGAGAGTTCATTTACTGGATTGAAGGAGAAGAAGTCAGTGTGTGTTTGACATTTTTTGTCTTATGAGTTTTAAAATCTTTTAAACTTGTGTTTTGATGATTTTGTGGTTCACATTATTTTTGTTTTGATGATTAGGTTGAATCACGCTCATTAAGTGAAGAAAGTGCTGATCATGCATAGGATTTGGATGGTATTTTAAAATTACTTTCTTTTATAATTAACTGTTTTTAGCGGTAAGATTTTTTTCATGTTTAAACCTTATAGATGATATATTTCAGAGCATGCTAATGATGACGGCGAGGGGGAGGGAATTGTTTTGCAGCAGCAACGTTATTCCTGGGAGGAAAGCGATAGGGATTACAAATATGATGAGGTAAGTATATCTTTTGATATTGCTTGCATTAAACCATAGTTTTTATGGTGTCATTTGCTTATGAAAAAACATACAACTAATTTGGAGGACTCTTTTCTTTAGTCAATGTATCATTCTCAAAAATCTCCTTCTGCTTGTTTTTGATGACATGATTTATATTTGCAGCTGCTTGGTAGAGTCTTTACCAAGCAATTACTGTAAAACATGAACACATCATAATAATATGTCAAATCACTGATAAGTTTGTTTCTTGAAAACAATTTTTCCTATTTGTAGTATTTCTCTCGAAGTAAAGCATAAGCAAATTTAGCTACAGCACAAGCCACATCCAAGTGATTCACCATGTTATCTCCATCGAGATGAGCGATGGCGGATGACTTTCCAAGTAGGAACCCAACTCTAAATTTAAGGATGTGTATAAAAAACAGGACCGATCAAGAAGATGTTGTGGTGCGGTAATGTCTAGAGTGATAATGGAATATTGTTAGATATGAATCAGCCTCCTTGTATGTGAATTAGTGTTAACAAGAACTTCAAGAACTTCAAGAACCATAATAACTTAAATGAAAAAGGACTTATTCTAGTGATATTTTGTTTATTAGATCAAAATATGGAGTGAATGAGATATGCAGAGATCAGTGGAACTGGGCTAACAACAATCCAAGGGCTTTCGAGGGAAAAAAAAAAACCTTGACCCTTTTTTCTTAAAGCTTTTTTTTTCACCACTCAACATAAAGCAAATGAATATATAGATGTGGTTTTATTTTCCTACATCTATTTTGTTACTCTCTTCCAAAAAAACAATATTGTATTAAACGAGTCTTCTTCCCGTTTATAAGAAATTCCGTCAAAAATATTGTATTGAACGAGTCTTCTTTCGGTTAATAAGACATCTTTGTATTTTGTATTAAAATTTTAAAAAATAAAATTTATAAAGAAATCCAAACAGATTTAAATAGGTATGTGTTATTTATGTTGAGTTTAAATGAACGGTATAAATGAGAGGTCTAAGCGGGTTGGGTATATTTGTTTTAGCATCACTATGTTAATCCATTTTTTTTTAAAGCACCAAAAGTAAATGTTTTTGCAAGTTGAAAAATTATCTTAAATAATTGGGGGGAGAGGGGGGTATTAGATTCAGTCGGTAAAAATGTATAGAAAATATACATTTAAATATTCTGTATTTTTCTTTAAATTAAAATTTATAAATAAACCTAAACATATTTAAATAAGCATGTGTTACTTCTGACGGGTTTAAATGAGCATGTTTAAATGAGTCTTAAATATAAACGAGTCTAAACAGGCCGAGTCTGTCGGGTCTGTCCGTTTTAACATCTCTATCTGAACCCCAATATAATTATAAAAAGCAAAACCAAAAAATATATTTTACTAAATATTTTTTGCAAGAAGAAAAATTGTCTATTAGATTCAATCAAAGTAAACATTTATAGAGAAATATACAAAGTTAAATTTCTGTATTTTGTATTAAAATTTAAAAATTAAATTTATAAACTTACATAAACGGATTTAAATAGGCATATATTATTTCTAATGGGTTTAAACAGACATATCTAAATGAGTCTTAATTATAAATGGGTCTAAAAATGCCGATAATGCCCCTTTTTACATCTTTATGTGAAACTAAATTAAAATTTAAAAGCAATACCCCAAAAATAAATGTTTTACTAAATAATTTTTGCATGAAGAAAATTTAGTCAAAAGAATTATTATGCGTTAGATCTAAAAACTAGATAAAATCTTTGTTAGTCAAAAAAAAATAATTAAAAATAAACAGTAGTATAAAACCAACAAAACGAAAATAAAAAACAAAAAAAACAAAAAGAACAAACAAAAAAATCATCAAAATAATACTCTGCACTTAGTGCAGATCAATAGTAATGTTTTTATATTCGTCACTAATTCATTGCGATATAGGAACAAAATAGTGACAATATATCCCCGGCGTGCAAAATTTTTTTTTTATTATGCGACAAAATAACGATGAATATTTAATCTTCATTGTACACGTGTTATCGCGTGTACGACAAAGAACATATAGTAGTTTAATCGATTCTATTAAGTGACGATTTTACGACAAATGTATGGTATACGTGTTGGCGTACACGTATACCATACCTTTGTATCTGACTTCTTCTCTTAGACAACTTAACAATATCAGTATTTCTAATCTTCCAAAGTAAAAGGGTCAATTTATAGCGTGAATGGTATGGCTAGTCCCCGACCTACTATTGCATGTGAATAACTACACAAATTCTAGACGACTGGAGTCCTTCCGTCTTCATCAACAGTTCCTTCCCACTATTTCCAGCCAAATTCTCAACATACACAGAACGAAATAAATCGAATTTCAAGACTGAAAAACTAAACAAAAGAACACAGAAGAAGCACCGAAGAGGAAATTTTGAGGAAAGTCGTCCCTAGTGAAAGTATCAATGTGGCTGCTTGTTGCCAAAACGATGACCGGAGAAGTGGAAAACAGAGAGAAAGCTTTCATCTTTTGTTTTTTATCCTTTCATCTGAGTTCGAGAGAGTATAAATTGTTGGAAAGTTTAGTGTCTCCTGGTTCAATTCTCAGATTAGTTGAACCTACTAAACATGCAGATCTAGGTTCTCTTGCTAGAAACATAAAGAGGATCTCACCTTATACCTGTTTATTGCAGCGGAAAGAGAGAACAGGTCAGAGATCAGCAGAACCACCAAGGGATGGATCCTCCAAAGGCTCACACACGCACACCAAGCAGGAAGAAGGCTGCTAGACCAAGGAAGAGGAGGCACAGGGAGAGAGAGAGATCGCGGCTGGGGGCTTAGGGTTCGAGGAAAAATCAGACTTACGTTTTATTTATAAAACTTGTCTGGTTCCTTTTGGGCTTTTGGGCCCAAATTCCAATCTGATCAAATCCCTTGGATTTAATCAGACCCATTAATCTCTCTCTAAGTACGATAAATGCCTAGCACTTTTACCGTACTTCTGCTAAGCCGTTCCTATACATTTTCCTGTTAGCTTAGGCGTGTGACCCATATGGGATCATATAATAAAGGCAATAAGTCCAATACTTATAGATCATGAGCGGACTCTAGCAAGCCATCACGACCCCAGTATTATATGACTTATGTCTGATCATTGACATACTCTTACTTTCTAGAGACAGTACCGAGATTACTGGACACAATTCCAACAATCTCCCACTTGTACTGGAATCTCTGTATTCATAATCCTTTTATCTCAATATCTCGATTATTCATAAGGCAAGATTAGTGTCATCCTTATAAAGCCTAATCTTGTTCATCGGACTCTGATTTGATACCGACAATCCAAACGACTCGGGAAAGTCCGTTTGAGCATGGCCATGCATCTTCCAGTATTCAAATCTCCGATTGGCCTAGAGATATTCACTCCATTTATATTGGAGGGACAAATTCCGTCTTGTTCCATCACTGTAAACTACTCATTTCATAATGTACCCAAACAAGGTCCTTATAACTATCGCAGAACGACAGCGTTAGACAATGATCAAAGTGCATCAGTCCATGTGCAGTCACATGCATGCGAACTCAGGTCTAAGGACTATACTCTATAGTCGTAGTAAGAATCTCTTATGACACAGATATAAATATCCTGAAGAGTTCTTATAAGCGGGTCTTGTCCGGCCGTATGTACCCAACATACACCTATGTACTGACTTTGATGCCGTGCATTTATGACACATGAAACTTGGTCATAAGTCACATACCAATCTAGTCTCACACGGTTGTTGGTGTTCCAATTTCAACAACCTTCGACTAGGGACAGGATGATGTAAGCCATCTATCAAATATAGGGTCTCATGATCAAGCTAAATGACTTTGATGACTCAAGATCAAGTCACTTACTTCGATGACCTATAAAATGGTTTATATCATTTTGGAACGATTATTTCATCACAGTTAAAATAATCTTGAAATAATAATTTCTTTAAACATCATAAAATGTTTTACAAGAACATATCAAATAACTAAATAAAGCCCTTTAATAACTCCCACTGAAATTAAGACTACATCTTAATTTCACTTATCCTACAGCTACAGTCCGTGACTCGTGCTTAGGTCTAAGGAGTGGCTTCGTTAATAGACTAGCAACGTTCTCATTTATTGAAACTTGCTGATCTACTTAACATCTCTGTCATTTATCTCATGGAATAGGTTATACCTATCCTCAAAATGTTTGGATCTTTGATGTGCAGCTAGTCTCATCTATGATGGGAATCACATCAAGTTCAGTGATGAACTCTTCTTTCCAAACAACCTCCTTCGCCGCTTCCCAAGCTGCGAAACATTCAGTTTAAGTCATGGAGTCAGCAACAGTGCCGTGCACCGCCAGACAAACACAAGATATAACCGGACTGTGACCGGAAATCATCTTTGTCTGTTGGAAACTTGCCTTTCAGACTCTATCGACTTTTAGCACCTCACTTTCTCCGTAAATCAAGAATTTTCCTTGGTATTCCTCAAATACTTTAGGATATTCTTTACGGCAATCCATTGATTCTTTGCTGGATTTGACTGGTCTTTACTTGTCTTGCTTAACATTAAAACAACATCAAACAAGTACATTTCATGGCATACATGGTAGATCCAATTGCCGACGCATATGGAATCCTATCCATGCATTCAAGCTCAGCAGTTATCGTAGGACACTGCTTCTTGCTTAACGTAATGCCATGTGACATTGGCATAAAACCCTTCTTGGAATGCTGAAACCGTGTAGGACTTTGTCAATTTAAGAATCCTGACTTTGTCCTACCAGCTCTTTTGGATCTCTGTCTTTAGATCCAAAATCCAAGAACTACGTGGTTTTACCCATGTCAATCATAAAACCAACTCCCAAGCCAGTCCTCTACCGACTGCAGCATTGGGACGTTATTTCCGAGAATCAGTATGTCATCGACATACAATGTGAGAAATGCAATATCGCTCCCATTTATCTATTAGTAAACGCATAGTTCCATTTCGTTCCTGTTCAAGTCAAAACCTTGACTACTTCAACAGAACGAAGATTCCAATTCCGATATGTTTGCTTCCATCCATGAATGGATCGATGAAGCCAACTTACACAAAATGTAATTTTTCGGAGTCCGGGCTCACTTTCGCTTCTTTAAATTTCGCAGATTCGTCGCTTTCAATGATCATCAGATCATGCGAACTTTCAATGATCATCAGGTTCAACTAATGACGAGAAATCACTCTCGTATTAGTGACTGATTCTTTCATATCTGCGAACTTCAGGCTCTACAGGTGTAGATTCTACAAAAATTCTTAAATCCATCCGTTGCTCTCCCTCAACAGGTTGAGAAGCCTCCTGTATATCTCGAATTCCTTCGAGTTATACTTTTACTCCCACTGTTCTTCTTGGAAAGTAACTTCCCTTTTTAGAAAACAGAATGGACGTATACTCCCACTGTTCTTCTTGGAAAGTAACTTCCCTTCTTAGAAAACAGAATGGACGTATACTCCCACTGTTCTTCTTGGAAAGTAACTTCCCTTCTTAGAAAACAGAATGGACGTAAAAGTAACAAGCCTTGGTTTCCCTAGGACAACCAGTAAAGTAGCACAACTACAAATACTCAGTAAAGACGAATTTGGATCGATTCCAATCTACATTTACGTGGTGTCTTTCAACTGATATTGGTGGAACTGTTTCAGCGTAAACTTAGATATTTCTTGAGCGTTATTCTTAAAAAAAAAAAATATCATGGAAGATTCGTGTGACTCATCTTTAATCATTTCTAATTAGATCTGATTCTTTCTCACAGAAAACCCCTCTAGGTTTTTCAGGAGAATTGAGCTGTGAAACGACTTCACACTCATTCAGATGATCACACCATTAATGACTCAAGTATTCTCACTCTTGATCTAATCCAGAGTCTTAATACTTTTGTCACTCAGATTCTATACTTCATTCTGTAACTCTTTCGACCATGTCAAAGAATTCCGACTTGTGTCTCATCAAATGAACACAGTCTTACTCACTGAAATAATCAGTAGAGACAATGAAGTACAGGAAATTTTTCTCTGGCATTACTGCCCATCGGACCGCATACATGAGTATGTTCAATCTCCGATAAGCCTTTGGGCCTTTCTCTAGCTTGGCTAAGATAGGCCCTTTTGTCTTTTGGTCTAGTAAGCAGAATTCAAGTCTCATAAGATATCCGATCAAATGAGCCCAAAAGTCCATAACTATGGGGTTTCTGAATCCGACTTACTCTATGTGACCAAGACATTTATGCCAAGAAAAATCAGGTTTAATTCATCAGATTTAAACCAATTCGGTATTTATGTTACATTTAGGCACACTTTGGTTTAAGATATAAAACCCATTCCTTGAATAGGGTGCTACAATTAATATTTCATTAAGATCAAAAGAACAATACTTGTCTTTTATCAAAAAATGAAAAACATTCAAATTCTTACAAGAAAATGAAAGACAACTCTGCTTAAAGCAGGTACATTGTAGCAATTACTTAATACAAAACCAAGCCTCGAAGGCATCTACAAGTGAAAACCCTACGGCTGAGGCAGCATCCATAGCTCCTTCCAGACATGTAGTTCCACTTGTCCTTCCTTCAACGTTCTACTGTTGCTTAGGCTCTGCATATTATCACAAATATCAGTGCCACAACCAGTATCCAATACCTATAAGGTAGAACTTGAAGTAATAACATGAATACCTGAGGAAGTAGTCTCATACATCAACTTCAACTCCTCATCATCTTCCATGAATTTAATGCAATCTCTCTTCCAATGCCCTGTCTCTTTACAGTAGCAGCACTTACCAACGTAAGAGGTATCTGACTTGGGCTCAGAAGACACACACTTGCCATGATTCAAAATCTGGACAACTTTGTCTTCACCCTTGTCAGCATTAGGTTTAGTAAACCTACCCTTCTCCTTCATGAGATTATTCAGGGTACTCTTCACGTTTGGCTCAACTGTCTTGAGCATATCATGCAGTTCAGTCAGCGTCTTCGTTAAGCCTTTCTTGATATAGTTCCTTCTGAACTTATCATAGCTTGACGGCAGTGACTGCAGAATGATTTCAGTTGCCAATTCTTGGCTAACTGGATAATCCAGTTTCCTCAGGTTATCAATATAACCTATCATTTTACTGATATGAGGACTTACTGGATGATCATTTGGTAGCTTGCAGCTAGTGAGAGACTTAACCAACTGGTATCTCTCCACTCTCATCTGCTCCTGAAATTTCAATTTCAGGCTGCTAATCATCTCTATTGGCGACTCCATGTTCTCATATTGCTTTCGCAAGTCTGAGTCCATGGTAGCCAATATCAGACCACGCACATCTACCGCATCATTATAATGCTTATTCCAAGCATCATACACTGCATGGGAGGCATTGGACCCGATCCTCACGGGGAGAGCTCTCTCAAGAACATAGTCCTTTCTCTCCTGCCTGAGGACTAGCCTCAGGTTCCGCGACCAAGTCAAGAAATTTGATCCGTTCAGCTTGTCCTTCTCAAGGACAGACCGGATCGAGAAAGTGTTTTGATTGTTTGTGCTAGTCATAACTGAAATGTAAGATAAAAGGATTTTAGTTAATATGTTCAATATGACTAATCTCGTATTATACTTAATATGATTAATCACGCATTATATTCAATAACATCAGTTACCCTCAATAGAATATAATGATTCCAAGATCCACATATAACTAAGATCAAAGTGGGCCACTGGCCGTCACCCAATCTTAGCTTATATCGGTAAGCCCTATATCGGCTAATTATATCCGTGATATAACTCTTGGTTGTGAATCTGGGCCCGAGGCCCAATCCACTCTGATGTCTCAAGGCCCGGGACTCCCGATGGCCTAGTCAAGAAACCAGACTATACAGTCATGTAATCATTAATGTCTGGGACTCCCAATGACATTTATGAATCACAAACCGTCTTACCCACGCAAAAGTAGACACCCTCACACTGTAAGGCCATGAGTACAATTGAATGGGCTTCGACAGCTGACACAGCCTGGACAAGACATCCAACGCTTGATATTATTTGAGGTTCGTAGGTTTATTTTAAAATTTCATTCCCAATATAGAAGATTACTATTTTGGAAACTTTCCATTTTTGGAAACCTACTATTTTTGGAAACTTTCTAAAATTGGAAACTTTCTAAAACCGGAAACTTTCTAACTTTAGAAATTTCTTGAAATCCAAAACATGCAAATTCAGAAACTTCTATTTTAAGAAACTTTCTAATTTCAAAATTTCGGAAACTTATTAATTTAAAATCGATTTTAAAATTTTATAAAATAAATTTTAAATTAATTCTGAAGAAAAGACTCAAATAATTGGCCCAATTGTTTTAACTTCTTGGCCCGAGGCCCAAGAATTGGTCTATGTCCAAGACATAACCCAATTGCCCAATTAGATGACATAACCGGTCTGGTTCATTAAAATTGGTCTAACCAAAGTTAATTACTACGATGACCACAATTGTCAACCGGTTATTTACTAAACCGGATTTTCTCAATTTATTTGGTCCAACCAAATCAAATTAGAAAATCCTGGTTTAGGCACTAAATCCAATAATTTTACGATATTGGATTTCTTATCCCGGTTTAACCAGAGCTTAATAAATTTATTAAGTCTGTTTATTAAACCGTGACGTTTTAAGTTTTAATCAAATTAAACCGAGCCAAAACCCTAACCGCATCGATCCTGCATCGATCGATGCTCTCACGCGTGCACAGACGGTTATCAGGTTTGGCCGAGAGATTCTCGCGAGATCCATGCGATCGTTTGATCGATCCATGCGATCGCGGTCGATCTCTCGCGGTTGCATCGACCGATCCATGCGATCGCATCGATCGATGCATCGCGATCTCAGCCGATGCAAAATTCAGTTTAGGGTTTCGATTTTAAGTTTCTTAAGTGTTTTCTCATCAAATTCAAGCACAGATTGATTCAAACACTTCTAAACAACCTAAACATGATTCTAACAAGAGATCCTAACAGAACCAATGGCTCTGATACCACTGTTGGAAAGTTTAGTGTCTCCTGGTTCAATTCTCAGATTAGTTGAACCTACTAAACATGCAGATCTAGGTTCTCTTGCTAGAAACATAAAGAGGATCTCACCTTATACCTGTTTATTGCAGCGGAAAGAGAGAACAGGTCAGAGATCAGCAGAACCACCAAGGGATGGATCCTCCAAAGGCTCACACACGCACACCAAGCAGGAAGAAGGCTGCTAGACCAAGGAAGAGGAGGCGCAGGGAGAGAGAGAGAGATCGCGGCTGGGGGCTTAGGGTTCGAGGAAAAATCAGACTTAAGTTTTATTTATAAAACTTGTCTGGTTCCTTTTGGGCTTTTGGGCCCAAATTCCAATCTGATCAAATCCCTTGGATTTAATCAGACCCATTAATCTCTCTCTAAGTACGATAAATGCCTAGCACTTTTACCGTACTTCTGCTAAGCCGTTCCTATACATTTTCCTGTTAGCTTAGGCGTGTGACCCATATGAGATCATATAATAAAGGCAATAAGTCCAAGACTTATAGATCATGAGCGGACTCTAGCAAGTCATCACGATCCCCAGTATTATATGACTTATGTCTGATCATTGACATACTCTTACTTTCTAGAGACAGTACCGAGATTACTGGACACAATTCCAACATAAATAACTGATGGGCTATGATCGTTACTACCACTTGAATCACTTTGAGTTCAGCTACCACACGAGTTCTGGACTTCAGCTCTGCATTCTTATTTATATGATTTTTTTTATTGTCGCTGTAATCTCTCTTTCTCTGACTCATCTTGTATCAAAATAATTGAAGGGTTAAGTCGTTTTCTTGGATCATTTAAAACAGTAGCAGAGTGACCCATCTTTTCTGTTCCTTCGTCCACTTGTTAAAAGCCATTGATATGAGTGGTAACTCTACACGCTTCTGGACAGACAACTGGTCACCGTTCGGCACGCTCAAATCATTCCTTAATCAAGCTCGACATAGGAGATTAGGTGTTGAGGAGAATGCTCTTCTGTCTAGCCTTCACTCAAATGGAAATTGGTCCCTGCCTTCTCCAAGATCAGATTCGGAGGTCGATTTACATGCTTATCTATCCACTCTTTCTCTTGGCGAAGCTATGGATTATTACGAGTGGGAAATAGATGGGAAAGTCAGTCACAAATATTCAAGTGGAGTCATCTATGATAAACTTAGAGGTGAGATAGAGACAGTACCGTGGTTTAAGGCAGTCTGGATCAAGGGAGGTATTCCGAAACATGGATTCCTAGTCTGGCTATTCACGTTAAACAGGAATCCGACTAGGGATCGTTTATTGAGCTGGGGTTTGGGCACAGACGCTCTTTGTTTGCTATGTAACTTGGATAATGAAAGTAGGAACCATATTCTCTTTGAATGTGACTACACTTGGAGTATTTGGTCTTCTTTTGCAGCCAAGTTCTCGTTTATACCTGTGCGATCATGGGAGGGAACATTACATCAGATGCTACACCTTCCTGGAAATAAATTCAAAAAAAGAGTGATCTTAATTACCTGGCAGGCAACAGTCTACTGGGTTTGGACTGAAAGAAACGGAAGACTCCACAGAGGGACTTTCAGACCTGTAGAAGTGATCATAAGGCTGATTAAAAGGCAGGTTAAGGAGAGGATAATGAGTTTCAGGCATCTAAATCCCGTGCTCTCTTCGCACCTGCTCCGTGAATGGATGGAGACTAGAAGCGATATCGAGGTTGATGGATTAACTCTCCCCACTTGATCCTACCGTTCACGATCTCCCTGGGAATCGTCGAAGCAAATTACAGAAACGTTTGGCAAGCGTTTCTGTTTCTTACCCTTGATTTGGGCTCAACTGGGCCTAAATTTCATCAATTCATCTATGGTTCAAAGTTAGATCATTTGTGTCTTAAAAACATTATGGGCCTTGCTCATTTAACTAGCTCTTGGGCTTGTAATCTTTTTTTATTTCTCTGCAATTTCAATATGAAAACCCTTTTTTCAAAAAAAAAAAAAAAAAAAAAAAACATTTCAGCAAACAAAATATATTTACATGATTAAAAATCTCCAGCAAAAAGTCTAATTTGTATGTCTCCTTCTTATAAACGAATCAAAAGTGTCCGACAAAATGCAGACTTATAAGATTTTCTTCTCCTTGTTGTAACTGAATAGCCAAAATTTGAACTTTAAATGTGAAGAAAAGAAAGACCAAGAAAAAGGAAAAATGTGCGCATCCAGGGAATCGAACCCTGGTCAGTACCGTGGGAGGGTACTATGATACCACTACACCAGATGCGCTTTTGTTTACTTGATCATTATGCATCTATATATTTTATGAGGAATAAAGTAATATGATAACTTATGTTGCATGAATACTACGTGTGAGGATTGTTTCCTGTTTTTGAAACAGAAACACAGTGAAAACTAGGGCTGAGATTATTATTCGGGATCCGGATCCGATCCGTTATCCGCTCCGGATCCGCTTCGAAAAAGCGGATATCCGGGGTGCCGGATCCGGATCCGGATAGTAAAATCACGGATCCGTTGGAACCGGATCCGGATAATAGAAATTTTTAGAACCGGATATCCGCTATCCGTTTATATTTTATTAGAATTTTTTTTTATTATATATGTTATAGTAAACATCTTGATATATTACTCGTTTTCTATGCCAAGATAGATCATAGATCTTCCGGTTTGTTACAAATGTATAGTTTGATGCTGAGATAATGGATATGTACAAATGAGTGCTTAAGCTGAGTTTTTTCCAGTCATATAAATACATATGCAATTAATACATAAGTTAAGTTGTTTATATTATTGTTCTTTAAACTGATTGTATAGCTTTTCTTTTTTTTAGTCTTAATGCAGAAGATAGACATGGACTTGAAGGTACAACTTCATTTGCTTTTTTTTTATCTTATGTTACTTGATCTTTTGTTAGTTAAACTATTTTCTTTATATCTTTCATAATGATCTTTTGCTACTATATAGTCACATATGATCTTTTGCTATTATATTTTTGTGTGAAATATGTAAATTCTAAAAAATTTAGTTAAATTTCATATCGGATCCGGATATCCGTGGACAAACGGATCCGGATCCGGATAGTTATATTGCATATCCGGTGGAACCGGATCCGGATCCAGATATCTCAAAAAAGCCGGATATCCGGATCCGTCCCAGGCCTAGTGAAAACGCCTCGAAATATAATGGAAACGACGTATCCGTTTTTAGAAACGTTAATTCTTTTTTTTGAAAACTATGTTTTCTTTTTTAAAATGTAATCATAAATAGTTTATAAATGTAAAAGTTTAGTTGACAATTTGTAGATTGTTTTTTTTTTTAAACTTAATTTGTATAAGCAATATAAAGCGTTTTGCCATAAATAATTATAGCAGTATAAAAACTAATAAAAATATAAAGAAAAAACAATTTTATCAGTTTTCTTTTATCAAAGTCGATTATTTTAGAATTAAATCAAAATGATTCACGGTTATAGACTTTTATTCCAACTAATATTTGATTACCCATTCGAAATTCACTTGTTCTTTTATGTACTAACATGCTAATAAATAATCTTTCTATTTAGTGATAATGTTCAATTACTTATTTGTCATATATATATTTGAAACTTCTTTACTAAATTAGTGTTTTCATTATCTTGGTTTTGCTATTGATCGGAATAGTGCATGAACGAGAGGCACATATTAGTGTGAGGATAAAGCTGCAAACTAATTAAAGCATAGTTAAGAATCAGTTAAGACATTGTATGATTGAGAAAGTCATGCCTTTCTTGAGGGTTAGAGAATACAAACTTTACTATTGGGACCCATATTACCACACAATTATCCTTCTTCCCTTTTCAGCAAAAATAAAATAAAAATATACAAACAATTTGACACACACTCAACGCTTATAGAAAAGAAAAAAAATGTGGTATATATGTAATATGATTTACACAATCTACGTTTAGGAGTATATGGTTTATTTGTATTACTAGAAGAACAGGGATATAAGTATACTTATCAAGAACTAACAGACTTATTTTATACTGATTAGTGGATGAATCAATACACACATGCATCCATAGAAATGTATGTGTTGGTAAGATAATATTGTGTAACACTTAGCCTTTGGGAGATCAACCATGTTTTTACCCGCTTGGAGAACTATAGCTTCGTTGAATCCATTTTTTTGACTAAGCTTTGTTGAATCCATTTGCTAATCCACAAGATAATCCAATCAAGAAAGATTTATGCGGTAGATTGAAATGGCGATTGAGAATTTAGTTAATGTTTTTGTTTTTCTTAAATCTCTTTTTACATTGCTTCTTCGGGAAAGCAATGATAATCTGCTGCTGTTTTTATCATCCATCTATTTTACTGAGCTTTCTTTTTGATCAAGTTTGGTGCTGACTTTAATTTGAAGAGTAAAAAAAAGAAAAGAGGTGTGTATATCACTCTACGAAATGAACACGTATCTAGAACGTAGGAATAACATGACTCTGAATTGTGCATGCATCAATGGTCTCTTACATGCATAGAAAACCAAGAGTATAGCCACTTGTACCATTACCTCCAAGTATGCAACACCTGTTATCAGTGGCGGAGCCACTTAAGTGGTAGGGTGGGCAGTTGTCCCGGGTAAATTTATATATTTAACACAATCGTTAGCAAAATGGTCAAATAACCTCTGATTTAATTGGTATTTGCCCCTGTTCAAAAAATGTATTTGCCCCTAATCAATTCTGGTTCGACACTTGCTTCTTCCCATTCTAGTTATTTAAAAAAAAAAAAAAAATCAATTGGAGTCTACTATCCATTCGTTTCCATATTTGTTCATTCTCCTTAGACATATATATATAGGATAAGATAGAATATTTATTGTATTTTTTTTTCCATATTTTTTTTATTTAAAGAGTTGGTACATTAATTTTAGTTTTTATATTCTAATGTTATTTAATGTGTTTATTACTTCTCCACAATATTGGTATATTTTTAGTTTTTTTAGTCTTAACAAAAACAAATGTAGATATGTGCTATAAATAAAATTTTATGCATTTCAATTTGATTAATTTGATAAAAAAATTATTATAATAAATTAAAAATTAATTAATTTATGCTCCGGATAAAAAATATTTCTGGCTTCGCCACTGCCTGTTATTCTCTCTTCGAGTTTTGATGATTATGCTCTTAAAAAATATCCTAATTAATTAATTTGTATTTCAAGAACATTAATTATATTCTTTTTTGGAACCCCGACCAAGGTGACCAAAGTTATCGACTACAAGTTTAATCCAGTGAGTCGTTTTTTTTTTTTTTTTTGTATCATACTCACAATCACAATCTTTAGTAGTATATATAAACGTTGTCTTTGTATCCAACATGTTATAGTTTCCACATTTGTAGATACTCAAATTCCGACCAATATCGCTCTTATACCTACTCGAGTTTTTCATATATTTTTTTTTCAACTAACAACCACATACTTATATGACAGATCTCGTTCGCTGGAAATGATGAATTTGTGAACATGCTCCTATTTCTTTGAAAGTTAACAAAGAAGAGGTGTAATAAAAATAAAAACCTATAAAAAAATATCTTAACTAATACTTTGACAAACAAACTATAGAAAAATGTGTAGTTTGTTCGGTAGTTTCTTCCATAATCCACTCCTTTCACCGTTCTCTCGCTTCTACATGGAAACCAAATTCCATCTACAGACGAAACTCTTCACACGACTCATATGCACTTTCCAAATGCATTATTCTTAGTATAACGAATTTAACTCTCTCTTTTTTTTCCTTTTTTTTTTTGAACTTAAACAAATTTAACTTGAGCAGTAGAAAGTATTCGGAATAAAAAAACTATTATTTGTCCCCAATACATCTTTAAGGTCTTTTACTAAATCACATCTCATCTTCTATAGGATAAATACTACTTATGCTTAACGGTTATTCCATCTCAACCCTAAACACATCCCGGCTAACACAAAAACTCAGAAAAGCAAAATACCTAAACTATTTTGTCACAAACAATTATTTTTAGTTTAATTAAAAGAAACTTACAAATATGCGACTTTGATAGCACTATCAAATGAACTTTGCTAAATTTGATGAATAATTTCTTGTCACATAAAATGGGGATAGTCATCCGAGAAACAAAGATATTCACAAAAATAATAATATCAGAGAAAAAAGATATTCTCAAAAATAATAATATCATCGTACATATGAAAACTAGAGTGTAGACAAATTATTATTTGTGTTGACAAAAAAAAAAAGACAAATTATTATTTGTAGATTAGAACTTCACATAACTACCAACGAACCAAAGGATAATATCAACTTCACATATATAAAAATATAATTTCACAAAAATCTAATTTTCACTAAAAATGAATGTATTGAATTTGCATTTCATAATTATTAAATAGCCCCACACACACACACACTCATCTTCCCTCACAGGCTTCAACGTGTAGGAAAAGAAAGTAAAAAACAAAGCAGAGCTATGGACTCTGTTTCTTCCTCTTCCTTCATCTCCACTTTCTCTCCCAAATCCTCTCTTCATCAATCTCTTCTTCTTCGCCACCCATCTTCCTCTCGTCTTCTCTTCCATATCAGTTCCGCCGTCGTCGAAGAACGATCTCCGATTAGTAACCCAACCGAAAACAATGGGCGTCGTCAACAAACCACTCTTCCTCCCAGCACACCTAAGAAACTCTACAATCGTTCTAACCATACAGCAGTTTCAGCTCCAGCGAAAACCCGACCAGAAATGACTCTAGCGACGGCTCTCTTCACCACCGTCGAAGATGTCATCAACACGTTTATCGATCCACCGTCACGTCCTTCCGTCGATCCGAAACACGTTCTCTCGGATAACTTCGCTCCTGTTCTCGACGAGCTTCCTCCAACGGAGTGTGAGATCATCTACGGCTCTCTTCCTCCGTCTCTTGACGGCGCTTACATCCGTAACGGCCCGAATCCACAGTTTCTCCCTCGTGGTCCCTACCACCTATTTGACGGTGACGGTATGCTCCACGCGATTCGAATCCGCCGTGGTAAAGCCACGCTCTGTAGCAGATACGTCAAGACTTATAAGTATAACGTAGAAAAAAAATCCGGAGCTCCGGTGTTCCCTAATGTGTTTTCCGGATTTAACGGCGTGCCGGCATCGGTGGCTCGTGGAGCTTTGACGGCGTTTAGGGTTTTAGCTGGACAGTATAATCCGACTAACGGCATTGGATTGGCGAACACTAGTCTCGCTTTTTTCTGTAACCGTCTCTTCGCTTTAGGAGAATCTGATTTGCCGTACGCCGTACGATTAACGTCCGATGGAGATATCGAGACGATCGGACGGCACGATTTCGACGGAAAATTGTCGATGAGTATGACGGCTCACCCGAAAATCGATCCTGAAACCGGAGAGACCTTTGCTTTCCGGTACGGTCCGGTTCCTCCGTTTCTAACGTTTTTCCGGTTCGATTCCGCCGGTAGAAAACAGAGAGACGTTCCGGTTTTCTCGATGACGTCTCCTTCTTTCCTACACGACTTCGCGATCACGAAGCGTCACGCGATTTTTGCGGAGATTCAGATTGGGATGAGGATGAATCCGATGGATTTGGTGCTTGAAGGAGGATCTCCGGTTGGTACCGATAACGGAAAAACGCCGAGGCTTGGAGTGATTCCGCGTTACGCGGGAGATGAATCGGAGATGAAATGGTTTGAGGTTCCTGGATTCAACATCATTCACGCCATTAATGCTTGGGATGAAGACGATGGAAACTCCGTCGTTTTGATCGCTCCGAACATTATGTCCGTCGAGCATACTCTAGAGAGGATGGAACTCGTTCACGCTTTGGTGGAGAAGGTAAAGATCAATCTCGTCACCGGAATCGTGACACGTCATCCGATCTCCGCCAGGAACCTCGATTTCACCGTGATCAACCCGGCGTTTCTTGGGAGACGGAGCCGGTACGTGTACGCGGCGATTGGAGATCCGATGCCGAAGATCTCGGGAGTGGTGAAGCTTGACGTGACCAAAGGAGATCGGGATGATTGCACGGTGGCGCGTAGAATGTACGGTCCAGGTTGTTACGGCGGCGAGCCGTTTTTCGTAGCTAGGGATCCTGGTAATCCGGAGGCGGAGGAGGATGACGGTTACGTGGTGACGTATGTTCATGATGAGGTGACTGGAGAGTCGAAGTTTCTTGTGATGGACGCGAAGTCGCCCGAGCTTGAAATCGTGGCCGCCGTAAGATTGCCGCGAAGGGTTCCGTATGGATTCCACGGACTATTTGTGAAGGAGAGTGACCTTAAGAAGCTTTAGGTAACTAAAAACAAATGATGAAGTTCTTAATCACGCACGTTCCGTGCAATGGAAACAAAACACATACAGTAGTTGTTGCCCTAGATTTTAAACATTAAAGTATACATAGTTTGGTGGTGGTGGTCGATGTATATAAATTTTAAACATTAAAGTATACAAAAGCTTATAAATTTATATGTTTCAGTCATAATGTATAATGTAGATGTTCCGACAATAATAAATTTGTATACAGACATGACAATATGGCATGTACCATGACTTACTGTTAAACATGAAAAATCGAAAATATAAATTCTTGTGATAAAATGAAAATCTGAAACACCTGTCGGTGAACAATATCAATTAACGGATAATGAACATTAACTTACAAAAACGAAAGGCATTTGTGGTATATTTTTGTTAGGTAAATAAATTAAGAACATGAAAAAGATTGTGTTTGAGTGGTAGGACCAAAGGATAAATTATTCTGAGCAAGACATGAGCATGAGGTTTTGGATATGGATATGGTAAGTTTCTTTTTATGTTTATGTATTTGTGGAAGCGAGGAATTATTGTGATTGATATTGTTGGGTGCTGTGGAATCAAAGCAACAAGTGGCCAAAAGCAATAAACGAACGAGAGGGACCAATACGGACATTGACACAGATACATTTTTTCCTTTCTTTTCAGACCAAAGGTTTCAGTTTTTTCTCTTACTTATGGATTAAGCCACATTTACAATCAATGGCTGAGATTGATTTTATTAAATTTCGGGGATCAAGTGAACAAATTTCAACAAAAGAACATATTTGACATGACAATGAAAATTATTGAGGCAGACTCTTTTGGTCACATAATTTAATCAATCAGATCAAAATGTTTTTCCCCCTCGGGTATAATCGATTCTCAAGAATCAAACCCATCACTAGTCTCTAGATTTATTACCACTTACTTAAGCCAACATATGGTTAAAGATGCCACTAACAAGAATCGATCTGTAAACCTGACCAAAACTATTGAAAACATATATTGAGGATAAACATTTTAATTTGGTAATCCGAAGCCGAACCACAACTTAAAACATTATGAGTGGTTAGATGCGTTGAATGAAAAATCAATCAATGGATTCAACTAATAGACTGATACCAATATGCAAAAAATCTAAACCATATATTTGAAAATGTAATCCATAAGTCATTATTCAGGTGATAGTTACTATGATATCTAAAATGCCAACCAACCAGACACGATGGTCCCCAGAGGATTTTAAGCTCTACAATCTAACACAAGGACATTGTTGAAATCGGATATTTTTCATGGAAAAGGAAAAGGACACTTTTAGCCCCGAATCTTGATTGGATGAAGTCTAAATTTTATCTTCCTTTATATATGAATATGATGATCGTATCAGAAACATAAAATGTGCACTTACAAGGTTTGGTATAGGCTTTAAACATAAACCAATCTGTCTGAAACGCAATCCATGGATATATTCTTCTCTTTCTAGCTGCTCAAACCCAGGAAACTGTGCGATGACGAACCGAGTCTATACAAGAAAGAAATTGGAGAAATACAAAAAAAAAGGTAAAGAGGAAGAGAGTGATAGATAGTTGAACTGGGGTTAAATTAGTAATCATATAAGTATATGGTATAAGAAAGAATTACATGTCAATTGAAACTTTTACTCTCATGAAGCTTTTTCTTTAGATTCTATAATACCGGAAAGAAGAAAAAAGTGAGAGGGTGTGGAAGTGATAAAAACCGTACCAAAAAACGTCTCGTCCTACATCTTGAGCATGTGTGATTCAGCAAGTGACGAACTAAGATCTTCTCGGGATTGTGATCTCCGGCTTTGGAGACGCATTTGACTCCTTCGAGGGGAGGACCAGAAGGAACTACTGCTGTCAGCTTGCATTTCCCCTAAGCTATCAGAAGAATAACTATGCATTACGCAGCTGCTCGATGAGTACAATGAAGATTCCATCAGCTGTATGCTGCTTCCAAAACTAAATGGCCTACGCGGTGATGACCTCACTGTTGGACTCAACGGTGTCTTTACCCCTGAAATGAAAAAGAAAGCTTTAGGAATCAATATCTTCAAGGAAAGGAAATCAAAGAGAAGACAGAAAATGTGAAGAGCTGAGAACCGAGAACTGAGAAATGAGACAATGAAGAACTGGCCAATAACTCAAGAATATGAAAATTGAATTACCTGTGCTCATAGGACTCCATCGCTGGAATCTGAAGGGAGACGGAATGTTAAGAACAGACGAAGCTGAGGCGCTATTGTGTCTAAAAAGTGGGAGATAGGATTTTCTAAAGAATCTTGGCAGACAGTTGCTAACGCGTGATAGTGCACAGAGAAGCAGAAGCAATGATACGAGCAAAACAGATATAAGGGCTATTGGGTTTATCTTCATGCTCAATGTCTCATAGCTCTTTAGTCCCAATGTAGAAGACAGAGCCTTCCCTGCTTCTAAAAGAGCTACTCCGAGTGTCCAAGTTATACTCCCAGACCCAATTATGATTTGCTTATCTGTAATATATAAACCTTCTCGTAACAGGGAGACTATGTATGGTGCTCTAAAGCAGTACTGTTCAATGAAGGGTTGTGGAGAAACACTGGTTCTGGCTACTTGCCAAGCCTTTTCACAAAACTCCCTACCCTTTTCCAAGACATCATCAAGGGAAGCTTCAGCACTTAGATTAAAAAACCGGTAGACCACGAAGAATCCGGATACAGCATAGAACTGACCATGAGGACGCGGGTAACCATCAGGAAGAGCACAAGGCTGCAGATCACAATCAAGTCCATGTTTGGTGTTTGACCACTCAGAGCTATTAACAGCAATTTTTGCCAGAGCGCTGCACTCTCCCCAGTTTGGAGCACCTATGAGCTTTATAGGAACTCCTGACTTCCTTTTTTTACCTCGTTGGGCACTGGAAGCACATTGAGAACATATATACTGTCCCTTGTATCCAGAATTCAAGCACGGATGTTTCATTTCCAATTTTCCTTCAATCAATTCCGATTTATTGACATTCGGTAGCCTCTTTAAAAGATGAACAACAGACCTTTCAAACGCATCATTAAGACCATATCCCGCCAGAGAATATGCACTAAGATGATGGTTAACAGACCCAATTCTAAGATTTAGGTTGGTCTCATTATGCGTTCGCTCCTCATTCTCAAATGTTACCTGCAATGATGAGCCACCTAAGTCAAGTGCACCAAATGTTGCCTTCTGTGGTACGGCTCCTAACATGCTTGTTTGGTAATTAAGGGCGGTCCATCCAAAATAAGCCTCCTCTGTACCACTGATAATCTTAACCCATTCCCTCCGGCAAGTGAAGGGCGACTTCGCCAGTATAGACCACACATTACCTAGAAGCCAGCTTGAATCAGTAGCACGGAGCCTCCGGACACCCGCTGTTGCATATACGAAGAGAGATGTGGTTCTATGAGCATGCTTGGGGATTTGCTTCTCTGCCCACTTAATAAGGGGTTTTATCGCCTTTTTCAAGCCTGATCTGTTGTTGACAAGCTTGTCAAACCCAGGTTCTGTCTCCATCCGATCATAAGCGCGGCCACTAGTCTTTCTAGAAATACCTTCTGTCAAAGATTTCATAACAATGGGGAGACTACTATCTTTCTTGTAATTTATAGATGCCTGATAGACATAGGCCCGAGTCCCTGTGCTTCCACAGTCAAACACAACATAATATCTTGACGCTCCCGGCGACCAGTTTGTATAAACATACATGGAGACTATATACACCAGAAAAGCAAACAGAATCAAGCACATAACGATCATAATCGCACGGACCAATTTACGGCGTGTAGATGGATTGGTCCCAATGGGGACACCTCCCTTTTCTTTAGAAAAACTAGATCCATTTTGTCCCCATGATATATTTTTCCGTGAGTCAGTCTCACGAGCAAGAATGGCTTCTTCAGGATCCAACCCGTGATACAAAGAGAAATCTTGAAGAGATGCTGAGTGTCTCAAACCATTTTTTCGTCCAGCATTTCCAAAACTGATGGAATCTGGCGCTGAGGTCCCTACATCCGGCGATGTCCCAGTAGGTATATATGGAACAGAAGGTTGTATACCAGCTCCAAACCGATTAGATGCAGCAGTAAAAAGTTGAGTGATCCTACCAAAAACCATGTCTCTGGCCTACATATACTCCAATCTGTTATACTCAAAGCCTACTTGGAGAAGCAAAAATTCTTATGAAGGGAACTAACAACACAACACGACCTTCAAAATCGTCCTCAAAAGAGTCAAAACTAACATCAAATGCAGAAGCCTAACAATGTCTTCAGCGGTAGATGTGAACTGCACAAATCAAATCAAACACATTCGACATGAGATATCAGCAAACACGAAAACCACAAAATGAAAAGAGCTCGAATGATCCACAAATCAATAAACATAAAAAGTGCGATCTGCAGTTAAATCGACATTGCGATTATAACCCATGACTCAATCATAATATAGAAAAGTACCAGAAAGGCGCATTGGCGAAGAAAGAAGAGCAAACTCCAGCCTTTTTCAAAAGCATTTCCCAGCACTAGATCTCTCGTTGGCCGCTGCGCTTGGAAGCACAAAACGGATAAACAAGAGTTAATCGACGAATCGTTCTCTTTGTACGAGACAATAGAGAATCTCCAGCAGATCTGAGGAGTATGGGGCTAAAACCACGACTCAGACCAGAGAGATCCGTTTTGAGCAGAAAGACGTCCTCTGATTTTTTTTTTTTTTTTTCGTTTTTCTCCTCCACAACAGAAAACGTCTTGCTCAATTTTCAATATTTGGGGAATATTTGGTATATCTCAAAACATTTGGGGTTTAAACGTAAAAATACTACAAAATCGTCTAATTGTTAGTTTAGAAATGCAAATGGTGTGTCAATTCAACAATGTGAATGCAAATTGTATAATTTTAATAATATAACTTTCGTTAAATTTAAGGCTAAAGTAAAATTATAAACTCATAAGACGATGTCAACATAAAACATCATACGGATTTTTTTATAAAAAAAAATATGAAACATTATAAGAATAACTAAATGAGGGATAGACTTTTTGGAGTTCGTAAAATTCCCACTATTGTTATTCTTTCTTACCAGAATAGCCACAGCTTTTTGTGGATAGCTTTTTCGAACTCTAGGAGATTCTCCTAACCTAAATTTTGATAAGTTTTATAAACCAGATACTATATAGTGTAGTCAATTTGTCTCGCACTGAATCCATTGCTTAAAATATTCAAAAGTTAAGATAAAAATATAATCTTCATAGCTATATCTTTATGGTTAGACCTAAAATCAGTACGACTTGGACTACATTGACTTAATTCACAATTAGATGAACTTTCCAGATTAGAGACGAACAAAAGATATTATTAGCATTGTTGTAAACAGTGTGAATCTGTGATGTTAATATTAAGGGGATCAAAGAAGATAGCTATGAATGTAACAAAAAGTTATAAGAAGTTTAAAACTTTGGGTTCTCGTCTGATTCTTTTAACTTTATGGTTTCTTTTTAGTCTGCAGATTTGACAGATGAACTGGCTAATCCAGAAAACAACTGCTTTATTCTGCTAACTGTCCCCTTATATATCAGAGGCTCCGATGTTCTGGCACCATGAGACGCGATCCCAATCCCAGGAACCACTGTTTTTCGCTCTCTAAACGATGCCCAAGTGACCATATAGAGTCCTAAAATGATGAAGAATCCACCCACAACGCTGCACAGAGAAAAATAAACCTAGTTAGAAAATCGTGGAAGAGAAAGACGACCTCGAAAAAGCGAAGTATTTTTTCTTGGAAGACAAGACTGAAATGATAAGAAAGAAAGATGTTGAGAATTGAAAGCATTAATCTTGGAAGTGAAACCCTGAATGGTTCAAAAAGATTCTGGAAAATGTGTTTCACCTTCCGAGATATATAGTGCTACCGAGAAAGATTCTCGATAGGAAAGCTGATGCAGCTGGCTGAAGAGGGTTGTAGAGAGCAACCAAGGCAGGACCAATAATCTTGTTGGACCAAGTTAAGAGTCCAAAGTTTAGTGCTGACGCGATAACTCCCTAAAGAGAAGAAGATAAACCACAAATGAAATTGTGTCCATGATTTACGCCAGAAACATGTGAGAAGATAAAAACAAAATTATTGGTGCAACTTACTGCATAGATAACTGCTAGAACTTCAGCTTGTGTTAGCCTCCAATCTAATGGCTCCTTTACCATAAAGAAAGCTGTTGTCACCATTAGTAGTGTACCAAAGAAGTATGATAATGCAGCAACTGAAAGATTTGCCGGATACTTCTTCAAAACCGGTGCCTGCAGAGTTTTCATTACATCCACAACAGAAGACACATACACAGAGTTTAGTAGGGGCTATATATAAGTTTGTCCAAACCTAACAAAGAAATTAAAACAATGAAGAGATTTACCTGAATGGCAAGAAAAGTAGCCATACACATGCAGTTTCCAATCAAGCATAAAACTCCAATGTGCCACTGCTCAAACCCAAGATCAATAAAACCAGAGACTAACCAACCAGTGGGCTCAGGTTGACCTTTAGCACTGATTTCATTGTGCATTGCAAAGTCTGCATCTTTATCTCCTAACAAGGCCGGACCTCGAAATAAAACCATAAATACAGCGCCCAAAACACACACAAGTGTTCCTCCAACCTTAGCCTGACCTTCGATTCTCAATAAATTCACTCTTTCTGTACTGCATACAAAGTAGGAGACATAAAAAGACTGAAAAGTAAAACCACATCTAAGAGGAGAACTTTTTGAGAAAAATCATACTCACCCCATCATTACAGCCAAGAGAAAGGTAAAGACCGGGATGGACGGTTGAATGGCAGCAGCATAAGTTGGATTTGTGTATGTGAGACCGATAAGAAATAATAATTGGTTGCCAAATACCCTATAAAATTGAGGATCATTAGCAAGATGTTTACTCTGCGTAAACATGATTATAAGATATTGAAACCGGAGAGAGATGAATTCTTACCCCGCTAAGCCTAGAAAGAAGAATGACAAGAGAAGGCTTCTATTCATAGGAGGTCTGGTCCTTCTACATGGATGAAAGACGAACAATATTCCTTGATTAGGTTTTGAATACTTAAAACATTCATCACAACCCCTGCAACGCGTGGGAGTGATCTAGCACAAACTTGACGAGTTACAACCTCCCATACATTATTAAAAGAACTATAGTACGATAGTAAAGAAATTAGAAGAGTGTAGATTCCGAAACCAGATCCTATCCTAGTTTCAAATGCAAACCCCTACGAATATTCCAACTAATCTATTGACAGTATTAGAACATACTCAGCAAATAAATTGCACGATCGATGATCTCAATTCGTTAAGTATCCAAATCTTATCTACTAAAAACAGAACACAAATCTCACTTATTTGATAATAGCACTAATGATTTCCATTTCATAGAAACCCTCCACAGAATCAAGTTAAGTCAACACACATTGCTCCAAATCTGAAATCTAGTTCTTCTGTTATGAAGATCACATTGAGTTTAAACAAAGAGAAACCCTAATTCGAATTCCGAAGATTCATACCAATGGATCAGGCAATAACATGGGGGCTGTTTTGTTCACAATCTCGAGAGCGTAATTCAGAAAACTTGACGAGAAGACGGAGGAGGAGAAAGGTGAAAAAGATGATACCTTTCGCGGAAGTAAGCGAGAGGAGCGAGAATAGAGAGAGCAAGAAGATCACGACAGACGCAGAAGACAAGCTGGTTGACTCCAACGTTGAGAGCTACTTTTGTAATCACATGGTATCCGCCATTAAATAGCTGAACAAACGCCATCGCAGAATGGGCCATCCGGGCGTCTCTCTCCGCCGATCCGCCTACGTTCATGATCATCGCCGTCGTCATCTTTCCGATTTACTCGGCTCCCTCTCTTCCTCTCTGTCTTCTTCTAGATGAGGCTACGAGGAAATAAATCTTTGTAGACTATCTTATCTAAGGGGATATCTAAGTATAAAGTGAGATCCTTTACTCCGTTTGGAAAAGCATAGTTAGCAACGAGATCTTCTTCTCCTTGATTGTTTCTCTCACACTTTTCGTCATTTGTAATTTTTAATTATTCAGTTTTTGAGGGGTTAAATTGCAATTAAATAATTTTGTTCCTCCGGTTCACTAATTAATATATATGAAAAAAAAAAAAATTCAATAACCAAAGAGCACGCCGGCAAAAACAATCGGGGCATTGGGTATCTTCTTCAGATCAGATGGAGGGCGGAGAAGGGAGCGGAATACGGCTAAGCAAGAGATTCGCCGGTGGAAAAGTCACTGGCGGTAGCCTCGAGGTAGATTACAAGACGAAATCTGGTACCGCTTGGAGCCACTCGTTCCTGAATCAGAAGCCATGGCATCCGCTTTCTTATCCCAACCAGCGCCGCAAGTGGATCGCCGAGCAGACTAACGCCCAGCATGATCGCAGAGCCGAAGAGGTGGCCCGTGAGGTACATGCTCTCTAATTCCTGTTAGTTGTGTAATAGATTCAATTCGTGTTATCCTTACATCCCAGTTTTCGTGGATTTGCAGTTTGCACAAGAGCAGGAGTTCTTCAAGCAAGCGGCTCTCATCTCGAAGAAAGAAAGAGAGAAGGTTTGTTTTTTTTTTTTAATAGGCAGGTTAGGGTTTATGTATTGAGTACCGAATGGGTTCTAATTTCTCAGGATAACATTGTTCAGAAGTGCCCCTAATGCCTCAGATTAGGGTTTATGTATTCTGGCGATTGTAGTTCCAAATTCTAGAAAGTAGCAAAAATTTCAGGCCAAATTGTATATCCGATTTGAATCCAGTTGAAATATTGTCTCATCTTTTTTTGAACTCCTTTGATCCTTTGATAGACGTCAAAATCTGTACAATCATTAAGACTTGGTGAAGTAGTGATTTCTACTTGGTTTTGTGTTTTATGATATTCATTTCTGAGCATAATCCGCAGATTGAAATGATGAAAGCCGTGAGTTTCATGTATATTCGCCCACCTGGCTATGACCCTGAAAGTGCCAAAGCAGCAGAATACGCTGATGAGAAAGAGGGTCAGGGTTCTTCGACTCAGGTTCCAAAGGCGGACGACAATGTTGGTTCTAAGTATGTTGACGGAAACATATATTTTGGTTTGGCAGCATGATTAAAATCTACCTTATTAGAGAAATTTGTTTTCCTTTGTATTTATTTGCTGTATGTTAACTGTTTTTTGCAGACCAGCCGAGTCACTAGCCGGGAGTGACCATACAGGTCAGGAAAGGAAGAAACCCCGACCCAAAGATGTGTTTGGGCGTGCTCTTCCTACTGAAGAAGAGTTTGACGTCCTAAAAAATGCACCAAGGTATTTTCCATACCTGTTTTTTTACTCTTTCAAATTTGTTAGTAGCCTAATATTCCAGTGTCATTGTGGAAATATTGCAACAATGTAAGGGGACATTTTCTCATCACTTGCCATGATTGGAATTGTACAGGCTGGAGACTGGTGTTGTTGGGAGAGCAAAGCCATTTGCAGTTGAACTGCGTAATGTCAAATGTCTGAGATGTGGAAACTTTGGGCACCAAAGTGGTGATCGTGAATGTCCATTAAAGGATGCAGTGATGCCAAATGAAGAACATCGATTGAAAAGAGATGATCCGTTGACTACTATCATTGCACATACAGATCCCGGCGAGGTTGGTTTTAATTTCCCATAGTTTTCATTCTTCAAAATCTTTCGCGATCTAGTAGACTTGGTTTTGAAAACTAAAGGTTGTATCATTAACTGGAAATTGTCTCTAACTTTTTACAGCCTCTGAAGTGGGAGTTGAAACAAAAGCCGGGCTTGAGTCCTCCTCGTGGTGGTTTTGATCCTGACGATCCAAATCAACAAATTGTCGCTGAAGATATATTTGATGAATATGGAGGTGAAATTCTTTTTACAAAATCTAATCAGTCATCATTAGATTGTATATACTAATTTTTTCACTTACTTTTGATATCACAGGGTTCCTTGAAGGCAGCAGCATCCCATTAGAATTACTGAAGAGTATGTCGTCAAATAAGAAAAGGAAATCCAAAAAGAAGAAAAGCCACAAGAAACATTCTTCTCGGACTGCTGAGGAAACTGATGAATCTTCCCCAGGCTCAGAAGATACTAGAGAGAAGAGAAGATCAAAGAAGCGCAAGGAACTTAAGAAAAAGAGCAAGAAGCAGTATGATTCTGACTCGCTCTCCTCTGAAGATTCAGACTCTGATAGGTACCGTTCAAGTAAGAGAAGGCCCGACAAGCATTCAGATCCATCTGGGACACTAAAATCAGAGGCCTACCACAAAGGGAATAGCCACAGAGAAAAGCACCCCGAGGACGAGAGGCACCAGAAATGGAAGAAAATGGTGGATATACCTTCTGCCTCACCTGATGATTCTGATTATTATAGAAACCACAGGAGTGGAAAGAAAATATCAGATGATGATTCCAAAAGGCACCACAGGGAGAGAAAGCAAGTGCCTAATAACGATCCTGTTTCAGAGAAAAGTCGGAAACATGAATATTTGGAGTCTGCGAAGCTTCATAGAGTTGACAAAAAGCAGAGATATGATGAGAGAAGACACAGATATGTCGATGCCGAGTCCGAGAAGTTTCATAGATCCGATAAGATAGCGAGATATGATGATCTTGATTTGGAGAGACATCACAGGAGCGTGAAGGGAAAAGAGAAGCATGTGTATGATGCAACTGATGGTCCTGAAGAGTTTTCTGATAGATACAGAAGCAAGAAGAAAGCAGAAACCGATTCGGAATCAAACCGTAGAAGTAGAAAGAAGAAGCAGAGGCATGAGTCATCATCGGAAGAAGAAGAGTCTCGTAAGCATCGATACAGCACTAATCAAAGGAGAAACTGAGTGTAGTCTATTGTCCTGGAATACGAGTTTGGTGATTGTGAAATATGTACGTTTGGTTTTATCTTTTGGTGATGGGCCTTCATATTACTGTTAGGAGTCTGATGCCGAGGATCAGTAGTGAAGACGATCGAAAGTACAAGAAGGTCGTTAAGTGCTAGAATTGTAAGTTGAAAAGAAAGGTTTGCTGCCGGACATGACTTTTCTCGGTGCATATGTTCAAGTCTGCAGAGTGCGGAAAGAACTATTTGGAGAACTCGAATGAAACTTAGTGAGCAAAACTCAACTTAATGTTCCTCATATTAGGAGGACAACTGTATTAGAAGATCAAAGATGAGAAAGTTATTTATGCAATATTGATACTTTATAACAGATTGTATAAACTGTAAACTGCCAGTGAACTTACAAATGTGTTCTAACTCCAAAGTGTCCAAAGTTTCAAACTTTCGATTGACCTCGGGATACCGAGAGGCCCACTCATCATATCTCAGCCCATGATGAACCCCACAAGCAATTTTTGTGATTACTAAGATATTCTAGTTTTTAGGATATAATTTGTTCTATTTGCACCCAAAAAAAAAAGGATATAATTTGTTCTATAACTGATGCCAAAAAAAAAATTGTTCTATAACTGGATGTAACGGAGAATCTAGATATCGACATTTGTTTGTATAAACGAGAGATAAAGTAAAAGATAGTACTTCTGAATTGTGGAGGGACCAGATGGTGTTGGCAGTTTCTTCATTGTATTCACCACCAATGTCTTTAGGCGTTACTCACATTAAAAGGATAAAGACTTTTTCGCCACTTTGAGATAAAACTTTATTATTAAAGAAACAGATATTTTCCCTTAACCATGTCCGTAGAACTTCGTGTTCGTCGCGCGTTCCCACGACATAGATATTTTGTTTATCACACTTTGCCTTGTATTTTTCTATAATCTTATTCCAACCCGTTAACTTCTTAAAGTTCATTAAACGCCCAATTAGACTATTAGAGCCACACAAATAACCATAAAACCCCATGTTTCTATGCATCATAGCACTCAGATTGTTCAAATGATTGAATTGAATATTATCGTATGAGTGTTTGTTTTCCTTCAAAAGTATTTTTTTGAGTTTAGACATGATTAAATCTTAAGACTAAAAGTGTCGATTTTTGATTATTACAACAATACGAGGACTGAGAAGACAATATAGAAGGACACTTCTTCAAAAAATGGTAGCGCGTTAAGTAATCTTTATTATTTTGACGGTGACCGCAGCACCTGCCCCTATCCATATATAAAGCTATGATGTTCTTCTATTCCAATTCATTCTGAAACAATCTTCGCAATTAATATCGGTAAATATTTCTCGATTGTTCGCACTTTTCATATGTGATTCTTCGTATTCAATCGAACCGTATGTCGTACTGTGTTTTGTTTTTTCTTTTCTCTAGATTTTTGTATGATCGAATCGCGTTTCTTCTTTGCTGATATGATCTCTGGTTTATGTATTTGCTTTTTTTATATATCGATCTATGATGATGTTAGGGAGTCGCTAGTGGTTTAAGTAGTAAGGTATCCTTCGATCTGAAGAAAAATGAGGCAACATGTTAAAGTTTGTTTATGAATCAGAAGTTATCTTATTTTATAATTATGTGATCTGTCAGAATTATTCCCCAGATTTGTTTGTTTAAAGCTAGCAGGTCATCAACATGTTAAAGTTTGCTTGATCTTTGACCCTGTTGTCTTGTAGGTTATAATTTGCTGAAACTGAGTTAAAAAAAAAAAAACAATGGGAGGTGGTAAAGACAAGCATCATGATGAGCAAGAGAAAGGGCTTCATGGTTTTCTAGGAGGACATGGACATCATCACCCACCCGCTGGATACCCACCACAACAAGGGTATCCTCCAGCTGGAGGCTACCCACCTGCAGGATACCCACCTGGTGCATACCCTCCCGCACCTGGAGGTTACCCTCCTGCTCAGGGTCATGCAGGTTATCCTCCTGCAGGCTATCCTGCTCCTCACCATTCAGGTAAAAAACTCTCCTTTGTAGTTTATTACATCATCAAGCTGCTAAATAGTGTCAAGTGCTTGAAAAAAATGATAGGGACAATAGTTCTAAAATGTTGATGTTTGCCTAAAGCTAAGGTCTGTCCTTGTAAGTTGCTGGATTATTAACCTTTTCTGTATTATCAGGACATTCTGGTGGTGGAATCGGAGGTATGATCGCTGGTGCAGCTGGTGCAGCCGCAGCAGCCATGGGAGGTCACCACGTTGCTCATGGATCACACAACCCTTACGGGCATGCAGGGCACGCAGGGTATGGCCACGTTGGTCATGGTCATGGTCATGGTCATGGTAAGTTCAAGCACGGAAAGCATGGTGGCAAGCATGGAGGCAAGTTCAAGCATGGAAAGCACGGGAAACATGGAATGTTTGGAGGAGGAGGAGGCAAATTCAAGAAGTGGAAGTAATAATACCTTTGATTTCTCTCCTTCCGGTAGTCTCATTACCTGACCGATGTTTCTAATAATAATACCCTACCAAAATATTACCATTTAACTATGTATATCGGTTTAGAGATTGCTGGTTTAGAGGAAATAAATGGAGAGTGCTTGTGTAATGTAAACCTTATGGCATCTGCAGAAGAGGTTTCTATAATCTCTCAATAGCAGATGCTTTGAAACTTAAATATAATTTGTTTTTGTAATTGACATTTTGCGTTTGCTAAATCTCTTTATGTTTGATGACTTGATGTTGACATTTATAGATTCAAAATTTTAGTCTGTACTCTGTAGTATACATTTGCTGATTGAGGGTAGTACCAATTCCAACTCTGTATTTTGGTACACAAACGAAAAAGGCTCTTCGACTATGCATCAACATTCTTACCTTTCTCATCTCTCAACACTCAAGCTGGCCCTGATATCCTTTCTTCCTTCGAACAAGCATAAGTAATATTACACCCAATGGTTTGGTCAAATTCTTACATGGGTGTTGGAATTCCCGGTGATGCCAAAGGACTTCTCAACCAATATAGAGGAAAACTGTTTTTTACATATCTTTTATTTTCTATTTTATTTCAGAAATACCTTTTATTCATTCATTTTCCAACTTCCCAACAGGGAGGAATTTTGTGATTACAATCCAGATGAATGATAAAGAGATAGCTATAAAAAATAGCGCTAAGCAATAATCGCAAGTACAATAATTGATACAAGGTAATAGAGATACGAAACTTTGATGAAGCAATTAGTGACCAGACTTAATTTCTTTGGAAGAAAGCAAACCAGTGGAATATATAGCTCTCACGAGAAGGATCTGTTGTCGCACTTGATCGTCTGGTGCCATTTATCTGATCACATATGTCCAAGCTTTGCTCGAAGAAGAGTTTGATTTCCTTTACCACAACCAACTCTAGATTTGGTGTCTTTGAATGTAACTTCCATTTCTTTCATTCCAAAGACAATAGGCAGCTGCTTGGAAGAGAATCTGGAGGATTGTTTATCTTTGGATCCGAAGAACAAGATCTCAACCATACTAAAGAGTCTTCAAAGTTAAGATAAACTGTTAAGTCTGGGCAAAATACCCGAACCCGACTCGAATACCCAAATGCCTACACCTACGTAGAAGTGGCGGACCCAGAGATTGATTTAACATGTGTTATAGTATCAACAAAAAAATAAAAATATTTAAAAAATGGTCTGCGTAAGTTTGAACCTTGGTTTGGGGTGTCAAAAAAGCTAGTTTTACTAAAATTGCTACCAATTTTTGACTGTTTTTGAGTACACACAAAATTTTCTACACATTTAAGGGGTGTCATGTGAAACCCTATCATTCTTAGTGGGCCTGCCACTGGTATGTAGCAACCTGTGAACCCACCAAACTAGCCCACACGTTCGAAAGTAAGGACATTTAAAGTAGAGATGAGCCTTAGTCTCAGCCGCGGACGAGCAGAGTAAACAATCAGACGGGACAAACAGTCTCCAACTTAGCAGTCTATCACGGGCTACTAGTTTGTCTCTAGCCACAAGCCAAGAGTGAAATGTATGCAGTAGCATTGACTTGTCGAATCATAGTCCCATTTATGAAGAAATCTCTAACTGCCTCAACTAAGTCAGGGCCCACGAGTTCCCAAGAATAAATGAATAATTCTACAGTAAAATAGGTTTTGCCCATATGCTTTATTTTTTTTGGAAGAGAGAACACAATTGATTTAATCTTTGCAGAAGACGGAATGGCCGTGAGGAAATCCGCAAGGGAGGGAATACATCGAGAATAATGGATATGCTTGCATAGGTTGAACATCGACTGAGTCTGAACCCAAAAGAGAAGTGTAATACTCCACCGCAAAGTCCTTTAAAATAGCTAAATAAGAGATTATGTTCCATGTATCATCCCCTAGAAATTGTATGACATTTCTTGAGAGATTTTCGACACCCGATTTGAAGAACACAACAATACACGAGTCACCTACTTGTAGCTAACAAACTCTAGACTATTTTTTGAAAAATTGTTCCTTTGCCCGAGCTTGAATCAACCAAAAATCCCGAGCTATCCTCACTAACTCAAAAGAATCTAGGGAAGGATGATTTATAACATGTATTTGTGCTGATTTAAGAACTTCAAAAGCTTATTTCGTTCTTTTTAAATATCACTGAAATGGCATCTATTAATACCCTTGCAACAAACCTTTGCCGCCCTCAGCTTTTGACTTAGCGCAAACATCGTATTTGCAGCAGAAATAGGTGCATTCCAAGCAGCCTCCAAGAGAAAATTATAATCTGGATGACAAGTGAAAAAGGTGAAAAAAATTGAACCTCGACTTGCGCCTTGATCAGAGCTTCATGGCCCATCAAAGAATGCAATAGAATCCAAAAAAACAGTGTTGCCAAACTTCGCTGATCAAGGCACGATCAAATTTAAGAGACTTTGGATTTGAGGGAGTTTTATTTGAAAAAGTATAGAAACACCCTCTGCTAGTCATGTCAAAAAGACCTGAGAGAGAAAAGCAACCTTTAGAATCTTGTAAACCCTAAACCGGAATAGACATCGATGTAAGAGCATACACTTTTGAGATTGACAAAACATGATTAAAATCCCCCATGACTATCCATGGAGAGTCACGAAGAGGAGTAGAAGTCGCCAGATATACTCTGCCAAAGATGTCTTCTCTCCTCCAAAGTATTACGGGCATGGACGAAGGCAGTCGAGAAAGACTCATGTGTCACTATGTTGAAAATACCACACACAATAATTTGATCAGATTTGTAATAAGTAGTAATCGTCAAAATCGGATCCCAATTGCCACTATTCTCCCATTAAAAGCATCACTCAAGTAGTTTGCTTTGAAATTCCTTCATGGAGCATTGTTATTAATAATCCCGCCAATACTATCTTGCTTCATCCTAGTTTCCAAAAAACGATCAAATATAGGACGGTTGGTGTTATCCACCGTTTAGCAGTTAGTTGCCTTATATCTACGCACATGTACATTTCAACAAAAACCTTTCATTATGGACACAAAATTATGGGTAGTGACAACCGCACTAGGCTTTGGAAATTAGAACAAGACGCAATCATGTATGTTCTGCCAATTGAACCAAGTTGAACTGATGGAGTTGATTGTGAAGACGATGACAGATTCTGAAAGTCATGATCTTCACCATAATTATATAGGTAATTTAGACGTTTCCGCTGGATACGATGAGCATTCCTTCGAGCCCCACCAGTTAAAGACGGACATCCACCATTTTCCAATGCAAATAACCTCTTCTGAATGATTTCATGTACTGCAATTAAGAGGTTTTCCTCTTCCTCAAACCGAGCATTTGTTACCGGATATATAGGATATGAAGGCAAATAAATAGCTGCATAAGGCTTCGACCTCTTAACCCCATGGCTCCAAATAGCCGAGGATGAAGAATGACGATCATGAGTTGGGCTAGAAGGAAGACTGACAGAACGTCGAGAAGAGAACACAACAACCTTAAGTGAAGAAGCAACAGACGGAGAGTCCATAACTGAAATTTGAGGAAGATTCACTGAAGGGGCAGAGCTAGCCATGGATGTTCGGGTACCCATTCGGATTCGGGTCGGGTTTTTTTTTCGTATCTTCGATCTTTCAATTTTGGATTATATGACCCATTCATGTATTTCGGATTTTCGGGTCGGGTTCGGTTCAATATTTTTTGGGTTCAGTCGGCTGAGTATTAGAGATGAGGAACCAGGATATACCCCGAAAATTTTAGGTATTTAGGTACTTCAGATATTTGAACCCGAAGTAACCATAAAGTAACTGAAGTAACCAATTGGTTCAGGTATTTTTGACCCGAAGTAATCAAACTCTAACCGAAGTATCTGATCGGTTCAGATAGTTTGTATCCAAAGTAACCAAACTATAATCGAAGTATCTGATTCGTCGAAAAAATAACCTGATTACCGAAAATAATATTCTGATTTACTCAAATTTATTCGAATAACCCAAAATAATTAAACATATATAATATATTTATTAGATATTATTATATATGTATTATTGGATTTGATTATATATATATATATATATATATATACATATACTTATATTTCAGATATTTCGAGTATCCATTCGGTTCTTGGTTCGAATTGGGTTTGGTACCGATTCTTCGGGTATACTAATTTTGAACCCATTCGGGTATTTACGCCCATACCGGTTTGGTTCGCTTCCTTTTATCCGGGCCGGTTTCGATTCGGTTCTAATGGAGAAAGAAATACGAGAGCTGGTGGAAATCATCCGGAGGCGGATATGACTCGGTAGGAGCCATTTTAGCAAACACATAAGAAAGGGGGCTGAGGAGATTCTCGACGGTGCACCTGATGTTGCGCCGGCGGTGACGATTAAGCAAAAAACCTGTCACCCTTTTTCTCATATAGCACTTACTTCCTGAGTTTGTTCTCATGAACATCTTTTGAATGGATTGTGGTCCGGTTTTAAAAATGTTGGTGTAAACCAAAGACAATTTTTCTTTGGTTATTCGATCTAATAGATGGTTATAACTTATCAGGTTAATTAGCGCAGATTAATGCTATTATCATCAATACTATTAAAACAGGAAGGTTTGCCATGGTACATAAATGTTGTTCCCGAAATTTGCCCTTGATATTATTAGGATTTGTAACCTTCATTAAGGGTAAAACTGTAAAACAATTTATATTTGATTTATTATCTCTACAATCCATGTTTCCAAACAAGACAATTATTAAACATGTAGTCAAACAACCAAAATCTAATGGGTTCCACTTTCCTAATTAATTAAAATCAAAACAAATTAATTGATAAATATAATTAATAATATATACATCAACTATTATATATAAATTAAGATTCTATAATTTATGATTTAATTCAAAATTTTATGATTTAATTCAAAATATATTTATAATATATTTTAATATCTCTTTATTTTGTTTCAAATATATATATATATATATATACATATTACGATTGATGTCTTTACGATTGTACTTTTTAGCAGGTTTTTCCATCAAACTGAAAAATATTTAATTAATTAAACGGGTTGAAAAATTAATTAGCCAATTTCGATTATAAATTTTCTATAAAAAAATTCGCATATAGTAAATAATTTCAGTTGATATATTTTAAAATTAATAAAATATTAAAATAATTTCATACTTATATTATTCAAATATTTGAAGCGTCAAATTATGCTTTATGTTTGAATGAAGTTTTTAACGGATAGTTCCATCAAATTTGCAAATTATATATACGACTACAACATGTATTTTATAAAATAATATTTTAGATAAATAAAATAACAATTAAACATATACCACATAACTTTTACAATAGTTTTTTTCACATATATATTTTTTCCAAACTATGATCTTACGATACAACACAGATTAAAATATATAATGCGAAATCGTTATTTTAATCTCTTAATTCTTACGATATATCTCCTCCAAATAACACATAATTCATTTTAAAAAACTAAATTGATAACTCACTGTTTATAATGTTGGTTAAACAATTATAATCAAAATTAGATTACATAATTAAAAATCTAAACTACTATTAATAAAATGAATAAAAAGTAAAATTTGTAAAGAAAATTATACCCGCACTTAGAAGTGCGGGTCAAAATCTAGTTATAATGTTAAAAATCGATATGCGGTAGCTATGAGTTTAGTAATAGACTAGCACTTGAAGAGATTAATTGGGACCTAGTCGTAGTTTAAGCGTTACCAAATTAGTTATTTATCTACTACATATTTATATTTATATTATATGATTTGTATTTATTTATTTAAAATTTTGTTTGTACAATGTTTAAAATAAAATAATTAATTAACATTGTAGATTGATTTAAAAATACAATTTGAAACTTTTGAAAAGGTACAAATAAACTATGAATAATAAAAATAAAAACAAAATTAGATACAAACAATGGTGACGTGAAAACACGTTTTCAAGTGTGTTATTTGAAAACCGTTTTTTAACACTGAAGGATTCATTTCATTCATTGGGTAGAAACAAGTACAATACAAAACTTGAAATAGAAGCCGGCGAGTTAAATAATCTAACTCCGAGAGACTAAAGCCATTTTAAGTTACTAATCACATAATTGTTTTTTACTTGGCATTTTTTTTTTTTTTTTACATTTTTAAATCAAATGAAAAACACATTTGTCTCACAAATACATTTCTCCGGTACATACCACACTTGAACCGACCACACTCTAAAATTGTATGTAATTATGCGGTTACCATTTGGACCCTTAAAGTGATAAGAAAGATTAATACCGTTTTATGCCGTCTATTTTATCGTTTTCTTAAAACCGTTCGCTAAAGATGATTTTCTGCTTAGCCAAACGTCTAGGCCTTGCCTATATCGATTTTAGAACATTAATTACTATATAAGTTTAAAGTAGTTCAGTACTTATTATTAGGTCTGAACAAAATATCTGGAACCAAAATATTGAAATAAACCCGAACTGAAAAGAAGAACTGAATCCGAACCTGAATCTGAATCGAAAAATATATGAATGGATCACAAACTCCTATATCAGAAAAACCGGAACCGAACCGAGAATCGAAATGGTGTCCGAAATATATGAACTACAATTATATAGCCAAAATATCAATTCTATTTAGAATTAGTATAATAAAATTATCCAAAATTACAATTATAATCTCAAAATATTGATTATTTTCAGACAAAAATAACTAAATCACCCAAAATAAATATATGAAAGTCCATATTATATTTGTTAAAATATAATAAACTTTTATTCTAATGTAATCAATTTTTATTTTTGTTTTATGATTTTTCGGATACTAAAACCAAATCAAACGCGAATGAAACCAAACTGAACTCGAACAAAAAAATTCAAATATCTGAATGTGTTTTATATGCATAGATCCGGAAATCTAAAAACTTGAAAGATTCAAAGCGAATTCGAATGGGTACTTCAAAGTCCATGTCTACCTACTATAAAAAAGGAAAGTACATAATGACAACATAAAAATGGAAAAACAAATTAACTATTTTATTGCAATGATGGCCCATAACTTGACCAACCCAAGCCCAATGTAAAGCGAATCGGGTCAAACCTATCGAAAACAGATAATCCAGAAAACCCTAAACGTAGCTTTTTTTTTTTGTGATTTGGGCAAAGTATAACTATCAAGTGCTTGTGCTCTCCGCTTGTTCCTTAATCGGCACACGCTTCTTCAATTCGATCTTCCTCGAAGCTCAATCTGAATCTCTCAATTATCTCAGGTCCTATTCTCGTCGTTGAATATTTTGATTTCATGTTCAGATGATTTGCGATATCGTGACCGACATAGATTTTGGTTCTCGATTGATTCACTGTTAAGTTTAACATCTAGAATTGTATCAACAGCGTAGTTTTTTTCTTCAAAATACTTGTAATTGTATAAATTTTCTTGGATTTGTTATTTTCTAGCACTCGTTGTTTTGATATTTGGGTAAGTGTCAGCCTTCATAGCTGATTAGATAAAAAAAATTCTCTATATAGATATTAGGGTGAATTTGGAATTTAATTTCATACTTTTTTTTTGTATAAACTCGGTTCGTTTTATTCTGAAGTATTGAATTTGCGTTTATCCAAGCTTGAAATATTAATTTTGACGTCTTAGATTTTGCATCAGTATTATATCAGTATTGTTAGATTCTCCGAGTAGTGAGTAACCAAAATTATTGTTCTTAGCTCTGATAGTGAGTGGATTTCTTTGATATTGTTTTTGCTTATCTTCATTTGGTGCTTGTGCCTAAGCGATACTCCCTAATAGTAGATTGGTGTTCATGTTTTGTGCCACAATATATAGTGTCCGCAGATTGTCGCACTAAAACCAGTTTATTCTGCTATCAGAGTGTCTATAAATATGTTGAATCTTATCAGGCCGTTAAACTATTGGTATTATTTACTTGTTTTAGATTGAGAGATGGCAGATCGATTGACACGAATTGCTATTGTGAGTTCAGACCGTTGCAAGCCAAAAAAATGTCGCCAAGAATGTAAGAAGAGCTGTCCTGTGGTCAAGACAGGTGCTTTTTCTTACTCCAAAATTAAATATTTGGTCTGCGTATGGATTTCCTGTTGCTGTACTGTGATAGATTGGTTGTGTTGTGTCAGTACTCATTGCATACGCCTAGTGACTGCATTCCAGTTTTGCATATTGGTTAGGTTACGTGTGAAGCCATAAGTTTGTAACTTTGTACTACTGACTTGATGTTTTTGTGATAACTCTACAAATTTCAGTGCCATTGTTACACTAACTTATGTTTATCTTAGGAAAACAATGTATTGAGGTGACTGTTGGTTCCAAGCTTGCTTTTATCTCAGAGGAGTTGTGCATCGGTTGTGGTATTTGTGTGAAGGTATGTCTGCATATACTCTTTCTGATACCGAATATACGTCTGACTCTGTACATGTAGCCATAACGGGGACACTAAATACTTTCTGTTGTTGTACAATTGCAGAAATGCCCGTTTGAAGCTATTCAGATTATCAATCTTCCCAGAGACTTAGAGAAAGATACGACCCATCGCTATGGGCCAAACACGTTCAAGTTGCACCGGTTTGTTTATCTATTTTATCCCTTAAAAAAACTGATACCTGTTCTAGTTTTAGGAGAATGTTAACTCTTGTCTTTATTTCTAGGCTCCCAGTTCCAAGGCCAGGGCAGGTCCTAGGTTTGGTTGGGACAAATGGTATTGGAAAATCAACCGCTCTGAAAATTTTGGCGGGAAAGCTCAAACCAAATTTGGGCCGTTTCACTGTAATAGTCTCTCCTGAGTTTGTGAACTTTTATCTGAAAATTGCATATCTGGACTAGTTGATTTATAAGAATTCTCCTTCTTGTTCAGAATCCTCCGGACTGGCAAGAAATCTTGACTCACTTCCGTGGGTCAGAACTTCAAAACTACTTCACCCGTATTTTAGAAGATAATCTGAAGGTATAATGTAAATTGATCTTAAAATTTGTTTCCATAGGGTGCCTTGGTTTCATTTAATGACATAAATTGTGATGTCGTGTCCATGACAGGCCATTATAAAGCCTCAATATGTCGACCACATTCCAAAAGCTGTTCAAGGCAATGTTGGAGAGGTGCTTGACCAGAAGGACGAGAGAGATAAGAAGGCAGAGCTCTGTGCTGATCTGGAGCTGAACCAGGTCATTGATCGTGATGTTGTGAATTTATCTGGTGGTGAGCTGCAGAGGTTTGCTATCGCTGTTGTTGCCATACAAAACGCTGAGATATACATGTTTGATGAGCCATCTAGTTACCTTGATGTTAAGCAAAGACTCAAAGCTGCTCAAGTCATCCGTTCCCTCCTGAGGACTAACAGGTTTGATTTTTTTCATCTTCTGATTATTTTGTTTAAATGGATAGAAGGCAACTTACATTGTTTTTCCTTTTCCCCAGCTACGTCATTGTGGTTGAGCATGATCTCAGTGTTCTTGACTACTTGTCAGATTTCATTTGCTGTCTGTATGGGAAACCAGGTGCCTATGGTGTCGTGACTCTCCCCTTCTCTGTCAGAGAAGGAATCAACATTTTCTTGGCTGGGTTTGTTCCCACAGAAAATTTACGTTTTAGAGATGAATCGCTGACCTTCAAGGTAAACTTTTTTTGATGGTGCAGAGGCAATGTCGCTTCACAAAGGCAATCAATATTGTGTTCTTGATGGTTCTTATTTTGTTCGAAGGTTGCTGAGACTCCACAAGAAAGTGCTGAAGAAATACAGTCGTACGCTAGATACAAATACCCTACCATGACCAAAACTCAAGGAAACTTCAGGTTGAAAGTATCTGAAGGTGAATTCACAGACTCTCAGATTATTGTAATGCTTGGGGAGAATGGTACAGGGAAGACAACATTTATCCGGATGCTGGTATTCTCTTCCTCCATTATTTTCTCTCATTTGGTTAGAGTTTCAGTAAGTGCTGGTCTCCTAAACTTGTATTATTGGTTATTGCTGCAGGCGGGTTTGTTGAAACCTGACGATACAGAAGAATCAGACATAGAGATACCAGAATTCAATGTTTCTTACAAGCCACAAAAGATCAGCCCGAAGTTTCAGAATTCAGTTAGACACTTGCTACATCAAAAGATTCGAGATTCTTACATGCATCCTCAGTTTGTGTCGGACGTGATGAAACCACTTCAGATTGAGCAGTTGATGGATCAGGAAGTTGTCAACCTCTCAGGAGGAGAGCTGCAAAGGGTTGCATTAACTCTGTGCCTCGGAAAGGTGAGTGTTTTGTGTTAGAAGTCTACAGAAATGTATATGTTCTTCTTCGTCTCAGTGATCTCATGCCTACACAAACTTTGTCAATCCCTGCAGCCCGCAGATATATACCTGATTGATGAGCCAAGTGCATATCTCGATTCAGAGCAACGTATTGTGGCTTCTAAAGTCATTAAGCGGTTCATTCTCCATGCAAAGAAAACAGCATTTGTAGTGGAGCATGACTTTATAATGGCTACCTATTTAGCAGACCGAGTCATTGTGTATGAAGGACATCCATCCATTGATTGTACTGCAAATTGTCCTCAATCACTACTCAGTGGAATGAATCTCTTCCTATCTGTAAGTCTCCTATACTCTTAGTTTTACAGTGTTAGGGCAAGAAAAGTGACCTATTGTTTGGTGCTAATGATTTCAATTTTTGTACAGCATCTGAACATCACGTTCAGACGGGATCCCACCAATTTCCGTCCTAGAATTAACAAACTAGAGTCGACTAAAGATAGGGAGCAAAAGTCTGCTGGCTCGTACTACTACTTGGACGATTAAGACAACTACCATGAGGTTCGTAATCTCTAAAACCCAATGTTGTTTGATCAATCAATCACACCGCTTTGATGGAGGGCCAACATCTGAAAATGTTTATTCTCTTTATATTTCCTTTATGGTGTCTTAGATTTAGGGCATGATCTGGATTAAACATTGTCTGAATTCCATGAAGGTCTTTTGCTCTGAGGAAGTTGATGATCTATGAGCTTGGGAGATATTTCTCTTCTCAAGCTTTTGTTTGCTTGTTCATCAGTTTTGCTTCTCAGATTTTCCATTGCCATCTTCCTCTTTCAGCCTTTTGCTGAATACTAGGCTGAGGGTTTTTATTAACTGAGCAATAATAGTTTCTGAATCTTTTTAACCTTTTTTGGGCTTTTGTACTTTCCCAGTTGTTTATTTACTGTTGTAATGTACTTGGATTTTAAAAGGAAATTACCTACTTCTGACACAGCCTAAACTAATGACTGATTTAGGAATATTTCAAGAAACACTTATCCTACACTAACGTCAATAATACTGTAAGCAGGAAGCTTCTGTAATGCTTTATCCTCCACCATCTTCTTCCGTAGACGTACAGCATCTTCCCAGCCTCCTTATGTATTCGACAGTAAGCACGAAGCTTCTGTAATGCTTTAAGATGCTTGTCCGGTTTATTTCAAACAAAACTTCTTTCAGCTTCTTTCCCCAACTTTGTATCTTCATCAAATCTCTCTATATATATTAAATATATATAGCTGTTTTGAATACTCGCTAGGCGCTAGTTGAGCGGTTGTGATGGGTCTAGTACCTAGCTAAAAAATTGTGGAATACGCGAAGATTAATCGGGACGTAATTTTAATATTTAAATATATTCGTATATTATTTTGTGGGAAATATGTCAATAATCTGTAGTAGTAGTTCAGTGGGAAGTGTGCTATTGTTATGGCAGTGGTAGGAAAATGCTATTGTGCGACTTTTTCCGAATTGTTTTAATGATAGGAAAATGATGTTTATACTTCCGTCTTCAACCTACCAGATTTTCAGATTTGCGACTGTAAAATGAAGTTCTTCTCTTTTTTTTTTTTCATGATTTCACCATTTTACATGTTTATGTTGTTGTTTCATTATCTAACTACTAGTGTTAGGCCCGTCCGTTTGCACGGGCTAATTTTTGGGTTTTAAAATTTTGCATGTTAAAATGATGTAACAATTTGGGATGGGTGGAGATGTTGTGCTTCTGCTGATAGGCAAGTGAACATACACCTCGTGAACTTCCTGCTTACAGACATCTCCCATGTCTCGATCAATGGCGTAACAAACATATATTGTGTCGATCACATTGTCAAGAACATGTACAAAGAAAGCCATGTCTCCCAACTTGCTAACTCCTTTCAGAACACCCATGTCTGATTTTGCACATTATCAAACCCAACATTAGTACCTCTGACAATGGAAATATTTTGTTACTGAGAAGCTTAAGTTTTTACTTACCGCGACTGCATATGCGGCTGAGAGGACAAAGACAATCCCAGTTAGGATTCGAGTGGAAACTATTTCGACAAAAACAGCTGAGAGTAGATTGCGTCTTAAGAGTTCGTAAATCATTTTGGCAGAGGTGCAATAGGCTTCGCCTGTTATTGCAGCAAAGTTGATGGTGAATTTGTTGAGATAGTCAACAGCTCCAAGTAAGGCGTTTGCGCAGCAACGGAGAACCATGTTCACTATGCCTTGCGGGTTCTCCTCTCTTGCATTGTCCACAATGGCTCGGACAACACGAACAACGCCAATGAGAATTCCGGAGAGACATATTGTACCAAAGGATTGACCAAATGCGTTCCTGAAGAGATAGAGAGATATGAAAGTAGAGTAAGAGTCTCACAGGATTCAATAGAAACCACAACAGATGCAGATGCAAATTATATATATTTTTAAAGAATTTGCCATTACCTTTTCACATTCAAAATAACAAACAAGATGATATGATGGATTTCAATGCATATATAAAACATATAAGGCCTAGTCTAAGAAGACCATGTATTAGGTTCACAAAACACTCAACAACATGCCCAAGAAAGAGATAATTTGGATGTGAGGATTAAACAAGAAGTATGCTTTATGAGACAAACACAACTAAGAGACCTCAAAGCAAGACCTTCCTACACTCAAATTTGAGACAAAACGGCCAAGAATATAGTTTTAAAATTGAACTAAGAGCATCAATTGTAAGTGCCAGAATTGATTGTAACCAAACACAGCACAGAAACTAAAGGAATCAAAGATTTTGTGGTGAATCACCTCAAAGAACTCCGTATGCATTTTTTAGGCATTGAGTCTTCCTTAAATCTTTCCATCAAATTTGGTTTTATGGATGCTTGAATCCTAGCTCCCTGTTTGAAAATGAGAGAAAATAAAGAAATTTAAGATCAGGACTGTGTAATATGAATATGTTACACGATCGAACTTGTAACACTCTACGATATAATAAATGTCGAGAATGCGCAGGATTGTGTAAAGAAATTCAAACAAAAGTGATGCATAAGAAATATTGATATAGCTTTTCAAAACAAAAAGATCCGTAAAGAGGTCGACATATATAATTGTGGTGTTATAATTTATAAATAGTCTTTCAAATGGAGTTTGTCCTAAAGAGGACCAGGATAAACACAGATTTCATGGATGGAAGGAGAAACAAATGATAATCTATACCAAATAAGAAATTTTGTACCTTTGAATCGAGAAGAAGAAGATCCATTGAAGCTAATTCTGCAGGTTTATCTATTTTTGGAAATCCCCATTTACGAACGATGCGAACTTTGATTTTGCACACACGGTTAGTCGGAGATAACTCGGAAATAGATAGACAATCAATGGGCATTTTGATTGAACCTGCAAAATCAACGGAGAGATGGAAGGGACAAATCTTAAATGCTCACATTGATAATGAAACAGATTCAAAAAAATAAATAATTAGGGTGGAGAAAGTACATACAATCTTTGAAACTGAATCGATTCTTTCGATTTTGTTTGTGGAGAAGATAGAGAGAACAGTTAGAATGGGGAATTATGAGTAAGACAAATTGATTAGAGGTCATCCTTGGGTATAAAAGAGTGGAGAAGATCGTGGAGAGATTGGGGAGAGAGTAGAGATAGTGGGTTCTTGGTGGAATAAAATTTCCCAGATTTTTTTTTTCCTTTTTTGATAAAGTAATGAGCTAAAATAAAACTGAAAATAATTGAAATTAAAAAAAAAAAAAAAACTTGGGCTCGTATGACTTTTAAGAAGAAAATAAATAAAAGGCAAAAGAATTCGAAAATGGCTGAGAGAATGCCACGATGGAATAGTACACGTGTCAACACATGTCAACTTTATAGGTAGGCAGTTAGGAGCATTTTTGTTAGTGCATTATAGGTTAAAGGATGATAGATATGTAAGGTTATCATCGATTTCTAACAAAACTGAAGAAAAACTTGATTTTTTTTTTTGAAATCCAAATTTTCTACAAATAGGACTTAGTCGCAGCGGCCATCAACTGTCGAGCGCTTCTTCGCCGCCGACGCGCCGTCCAACCCGCGTTTTTGAACAGGGACGTATAGTGGTTAGTGGCTCATTTCGCGACTAAAAGCAAAAATTTGAATTTACTTAAATGGGGAATTTTTGCTATTTTACTATTGGATTTTAAAAATATTAATGTCATTAATTTTTTTTACTTTAAATTGTCAATGAGGAATCAATGAAAAGACATGAAATCAAATCCTGGATTTTCTAATTGAGAGAAATAGTGAGAAAGATTAAAAATTTTCACTATTTCTTAGATTCATGGACCCAAATCAATTTAGTGGGATCTTTCATTCATATTTTTTTTCACCAAGAACGTTTTAGTTTCTTCAAAAGATTCTATGGCAATGATATCAAGATAATTTCGCCAAGGATGATTCTGGAAGTGATTTAGATAATGATGGAAGACTAAAGAATTTTGTGGCATTCACAATTTTTGAGTCTAATTCTACTACAGAATCTGCAACAAGGTTTACATCAGTGTTTACGACGGAATTTGCATTAGCATATGCAACAGGGTGTGCAATTGAAAGTGACAAGGATGAAAGTGATGACGATTCTGAAATTCATGATGATGATTTTTATGAGACCTACAAAGCTTTATATGAACATTGGTTTAACCTGGTTGAGGAGAACTCAACATTGACTAAAGAGAAAGTCAAGTTAGAAGCTCAAGTTGCTGAAATAGGAAAGTATGCAACAGAGAAAGAAGAATAAGCATAGCAAGCCAGAGTTCAACTTGAAGAAACTCAAAAAGGTGCGAGGATGCCGAATAATGACACAAAGCAGTTGGATCATCTTCTCACCATTAGCAAAAGTGATAGATGTGGTCTTGGATTCAAGGGAGAATGTTCAAAAACTGACTGTGTTTTTGTGTCCAGTGGAAAAATGGATGTTGTATCGACAGCTGCTACAAAAACCGTAACTGTTACGAAGTCTGCAACTGGTACGACAACTGGTACAAAAGCTACTACAAGGACTGCAAAAAGGAAAATCCCAGAAGTGAAGAGTACACCTCAACAAATTTGGCGACTTGTTTGTCATCATTGTGGAGTTGTTGGGCATATTAGGCCAAGATGCTTCAAGTTATTAAGGGAGAAGAAACAAATGGAGAAAGCTTATGAAGTAAGATTCCATGGTCCAATATGTTATTATTGTGAAGATAAATGACATGTTCAAATGGCTAATCATGGAGGGACAAGGCCATGAAGATTTTGAGAAAGAAAGTTAATCACTTCGAAGATGGTGCAATGGGATTTCATCCTCAATATGGAAGAGGAAGGTTCATGTGTTAGTTTCTGACCATGATGTGACTCAAGTAGGGGGAGAATAGTGTTGCTGGTGTTAGATAGTGTTGGATGTTGCCGGTGACGAAGCATTTGATGCTAGGGTTGTTGAGATCACATACATAGTCAAAAAGGGGGAGAATGAAGATGTATTTGATGTGCCAGTCACGACGTAGTACAAGTGGTAGTACAATACGTGACTCATGACGTGAATATATTTGAATGTTGAGATATGAACGAATCTTTATGATGTGATTCAGTTTATGGGTTGTTTTCTGAATTGGATGAAGATATTGGACAGAATATTGCAACTCAGAGTGGTTTACTTATTTTAGGAGAAGATATAGGAAAAATGAAAAGTTACAAAAGAAGTAGGAAATATCTTAATAAAAAGGATATTTGTTATATCTTTATTTAGGTAAACTTAAGGAGCAAGTTTAGCCTAATATAAAGGAGAAAGACGTGGCCTTATGAAGATGCAAGAGATAAGAGAATAAAAACTCAAGAGAGGGCTTTTGTATTTGTGAGATCGTGTGTTTATTGAAGTCTCGGCTCAAGGGGAGCTTAGGTCAAGGTTTGGGTAATCATGAAGAGTTCATGGTATTAAATAGAGTGATAGTTTAATAAGGTTTGATCTATGCACTTGTGATTGGTGTAATTGTTTTCTATCAAGTGAATTAGAATTTGAAAAAAAAAAATTTGTGTTGTCTTACTTTCTGTACTTTATTATTTTGTCTTACATCACTTTCATCAAATACAACTAAGATTCTACATACACAAGTTGGACACTGATTCACTTACAAGATGAATAATTCAGAAAGTTGTAGCTACTGTTTTATTTGCTTTGTCACAATATCTAACTTTAGTTAAAAAGCAGGTGGCGAAGTGGGATACACAACATAGGATTAGTGTCATGTCTAAAATGGGCACCTCGTAAAGCCATGTTTGTTGATGCATCTACGTTCTCACTTTCTGAATCCCCAATGACGGTGAGCAACCATCCCCAGCCGATCCTTCTGCCAACCAACAAGCTCCTTCTCAGTGAGGATGTCATTGTTTGTTTCCATTATGCACTTGTGTATTATGGTTTTCTTTTTGACAATTAATAACAAATCGGTAGCATTAGTCTTCTTAATCACAAAATACAAAAATCTCTTGGATTTTGTTGTTGTTGTTTTTGGTGCTGATTGCATACAATATTTTCTTTCAAAAATTACTAATTTTGATCTGGTAGATTGTGCATATTAACATCATTGACATGAAAAAGAGTACACAAAAACTGAAAATGCGCCAATCACAATTGTTCATATACAAAATGTTTGCATATTGGGTTCATAAAGATCACAAGTTTGTTCATAAAGATCACAAGTTTTGCCTTTCCCAAATCTATTTGGTAAAATGTGCTCAGTTGTTTCCTAGAGCCAATGGTAATTATTTGGAGACTAAAACAAATAGTTTTTGTAATGGACCAAAACCCCTAGCCCAAAATTTTCTTAAAGGAAAAGGAAAGTTGGGCCGAAAGCCCAAAGTCCAACTCGTTAAAGGGGGGGGGGGGGAAGCCCTAGCTATTTTTCCTATAAAAGGAGGGGACAGACTCCTCATTTGTCACAAAATCTCGAAGGAGCGAAGCCCTGCTCGTGACCGGGGAACGCTCTCCACCGCCCGAGACTACCGTCCGACCGCCGGAGCTCCGCCGCCGGACCACCTTCCGATGCCGGAGTCACCTCGCCGGACCGCTGCCTCGCCGAAGCAGCCTTGCCGGACCACCACCGTGACCGTCACGGCGAGAGGAAGCCGGAGCCACCAGCCGCATCGCTAGAGACCGCCGCACGCGCTCTCACACGCCACCGGAGTTTCGAGCGCATGAGATCCACGCGCAGCCGGAGCCCCACGCGCCGGAGATCCAAGCGTCGTCGCCGGAGCCCACGCGCCATCGCCAGAGAAGCCACGCGCCCCCGTCGCCGTCGCCGGAGCGTCGCCGCCGGTCCGCCGCTGAGTCAACTCGTGAGCGGCCAAGTCAACTCGGTTGACCGATTTGGATTGACCGAGCCGGACCAGGTTGAACGGGCCGGGTCAGGTTGACCGGGTCGGGTCGTTGACTGGTTCAGTTGACCCAATTTAGTCGGTTCGGTTCGGTCGATTTTAATTTCCGATCTGAAGTTCGTTCGTGCAATTGAAATTCCTAAATTACGCTTTTGCCCTTCTTTGGCCAAGGTGAGGACCGGTCATGATCCATGCCTATACTATTTCAATTCCGTGCGTGAGTCTTTCGTTAATATCGTTTTTTCTAGGTAGTCTAGGTTAGTAATACCGGTAATGTGATTGAAAGAACGTAAAACTGCTAGGTTATCGTTTAAACCGAAAATGTTGTTTGTGCGTGATGGATATGTGTGGAATAGATGTATGGTAGGGCCTCCGATAGGATGTTTCGTGTAGGGCGCGTAGTGGAATTTGTGCGCGCCCTTTGTATCGTTGGAAGGGGGTTTTGGCGAGCCCCCAATTGGCTTTGGGCCGGATGTTGGGCTTCGGGCCGGTTGTGTGAGCCTTGGGGCTATGGTAGGGTTCAAGAGTGTGAGGGTTGTGGCCTGGTAGCACGAGTGAACCTTAAAATTGTGTGGTGAAGCCCTTAGGCATTGATTTCAAGATGATATTAGCTTAGAACTCGTTCCTGTAGTTGTGTGGCGTAAGCCGGGATCGCGGGTTTCCTGAATCCGCCTTCACTGGGTAATTGTTTTTGAAACAACTTCAACATCTCGCCGCCGAATTCAAACTCAGGAAGATTTGTTGGCGATCAAACCCACTCTATTTATCTGGTCTATTAAATCCATACTGAAGATGGAGAAAGCTGCAAAAAATATTAAAAACGTGAAAAAGACAAACGAAGACAAAAATCGCCAGAAAAGCAAGAGACAAAAAACCGATAAGCCTGAAATAACCGAACAAATCCGTTATAACCCTGGAAAACAAACTTTTAGAAAACGATAATTCCGACAAAAACCAAAAAACGATGATATCAAAACTTATTCATACCCAAAATAAAAGATAATTATAAACATTGAAGATCACTCTTAAGAAAGAAGAGAGAGAGGGAGATAGCCGTATGTCGCATCTAACATAATATTTTACTTAATCCAAAAAACTATGTCCTATTTTTTTGCCAGCCCAATCACTAAAATAGAAAATGACTAAGGATAAACATTAAAAACACTCAAATGTTTTCACATATGTCCATATTTGAAGGCATATGACAAAATGGTAGTTAAAAAAATAGTTTGTGGCTTATTATTGAGGGTTAAAAGTAAATCATTTAAAAATGAATTGAGTACAATTCTTCTTATGTCCCAAAAAGTTTTATTCAATCATTCACCACCAATTCTACCACCCACTACAAAAATATTTGAATTATATGCAACAATAAACATAACTTAATGGCAAATGTTATAGTCTTATAGATTATGAATTTGATTCTATATATAGGGAAGAAAACATAAATAAGAGAAAAAACAAAACATGGAACTATGATAGTATGAATATCAATAAGAATGGTAAGACAAAATATACTAGAAAACATATACAAAAATACTAGAAAATATAATAAATAAATAACAGTCCCAACAGAATACAAAAATACAAGAAAATTTCATCGATCAGAATATAAAATCTAAACAGAAAAATAAATAATGTATCTATTGAAGTAGACCGCTCTCTCTCTAGTTTTAGAGAGAGAATTTTCTCTCTGTGGCCTCATCTCTGTCCTTCTTCCCGGAGCTTATCTTTCAGAAGGAGAGATGTCCACAAGGTTATGCGGTCGTTTTTGTGTGTTTATATCTTCTCCTAGTTTCGATTTCCTGTTTATGGTTTTGTTTTTGCTCGAATAAATTCGGATTTGTGCGATCCGATTTCGTGTTTCCGGGTTGGACCGGATCTCTCTCGATCATCTTCCCCATGCTCTTTCTCCGTCGCAGCGCCTGTTTTTTCGTCTTTGTCTCTCCCGGCGAGCCTTTACTCTTGGAGTAATATCGGTGGCGCTTAATCCCGTCTCTGGCTTGGGAGCTTAAAGACCACATCACTTTTGTGTTGGTCGGCGTTACCGCTTCCTCGGTGTGGGTTTTTCCGATGAGATTTCGATGCTGCTCTTCCTTCTTGTGCAGGTTGCCTTTCGATGGTATCTCTTGGGGGCTAGCGTGATCGGCAGCAAGCATCTGTGGTTGCAGGATTCTGGTGGTGTGAGGCGATTTCCGGCGATATCTCCGGTGTAGCTGGCGATTTCCGGCGATTGCATGCAAGCGATTTCAACGAGCTGACACGTGTCTCCTTCGCTCTTATCTTCTCCGATTAGCGTTTGGGCCTTGTCTGTAGCTTTTGCACTGTTAATTCCTGTTGGGCTTTTGTAACTTGCTGTACTTGGGCTTTTGGCCCTTTAAGCCAAAAAGTTGACAAAAAAAAAAAAAAAAAACAGAAAAATAATAAAATGTTCAAAACTCTTTAAAATACAGAAATAGAAACAAACTTCCGCGACGAAAAAAAAAAAGAAAAGAAACAAACTTCCGCACGTGGGCGGATCGATCACTAGTTCAGAAAAAAACCCTAACATAAGCTCTCCGCTGGTTCCTTAGAAGAATCGGCACACGCTTCTTCAATTCGATCTTCCTCGGAGCTCAATCCCAATTATCTCAGGTCATATTCTCGTCGTTTAATATTTTGATTGCATGTTCAGATGTTTTCGATATCGTCACCGACATAGATTTTGGGGGTTTCGGTTGATTCGCTGTTAAGTTTTGCATCTGGGGTTGTATCAAAAGCGTTGATTTTCTTCAAAATACTTGTAATTATGTCAAAAGTTTCTAGATTTGTTCTTTTCTATCACTCGTTGTTTTGATATTTGGGCAAGTGTCAGCTGATTAGATGATTTTTTCTCTATATAAATATTTGCGTGAATTAGGAATTTAATTTCACACTTTGCTTGTTTTTTCTTTTTGTGTTTATCCAAGCTTGAAATTATGATTAATTATGGACGTCTTAGATTTTGCATGTTTATCATTATTGTTAGACTCTCCGAGTAGTGAGTAACCAAAATCATTGTACTTAGCTCTGATTGTGAGTGGATATCTTTGAATATTGTTTTTGCTAATCTATAGTTGTTTCTTATTCATTTGGAGCTTGTGCCTAATAGTTTTTATTTTATTTTATCAGATTGGTGTTCATGTTTTGTGCTTCAATATATAGTTTCCGCAGATTGTCGCACTAAAACCAGTTTATTCTGCTATCAGTGTCTATAAATATGTTGAATCTTCATCAGGCCGTTAAACTATTGGTATTTTTTTATTTGTTTTTAGATTGAGAGATGGCAGATTGATTGACACGTATTGCTATTGTGAGTACAGACCGTTCCAAGCCAAAAAAATGTCGCCAAGAGTGTAAGAAGAGCTGTCCTGTGGTCAACACAGGTGCTTTTTCTTACTTCAAAATTAAATTAAAATTTTGGTCTTGCTTATGGATTTCCTGTTGCTGTACTGTGATAGATTGGTTGTGTTGTGTCAGTACTCATTGCATATGCCTAGTGAGTAGTGACTGCATTCCAATTTTGCATAGTGGTTAGGTTACGTGTGAACTGTGAAGCCATAAGTTTGTAACTTTGTACTACTGACTTGATGTTTTTGTGATAACTCTACAAATTTCAGTGCCACTGTTACACTAACTTGTTTTTATCTTAGGAAAACAATGTATTGAGGTGACTGTTAGTTCCAAACTTGCTTTTATCTCAGAGGAGTTGTGCATCGGTTGTGGTATTTGTGTGAAGGTATGTCTGCATATACTCTTTCTGATACCAAATATACCTCTGTACATGTAGCCATACTAAATACTTTTCTTGTTGTCCATTTGCAGAAATGCCCGTTTGAAGCAATTCAGATTATTAATCTTCCCAGAGACTTAGAGAAAGATACGACCCATCGCTATGGGCCAAACACTTTCAAGTCGCACCGGTTTGTTTATCTATCTTTTCCCTTAAAAAAACTGATACCTCTTCTAGTTTTACGACAATGTTAACTCTTGTCTTTACTAATAGGCTCCCTGTTCCAAGGCCAGGGCAGGTCCTAGGGTTGGTTGGGACAAATGGTATTGGAAAATCAACTGCTCTGAAAATTTTGGCGGGAAAGCCCAAACCAAATTTGGGCCGTTTCACTGTAATACTCTCTCCTTAGTTTCTGAACGTTTATCTGAAAATTGCATCTCTGGACTAGTTGATCTATTATCATTCTCCTTGTGCAGAATCCTCCAGACTGGCAAGAAATCTTGACTCACTTCCCTGGGTCAGAACTTCAAAAATCAAAACTACTTCACCTGTATTTTAGAAGATAATCTAAAGGTATAATGCAGATTGACCTTAAAATTTGTTTCCAGAGGCAGAGGGTGCCTTGGTTTCATTTAATGACACAAATGGTGATTTCGTGTCCATGACAGGCCATTATAAAGCCTCAATAGGTCGACCACATCCCAAAAGCTGTTCAAGGCAGTGTTGGAGAGGTCCTTGACTAGAAGGACGAGAGAGATAAGAAGGCAGAGCTCTGTGTTGATCTGGAACTAAACCAGGTCATTGAGTGATTCCCAGATTGCGAGTCTCATGATTAGAGCTTCGGCTAGGTCGGGAAGGTCAATCTTTCTGTTCATGAAACAAAGAGAAGCAGGAGAAGCAGTGTTTCTGGATCTTGAGATATTCGAAACCAACTTCCGTGACAACACCTGACGGAAGCTGAATTTCCATCTTCATTTCGAGAGGTAGCAGGGCGTTGATGTTAACTCAGATCGTTGCTTCCTCTGCCTCCTGATCCACCAAATGTCCGAGTTTTTTCTCAATAGTTCGGATAGTGTTATCCGTGGATTCTTATCCAGAATGAAATGATGGAGGGGAATTTGTCAGAGATGAACGGCTCCCATCTCTGCAGAATGAGCATCCATTTTTATAATGGTAAGGACCTTATTTCAGAACATCCTGAGGTTCTTCCTCGGTCCCGAAGCGCATTTGGAATTTATCATGACTCAAGTCGTGGCCTGTAACTTGACCATGGCGTGAGGGAGTTGGATGGACGGGTTAGTGACTCTACCCATAAGAGTGAGTAAGTTTGCAGCCACCTGTGCAGAAGTGTCAGTGTCCGGTATACGGAATGGTGACCTTCGTGCGGTGGGTTTGGGACCCACTGGCCATTTCTCCTGACTCTACTCAAGTCGAGGTAAGTAAGCAATATAAGCATGAAGAGATTGCGGTGTGAAAAGGCGAGGTAAAGTCCTTTGGTATAAAAAATAACTTAGATCTGGTGGGGGAGCTTAGTACAGACTGTTTGCTAATATCGGGAAGCAAAGAGAGAAAGACCGACTTTCTCCTGAACAGAGAGATAAGCGTCGGCAGCAGATCCATATGACGGAGCTCGAACCAGAGACGCAGGACAGAGCAGAAGTTGAAAACTTTTACTTTCCACTATAGCCGAGAAGACAGTAAATGGTGTACAAGAAAGTTCTGATCCTCATGAGTCCTTGAGACGTCTACCCATCGGAACAAAGTTGAAAAAAACCCGTAAACTTTATGAAAGTTGTCGGAAAATCCTCGGTGGTGACTCCGAAACCTATGCGGTAGCTGTCTCACTTTGAGGAGCAGAAAAACTCACCTCGAAAACGTGCCAAAAAGCATTTCCGTACTTCTTTGCACGTCCATGCCAAAAAAGAGTTTATAATGGACAACACAAAAATGAAAAACCAAATTAACTATTTTATTGCAATGCTGGCCCATAACTTGACCAACCCAAGCCCAATGTAAATCGAGTCGGCTTAAACCTTTCGAAAGCATATAATCCAAAAAACCCTAAAATAGCTTTTTGTGATTTGGGCAAAGTATAGATCTCAAGCGCCTGGTTCCTTAATCGGCAAGCTTCTTCAATTTGATCTACCTCGAAGCTCAATCGGAACCTCTCAATTATCTCAGGTCATATTCTCGTCATTGAATACTATGATTTCATGTTCAGATGTTTTGCGATTTCGTCACCAACATAGATTTTGGTTCTCGATTGTTTCGCTGTTAAGTCTTTTTTTGTATAGACTCGGTTCGCCGTTTTATTCAAAGTATTGAGTTTGTGTTTATCGAAGCTTGAAATTATGATTAATTTTGGACGTCTTAGATTTTGCATGTTTACCATTATTGTTAGACTCTCCGAGTAGTGAGTAACCAAAATCATTGTTCTTAGCTCTGATTGTGAGTGGATTTCTTTGAATATTGTTTGTGCTAATCTATAGTTGTTTCTTATTCATTTGGTGCTTATGCCTAAGCGATACTCCCTAATAGTTTGTTTTTATAATCAGATTGGTGTTCATGTTTTGTGCCACAGTAAATAGTTTCCGCGGATTGTCTCACTAAAACCAAATTGTTCTACTACCAGATTGTCTATAAATATGTTGAATCTTCATCAGGCGTTAAACTATTGGTTTTATTTATTTTTTAGACTGAGAGATGGCAGATCGATTGACGCGTATTGCTATTGTGGAACCAGACCGTTGCAAGCCAAATAAATGTCGCCAAGAGTGTAAGAGTAGCTGTCCTGTGGTCAAGACAGGTGCTTTTTCTTATTCCAAAATTAAATTTGTGGTTTTGCATATGGATTTCTTGTTGCTGTAATGGTTGTGTCATTACTCATTGCATATGCCTAGTGACTGCATGACAAGTGCATCGTGGTTAGGTTACGTGTGAAGCCATAAGTTTGTAACTTTATACTGCTGACTTGATGTTTTTTGTGGTAACTCTACAAATTTCAGTGCCACTGTTAGTCTGTTACACTAACTTATGTTTATCTTAGGAAAACAATGTATTGAGGTGAAATCTGTTTCCGAGAAGGCTGTTATCAAAGAGTATATGTGCATCGGTTGTGGTATTTGTGTGAAGGTATGTCTGCATGTGCTATTTCTGATGCCGAATATACCTCTGTACATGTAGCCATACTAAATACTTTCTCTTGTTGTACAATTGCAGAAATGCCCATTTGAAGCTATTGAGATTATTAATCTTCCCAGAGACTTAGAGAAAGATACGACCCATCGCTATGGGCCAAACACTTTCAAGTTGCACCGGTTTGTTTATCTATTTTATCCCTTAAAAAAAACGGATACCTCTTCTAGTTTTAGGACAATGTTAACTCTGTCTTTACTTCCAGTCTCCCAGTTCCAAGGCCAGGGCAGGTCCTAGGATTGGTTGGGACAAATGGTATTGGAAAATCAACCGCTCTGAAAATTTTGGCGGGAAAGCTTAAACCAAATTTGGGCCGTTTCACTGTAATAGTCTCTCCTGAGTTTCTGAACTTTTATCTGAAAATTGCATCTCTGGACTAGTTGATCTATTATCATTCTCCTTGTGCAGAATCCTCCAGACTGGCAAGAAATCTTGACTCATTTCCGTGGGTCAGAACTTCAAGACTACTTCACCCGTATTTTGGAGGATAATCTAAAGGTTATATTGACCTTAAAATTTGTTTCCAGCGGGTGCCTTGGTTTTATTTAATGACACAAATTGTGATTTCGTGTCCATGACAGGCCATTATAAAGCCTCAATACGTCGACCACATCCCAAAAGATATTAAAAGCAATGTTGGAGAGGTCCTTGACCAGAAGGACGAGAGAGATAAGAAGGCAGAGCTCTGTGCTGATCTGGAGCTGAACCAGGTCCTTGATCGTGATGTTGTGAATTTATCTGGTGGTGAGCTGCAGAGATTTGCTATCGCTGTTGTTGCCATACAGGACGCTGAGATATACATGTTTGATGAGCCATCTAGTTACCTTGATATTAAGCAAAGACTCAAAGCTGCTCAAGTCATCCGTTCCCTACTGAGGACTAACAGGTTTGATTTTTCCATCTTCTGATTATTTTGTTTAAATGGATATAAAATAGGCTTCTTACATTGTTTTTCCTTTTCTCCCAGCTACGTCATTGTGGTGGAGCATGATCTCAGTGTTCTTGACTACATGTCAGATTTCATTTGCTGTCTGTATGGGAAACCAGGTGCCTATGGTGTCGTGACTCTCCCCTTCTCTGTCAGAGAAGGAATCAACATTTTCTTGGCTGGGCGTCTTCCCACAGAAAATTTACGTTTTAGAGATGAAAAGCTGACCTTCAAGGTGAACTTTTTTTGATGGTGCAGAGGCAATGTCCCTTCACAAAGGCAATCAATATTGTGTTCTTGATGGTTCTTATTTTGTTCGAAGGTTGCTGAGACTCCACAAGAAAGTGCTGAAGAAATACAGTCGTACGCTAGATACAAATACCCTACCATGACCAAAACTCAAGGGAACTTCAGGTTGAAAGTATCTGAAGGTGAATTCACAGACTCTCAGATTATTGTAATGCTTGGGGAGAATGGTACAGGGAAGACAACATTTATCCGGATGCTGGTATTCTCTTCCTCCATTATTTTCTCTCATTTGGTTAGAGTTTCAGTAAGTGCTGGTCTCCTAAACTTGTATTATTGGTTATTGCTGCAGGCGGGTTTGTTGAAACCTGACGATACAGAAGAATCAGACATAGAGATACCAGAATTCAATGTTTCTTACAAGCAACAAAAGATCAGCCCGAAGTTTCAGAGTTCAGTTAGACACTTACTACATCAAAAGATTCGAGATTCTTACATGCATCCTCAATTTGTGTCGGACGTGATGAAACCGCTTCAGATTGAGCAGTTGATGGATCAGGAAGTTGTCAACCTCTCAGGAGGAGAGCTGCAAAGGGTTGCATTAACTCTGTGCCTCGGAAAGGTGAGTATTTTGTGTTAGAAGTCTATAGAAACGTATATGTTCTTCTTCGTCTCAGTGATCTCATGCATACACAAACTTTGTCAATCCCTGCAGCCCGCAGATATATACCTGATTGATGAGCCAAGTGCATATCTCGATTCAGAGCAACGTATTGTGGCTTCTAAAGTCATTAAGCGGTTCATTCTCCATGCACATAAAACAGCATTTGTAGTGGAGCATGACTTTATAATGGCTACCTATTTAGCAGACCGAGTCATTGTCTATGAAGGACAGCCATCCATTGATTGTACTGCAAATTGTCCTCAATCACTACTCAGTGGAATGAATCTCTTCCTATCTGTAAGTCTCCTATACTCTTAGTTCTACACTGTAGGGGCAAGAAAAGTGACCAATGATTTCAATTTTTGTACAGCATCTGAACATCACGTTCAGGCGGGATCCCACTAATTTCCGTCCTAGAATTAACAAACTAGAGTCGACTAAAGATAGGGAGCAAAAGTCTGCTGGCTCATACTACTACTTGGACGATTAAGACAAGTACCATGAGGTTGTTAATATCTAAAATCCAATGTTGTTTTATCAATCACACAGCATTTGATGGAGAGCCAATATCTGAAAATGTTTGTTCTCTCTATATTTCCTTTATGGTTTCACAGAATATAGGGCATGATCTGGATAAAACATTGCTTGAAGGTCTTTTGCTCTAAGGAAGTTGATCTATGAGCTCAGGAGATATTTCTCATTAGTTTTGCTTGTCAGACTGAGGGTTTTTATTAACTGAGCAATAAAACTTTCTGAATCTTTTTAACATTTTTGTTACTGTTGTTGTAATGTTATAGCTTGAATTTTACAAGAAATGTACTGCACTTCTCACACAGTTTTACTTATTTCACTGAACAGTTTTATTGCCTTCTCTCCCATTCCATATGCAGAAATAACTGAGTTCCACCCCTGAGTTTCTAAACACCTTCATGCCGGTTTCGATCCTCCCGCTGCGGCACAAATGAAAGGGAATCCACGGCGGATGAGATAACAATGTGCCTGCATACCATAGCCTGTAGACCCAAGCTGAGAGAAGGACAACGAATGTGATCTCGTTCGGCTCTACCTCGAGTTTTCTAAATAGCTGAATCGCTTCGGGTCCAGCCTTATTCTGAGATAAAGCTGATATCACACAGTTCCAAGAACATAAGTTAGGGTCAGAGATCAAGCCAAAGACTTTCACTGCACTATTGATGTCTTTACATCTACCATACATGGTGATCAACTTGTTCTGCATTTGGTTCTCAGATTCTCTCAAAGTCTTAATAGCTAGTTCTTGAAAGCATCTTCCTTCGGAGACCAGTCCGAGATCGTACCCAGAAGAGTAATCATGTCATGGCTAACTTTCCCTTCATGACTCATTGCTCGAAACGCTCTCAGTGATTGCCAAACAATGAACCAGTGGACATATCTTAGAAAGGTTAACTCCGACAGTGCAAGTAATAACGTTATTGAATCAAACTCGTTTCCCTTCTAAATCACGAAAATTCCAAGTGCTGCCATGGAACGACAATTCTGGTTCAGAGCAGTGATCATACTGTTCCAAACAACCATATCTTTCACTTTTAGTTCACTAAACAGACCCCAAGAAGACACCAAGTCCCCGATTTATTGATATAGGAATATCAGAAGTGCCACGTCGACATAATTCAACAGATTCGTTTATAAATATTGAATAGTCAAAACTTTCATTTTACATTCGAAAATTTGTAACAAACTTTCTCAACTTCTCTCTCTGAGTTTCTGGAGATTTGTAGCTCGTTGTTCGTCTTGAATCCTTCTTCTATCGTGATTCTTATCGACATGAGTGGGATTCGGTGTTTTAGGAACATTGAAATCTGATTTCAGTCAGCTATATTTATTTATCAAAGGTATCAGACGAAAGCCGATTCTCGAAAAATGACGGAAAGGAGGTTTCAGACGATTCTCAAAGAGGTTGAATCTTCTTTTGTTTCGCGATTCCAGGAATTTGAGGGACAAATTGCAGACCAGAATGAGACACTTCATACGAAGCTCGATCGGAGTCTAGCAGCTCAAAACGATAAAATTCACCAAAGTATTGCGGAGTTGTGTGAAGCGTATCACCTAATCGCTTTCCCGAAAGGTCAAACATCACCGAGCGAATACCATAATAATGGAAAATCAAAGTCACCGTTTGTTATTCACTCCAGCAAGGATCTGGAAGAGGCAGAACAAGTCACACTCAATACTACTCTGGAATAAGTGATTAGCTAAGCTAGATTTTCCTAGATTTAACGGTGAAAAGATGAAGGAATGGATATTCAAAATAGAACATTTTTTCTTGATGGATCATACACCGACTGAGTTAAAAGTTGGTTTGGCTTCTATTCATTTCGATGATATTGCGGAAATTTGGCATCAGTCTATTGTTGAATCGGAATACAGAGAGAATATCATGTATGTTTGGCCTACATATAAGTTGTTGCAGCAAGAATGATTTGACGAGCTGCTTTACCGATTAAAGGTCCATTACCGATTAAAGTAAGAGTTCATGATGGAGTAAAGGTCCATTACCGATTAAAAAAGAAGTTGAAGGAAGAACTCCTTTACATGCATTATTGGATAAACCAAAGGAGACTAAAACAAGACCATTTCAATCTCAGGAAGAGATGAGTCATCGCAGAGCAGAGGGTCTTTGTTACTTTTGTGAAAGTACACGCCTAGACATTATTTGAAGCATAAGAAGACGCAGCTCTTTACTATGGGACTAGAAGAAGAAGAAGTTCCAGTTGAAGTAATGACAGAACAAACGGAGGAAGGCATAGAAGGGAACTGTTCTCAGATATATGTTCATACATTGGAGGGTATTTCTGTTGGGAATGTTCTGAAATCACACTCGTAATCATTCTAGAGATAGTTGTGTTGTCGAGATTAGACATTCGTATGATACTGGGTAATCATAATGTTTTGCTAGAAACCACTTATGATCAATGAGTTCTGCTAATATTATATGATCCTACAGGGTCACACACCTAAGCAGACTGGATATACTTCATGTGGGAATAATCATTAAAGTAATGATCAAATCAAATGTGTATTTGATACACATTAACATACGTGTTTTTGAGAGTGTGTCGATCGACACAAGTGTTGTGTCGATCGATGTAAGGCGCAGATCGAAACATTGGTTTCGATTTATTGACTTAATTAATTTCGGTTCGGTCCGGTGATTAATTAAGTTTTCTCAGGTCTATATATATATGATATAAGCACGACCTGGAGCACAAGTATTAGCCTAATCGCAGCCACCTCTCAGAAACAGACTAATCCCTAAGAGATCCGATCTCCCGGCACTAGCATCCCGGCGGATTCCAGTTTGTGTGCGTGTGGATACCAGTAGAGGCGCAGCACTTGAGGCGCTTGAGAATCTCTAATACTTGATAATCTTCCGCTGCTAAACTCCAGGTAATTCGAGATCTGATGTAGATTCAATATACCTAGACCCTGGACCCTAGGCTTGGAATTATACCTAGGGTTGCTAATTGTGATTAGAACTGCTAGAAATCCCTTTCAGTGGTATCAGAGCCTTAGGGTTTCTGTTCTTGAATCTAGAAGCATGTTTAAGTATTTTAATGGTTAAAATCGGATTCATAAGATGAATTGAAAGGCATACTAGAATCGATTTTTAGGAAAAACGATTCTAGGGTTTTGCACTGTGTCGATCGACACCAATCCGGTGTCGGTCGACACACCGTGAAAACCCTAATTAAGATTTTAGGTTTCGATCATCGGATCGAAGATTCCTGAATATCCCACTGCGTCGATCGACACAAATGTTGTGTCGGTCGACACATGCCATGCGATTGGATTGCATGGTTAAGATGGTTAAATCGGTTCAATTAGATGAACCGGTTCAATTGGATTGGACCGGTTATCTAGATTGGTTTAAACCGGTTTAACTAGTTGACTCCGGTTCAAATGGATTGACCGATTATCGACCCGGTTCAATTAGATTAACCCAATTTGGTTTTTGTTAGGTCATGACGACCGACACAAGGAGTTGTGTCGATCTACATGGACCAATAACCGGACCGGTTCAATTCGATTGAACCAGTTAAGGAGATTCGATTCCGGTATGACCGGTTATTGAAGTCCGGTTAGAGTAGGGTCGTGTCGACCAACACCAATGGTTGATGTTGATCGACACACTACTCGCAAATCTGGTTGTTGAACCCGAAATTTGCAACACCAAACCAAATTTATTCCTTTGCTCTTAGTTTAATTAAAACTTAACCAAACTAGATGTTTTAATCAACTATGAACCTACTTGGGTACATATGTGATATGTATTCAAGATTAAAATTCCGTTCCTCAAACAAAATATCAAGTAATCCTTGATGTCTTCCCGATCTTGTCAACTGTCAAGACTTGTTTCATTGTACGATAGGCTTGCAGTGCAAGGTATCAACAATTACATGAGTAAGGCAGGAAGTAATCGTGTTGATGGGCTTGCAGTGCAAGGCGTCAACAATTACATGACTTAAGAGATTAGTTTACTTGACTGGGGTATCAAAATCGTTTTGGGCCTAGAGACATCAGGTGGATTTGACATAAGATGTCAGTCCATAACCAAGAGTTATATTGAATATAACTAGCAAAGTTGTTGCTTACCTAGATAGCTAAAATTCGGGTGATAGCCAGTGGCTCACTCAAGTTTAGTGAAGTATGGGTCTTGGATCATTATATTCATTTGAGGAAACATTGTTTTGAATATAATGCGAGTTTTCTTAATAGTTAAGATTTCTCATTTTCTTGAACATCATAACTTAAACCTCTCTTGTTTTCAGCTATGTCTAGCACTAACCATCATAACAGTTTCTCCCTGCGATCCGTCCTTGAGAAGGACAAGTTAAATGGATCCAACTTTCTTGAATGGTATCAGAACTTGAGAATTGTTCTCAAACATGAGAAAAAGGACTATGTCCTTGAGAAAGTTCTCCCTAAGAAGTACCGAGCAAATGCCTGGCAGTCAGAAAAGGATGCTTGGGATAAGCATTCTAATGATGTGGTCGATGTGTGTTGTCTCATGTTGGCTACCATGAACTCGGACTTGCAGAAGTAATATGAGTACGTGGAGTCGCCAATAGAGATGATCACTGGCCTGAAAAGCATGTTTCAGGAGCAGGCACGAACTCAGAGATACCAGACGGTTAAGTCTCTAATTGAGTGCAAGCTACTAAAGGACGAACCAGTTAGTCCTCATGTCATTAAGATGATGGGTTATATTGATAACCTGGGGAAACTGGATTGTCCCATTAGCCAAGAGTTGGCTACTGACATCATTCTGCAGTCACTGCCGTCAAGCTATGATCAGTTTGTTATGAACTATAACATGAACAACTTGACAAAGACTTTGACTGAGTTGCATGAGATGCTCAAAACTGCTGAACCTAACATCAAGAAGGACACCCCAAATGTCCTTATGGTACAAAAGGGTAAAAAGTTTAAGAAACTTGGTAAGACCAAAGGTGATGGCAAGACGAGCTCGATTGTGAATCCAAGCGAGTCTAATCATGCTCCTAAGGTTAAACATGGTCCTTCTAAAGATGATAAGTGCCATTATTGTAATGGTCATGGGCATTTGAAAAGAAATTACAAGAAATTCCTGGAAGATTATGAGAAGATGAAGAAGACGTACAAGACTTCTTCTTCAGGTATTTATGTTATAGAAGTAAATGTTACTTCTTATGGTTCTACTTATTGGGTATTGGATACCGGCTGTGGTACTCATATTTTGTGAAAATATGCAGGACCTTAGCAACAGTAGGACTATGGAGAAAGGACAAGTGGACCTGCGCGTGGAAATGGAGCAAGAGTTGCTGTATTGGCCGTAGGAACATTTGTTTGTCTTTATCTTCTGGAATAGTTTGGAACTTAATAATTGCTACTATGTACCTGCAATGAGCAGAAATATTGTTTCTATTCCTTGTTTTGGATATGGAAAGATATCAGTTTTCAAATTAAGAATTAGTGTTATTCATTTGATTACAATGATATGTTTTACAGTAGCAATCCATTAGAGAATGGACCTTATGTTCTAAACCAAAACGTTTCTAACTATAACATTAGTACCAAGAGATTCGAATCGAATGATACGAATCAAACTTTTCTTTGGCAATGTCGTTTGGGCCATATAAATGAGAACGGATTCAGAAGCTCCATAGTAATGGACTTTTGGGCTCATTTGATTATGAATCATGTGAGAAATGCGAACCTTGTTTATTGGGTAAAACGACAAAGGCCCCTTTCAACAAAAGGTAGTGTCGATCGACACAGGTTGTGTATCGATCGACACAGGCTGCGAACGAACAAAATGAAAGGGCCAGAGGCCTATTTGGCTTTATACATACGGATTTGCATGGCCCGATGAGCACTAGTGCTAGAAGAAACTTTCAGTACTTCATTACCTTTACTGAAATTTCAGTAGGTACGGTTATGTCTTATTAATAAGACATAAGTCGGAATCTTTTGAAAAGTTCAAGGAGTTCCAGAATGAAGTACATAATCAATTTGGCAAAAGTATTAAAGCTCTA